>JAXQQM020063803.1:0-585762 GCA_034641835.2 Pinus albicaulis | reverse complement strand
ATGTATATGAATGATTCCTCCATAGTGGTATGACACACTCCCATGAAGAGGAATGAACCATATGATGCATGAAGATCACCCTCCTTATACTTGGAAATCCAAGTCAAGAATACCATAGCAAGTAAGATCATACAAATGTAATAGATTTTTCCATCCACTACTCCATCGTTCTCACCTCCTCCTTGTCCACCAAGTGCATCAAGCGTCAAGTGATCCTGGGGATACCCATCAATAACCCCAAGCTCTTAAGTGAGAGCATTGTTGGTCCCTACAAATAAGCTCTTGCCAACTCATAGCTCCATTCTTTTACATGCTCCTTGTCAAAGACATCTTCCATAATGCTGTTACACATAAGAAGTCCCTCCCAAGGTGGAAGTACCTCTTGATCATCTAAGGCCAAGGTGATAATGTCATCTCCTCCTCCTGCAACATCATGAAAAGTTTGAGAGAAACTCTGCTCTTTCTCTCTAAAGAAGAAGAAAAGAAAAAAAAGATTTTGCTGCCTCCTCATACTTCCATCATACAAATAAAGTGATGAAAACATAATGTATGATATGAAGATCATATCAACACCATTTTTCCATACTCTTTGTTGCTCAAAGATGCAAGTATTCTGCCACATACCCTTAAAAAGAGGATGATGACCAAAATCTTTCAAGAGTAAGCAGCGCAGCCAAGCCTCCTGCTGCCCGATATCATAAATTTGCAAGTAGCTCACCGGCTTCTTGGTCTTCATCCACATCCACTTAATAAATTGTGGATGTCTCCTTCCACCCTCTATCTTGGTAATCCTCCCATGAGGGCTACCAGCATCCCAAATCATATTTTTGTCTTTTCACTTCATGGTATTTTGAAATGAAATCTTCTCAAGGATCAATTTTACCCCATAAGGACCCAAATAGGTGGTAGGAAAAAACCTCCCATCATGATGTGTATGGCTCAGGAAATTTCCAATATAATCATAAAAGATGTTATCCATCCTAAGATTTCCTCCATCATCTATCTGCTCCTCCTTGAATCCATGAAGATCCAAGTGTGGGAAGGGAATAAAATCTTTTCACTCCATGATGTGTTGAAGTGCACCTCTAATGAAATCTCTCCATGAGATCTCACTCTCATCAATAGTCCTCCAAAACCAATGAGGTCTTGGATTTGCTGGAAGTAGAAGTTTCTCTTTGAGCTGAGAGGTGCTCATTGAGAAAGGGTCATCTAGAAAGGAGGAATGGTTTCTCACTTCAAGATGTCTACTATCTTCCATCCTTTGCTTCAAGTCTTCAAACCCCAACCTCAAGTGTGATATGCAAATCCAACAATGGCTCATGAGGATGATGGTTTATTTCTTCCTTGAATGTTTCCATGTTGCACAACGTAGTGAAATTTTGCTGCTATAAGTTATCATTATATGTTGATTCTTGGTCATTTAAATATGAGTTTCCACAATCCTCAAAATAATTTGTTGAAATAGAAAGTGGAACGAACTTCATTCATACCTTTATGGAACTTGGGATCTCCTTTTATAGTTGCAATAGTTCTTTCCTCCATGAAATGGCTGCCCCATTTGCAGATGTAGAAGGCTGCTCTTCTAAGGCTGTGATAGTGTTCGTACAAGTCTCCTCCCATCGTGGTGTGGGATTTTTCTCCTCTGATATCTCTCTATCAAAGGTTCTAATCAACTTTCAAGTGAACTCTAGAAAATTATTCACCCTTGCATGGCTCAAGTGGCTAAACCACCAAACATTGGCTTCACCCTCCAAGTGGAGCACTGGAACTTCTATTGCCTCCCTCTCTACCACTGGATGTAGTAGGAAGAATTCCTAAAACTTCCTTTCCCAAGCTCTTGCTATAGAAGATACATCATATGTAGGCAATAGAAACCTATTACCCTTCATTCCTCTTTAGTTGCAGGATCTCCTCTCTTTCCTTCAACTGAATAAACTGTGGAAGAGCTAGAGTCTCCTTGAAGGCTCTAGGTTGAGATTTGTACTCAACAAGGTACTTACTTAGAATCAGATGATCCAAGTATCCTTCATGCTTGTCTTCTTCTTCTTCATGAGAATATGAAGTGGAATCCAACTCCAATGATGAAAAGGAACTATAAGATCCAGAGGATGAGGAGCATCTCTTCCACTACTAGATGTGGGTAAAGGGTTCCCTGCTATAGTTCATTGTTGATAGTGGGAGCCAAAATAATCTCATTTCATCATAGGTCATGAAGCGGTTGGGCTTTCTAATCACAACACACCCATAGTCATACATCATCAGGTGGCTTCACCAAGGACATGATCTCCCCATTAGCAAGTAGTGATGCCTTCCCTACAACATCAAGCCCTTCAAAAATGAGGTATTATGTGGCATTTCTCCTCTTAATGTTTGTGATGTATTATTAGGAAAATCATACTTTTGGAAGCTGTTAGCAGTCCATCAGATCTCTGAGGCTAAGAAGAGAGCAACAAAGGTAACTACACACTAAGATCTTGCCAAGTAGCTAGACCTACTAGGAAGGAGAGGGATCTCTCCAAGGGATCCACCTACCCCTCTCTTTGAAACCAATCCACCTGTAGAGACACCACCAACCCAAACTTCTAGAGTCTCTTTATCCCAGCAATAGACTCCCGAAACCGACCCTAGAAAGTGAAATTATTCAAGCTTCCATCTCGCCTTCACACTGACCCTCCAGAGATAAATTATTGTGAAGAGAAAGTGAAAAATATGCACTGAGGTTTTTAATAAACATTATGGACTCCACAGTTAAAACCATAGACACTACAAACACCACTACAAGGACCCTATGAAGAAAAAGTCGAACATAAATGAAAACTGAATAAGACATTAATAACTACTTGAATGTGTGTGTGTGTGTGTGTGTGTTTGACACACACACACACACACACACACATAGAGAGAGAGAGAGAGAGAGAGAGAGAGAGAGAGAGAGAGAGACTCGATGGTTGATTCGATTGTAATAATATCAAATACGTAGACCACTTTACCTATGGATAAAAATTCAACGACATATGGAACCTCTCGAAACACATCAGGGTCCCAAATTATTATGCCTTGGGCCATCTCCTTACCAAAATGTCCACCATTAAACCCTAAATTCCTACTCAAATTCAACCTTGTAGAAGGAAGGGAAGGGTATGTGATCCAGATTTATACAATAATGAATTTAATAAAAATTTGAATAGAGACACGAAGCTACAACAAAAAATGAACTTTAATTCATTAATAACAAATATAGAAAATTATTTACATGGATAATAGAAATAAACTAGCTCGAGCGATGGTGGATTATATCTGAGAATAGATGTGACCGCTACATTCTTTATAAATTGAGTTACAATGAGAATTAAAGTCCCTTTTATTATTGAGAAACAATCTGAACCCTAAACACCAAAAAAACTAACCCTAATAAATGAAGCAAAAAATGTTTGTGGGCCCCGTTGGGGTTAGTTGGTGCATCAACTTCCCGAGGTCGTATCTTTAGCATACGAACTTTGTTTGATGTGTACGATACATTTTTTGAACTATTTATCCAATGAAAATGACTTTTGATTGTATACCATTTCCATATGATATGGGTCTACTCATTTTCCAAAAAAAAAAGTCGTTTAGGGCCTCAAAATAACTCAGAAAGTTTAGGACATGAAAAATTATCAAAGATACTAAATTATGCTACAATTAACTAAAATGAAATAAATGGTGTTGGGTATCCAAGTGGAATTGGATATATGCCACCAATATCCACTTCGCTCTTTCCTTTTCCCTTAGGAAGTAGTGGTCCCCATTTTGTTGAGTTCCTCCATGAGATGAAAAAACATTTGTTGAACTTGGTCCCTGGTGAGCCGCTTGTGTTGGTGTTGAAGTTGGATAACTTTTAAAACTTGATGTGGTTGGTTCCTATGTTGGCAAGTGTTCTTGATCTGTGTGTCCATGATCCGATTAGTTCTGGATTGTTCCATTCAGCATGGGTTGAGCTATGTTCGTTGAAACTGCAGAAGTGTCCTCAGACACACAACTTTATTGATCAAGCAAAAAGATTACATAGAAAATTATAGGAGTTTACACATGTAAACTCACACTCTCACATTCTCTCATTACACATTACAATGAAAATAGGAAACTAACCTATTTATAAGCTCTATGCTCTAACTTAATCTAGTTATGGATCACTTGGAACATAAACAAGTGTCCATTTACAATAAATGAGCTTCTAACCAAACTACTAACTTTACTCCTAACTTAGAGCCTAGGAAACGACTATTTTCTAGAGTCCTAATTTTTAATAAAAAAATTCTATTTCTAAATATCTCAAAGATTTATTAAATATTCTAGAATAATAATTATTAATTTCACATCTTAAATTAACAATTATTTTATTCAAACACTATAACCTATGATAAAATTTATTTTGGATAATCTAACATTCCCCCCTATGATCCAGAGATACATTACAACAGATACCAAGTTCATCCCTGAACTTGTAAAATTTATTCTACCAATAGGTTTTGTGAAAATGTTGGAGGTCTGATCTTCTGAAGGGAAAAACACTGGCTTGATGACGTCCTTTGCAATGAGGTATCTGATATGATGATACTTGGTGTCCACATGCTTTGTCTTTGAATGGAAAAATGGATTCTTTGCAAGCTTTATCTCTGATTGATTTTCGATGAATAATGAAGTAGCTTCTGTTGGAGGAATCCCCAAGTCCTATAAAACTCGACGTAACCAAACAATCTCACATGCTGCTTCCCATGCTGAAATATACTCTGCTTCTGCTGAAGAAGTGGCCATTGTACTTTTCTTCTTGCAACTCCAGGAAACCGCATCTCACCCCATGTTGATCAAGTCACCTGAGGTTGATGCCCTGTCATCAATACTTCTAGCAAATTCGGCATCTGAAAATCCACCAAGTACAAAATTTTTAGAATTTTTGTAAAGAAGACCAAAATCTTTTGTTCCTTGGATATATCGAAGAACTCTTTTGGTTGCATTCCAGTGGTTTTCTAGTGGTTCATGAATAAAACGTGAAATAATATTAACTGCATAAGATATATCAGGACGAGTGGTTGTCAAATAAATCAAGCTGCCAATCAACTGTCTGTAAGTCGTGCTGTCCACCTTTTCCCCCCCTTCAAATTTTGAAAATTTTCAGTTTTTTTCCATAGGGGTAAGGACAAGTTTACAATCCTGCATTCCAAATCGCTGAAGAATTTCTGCTGCATATTTACTCTTGGAAATGAAGATCTGATGTGGACGTTGGAATACTTCAAATCCAAGATAGTAGTGAAGTAGTCCCAAATCTGTCATCTTAAAACCTGCATGTAACTCCTTTTTCACCTGTTCAATGTGATCATAATTGTTTCGTGTGATGATCAAATCATCGACATACATAATGAGAATGACCAAATATTTTTTCTGTTGGCGCACATACAAAGTATCATTAGATTCACTGCGATGAAAACCAACTTTGCGAAGGTATTCATCCATTTTTGCATACCAAGCGCGGGGAGCTTGTTTTAACCCATATAAAGCCTTGATTAATTTGCAGACTTTATGTTCTTGCCCTTTAAATTCAATCCCTGGTGGTTGTGTCATATATACATCTTCCTGTAAGTCCCCGTTGAGAAAAGTGCTTTTGACATCCATTTGATGAACTTTCCACCCTTTCTGAGCTGCTAAAGCAAGTGTAAGGCGGATGGTGTTCCATTTAGTTGTGGGAACAAAGGTCTCCTCATAATCGATCCCTTCATGTTGCGCAAAAACATTAGCAACAAGTCGAGCTTTATACTTTTCAATATCACCATTTTGCTTGTACTTAATTCGATAAACCCATTTGCATCCAATAGGTTTAACATGTTGAGGACAATCAACAAGTTGCCAAGTTTTGTTGTCTTGAACTGCCTGATATTCATCAACCATTTCTTGTTTCCATGCTTTATTTTTTACTACCTCTTGAAAAGAAGAAGGTTCAGTAAAATCATTTGCTATCAAAGTAAAATTGCCTTCATTTCATTTTGATGCCCTTGTGCCTGTTTTTTTTTGTTCATTAGGCCTTACATACTTCAATAGTTGAACTGCCCATTTTCGAAGTTGTTGCTCACTTGTTTGAGGTTTTGAGAAGTATCCATAATTGTAGAGGGGATTAATGTAAACTAATTTTCGTCATTCAGGTGGTGAATCTGGAGAATCACTGTCAGAAGAACTGTTGTTGATTGGAGACGCTGATGAACTGCTAGAAGACCCAGATGATTTTGTTGAAGTAGATGGACTGGATGAGTTATCTTCAGAAGAAGGAAAATCAAGTTCATACCAATTTGGTGAAGTTGGTTGACTTTGCATATTTCCTTTCCTTTTAATGCCCTTAGTTTCTAACTTGTGAAGAAGACTTTCGATTTCTTTAGCACTCTTACTATCTGTTTCATGAAAAATGACATCCCTGCTCACAATAAATTTTCCATTGGTCAAAAGACGATACCCTTTCTTTTCACCTGAATAGCCAATCATGGTGCATTTCAAACTTGAATCAAGCTTAGTTCTCTTTTCTTTGGGAACTAAGGCATAATATATGGATCCAAAAACTCGAAGATGTTTAACTTTAGGCTTGAAACAAAACCAAGCTTCATAAGGGGTGATTCCTTCTAAAGAAGCAGTTGGATATCTGTTTCTTAGATAGATATTTGTATGGATTTCTTCTGCCCAATATGTTGGACTTGACCCTTTGAAAGTAAACATGGATCTCGCCATGCCTAACAATGTGCGATTCATCCTTTCTATGAATCCATTTTGCTGTGGAGTGTAAACATTTATAAGATGCCTTCTGATGCCATTTTCACTGTAAAATATGTTTTGAATTCATTTGAATTGAATTCTTCTTCATTATCTTTCTTGAGAGTACCTATATTTTCTTTGGCTTCATTTTGAACAAGTTGTCAAAAATTTTTAAATTTCTCAAATGCTTCTGACTTATTTTTCAAAAAGTGAACCCAAGTCATTTTACTGAAATAATCAATAAATAGCAAGAAATGTTTGCAACCACCTAATGAAGTTTGTAGTGGACCACACACATCACTGTGAACTAGTTGCAATAGCCTGTTTGTGTGCCATGTACTTGTTGGAAAACTCTCTCGACTCTGTTTGCCATAAATGCAAGCTACACATTTTGCATTTTCCTTATTGAAAGTTGGAAGTCCTTTAACCATCCCTTGTTTCTGCAATTGAGAAAGACCATCGAAATTCAAATTTCCATATCTTACATTCCATAATCTTATAGGTGAAATTCCTGTAGTAATTGCCCCTGCAAAATCAGAATGCCTTGGAATAATTGTCCCTTTCATCCTTAACAGTTTTCCGTCTTCATATCCTGTCATCACTGTTTGGAAGTTATGTTTGACTGAATTAATCTTAACTAAGCCATCTTCCATAATGATTTGATGTCCATCTTGTCGAATCATGAGCAAAGACAACAAATTTTTCTTAAAGGTGGGAACATACCACACATTGGAAATCAATTTTTCTCCAATGTTAGCGAGAAAAAATTTGACTACACCTTTTCCATAAGGCGTATGTTTTGTATCATCTGCTAGAAAGATGGAATTAAGATGGAACTCTCAAAAATTCCAAAAGAAATCTTGTCTACAAGTCATGTGCTGAGTTGCTCCTGAATCCAAAATCCAAGCATCTTCATAATCACTCTTAATATAAGAGGAAATTTGGATTGTTGGTGAATAAGTGAAGACATATTCTGAGTCATTATCATCTTGATCTTGATCATTTTCAAAATGTGCTGAAGGCTATTGAAACTTAGAAATTTTATTGATAGATGTGCGACAATTTGAAGCATAGTGACCAACTCTGTTACATCGCCTGTAAACAATTTGACTCAAATCAGTGCCTCTTCCTTGAGACTGTCCTCGACCTCTGCTTTTTCCTCTATTTTGAGATTGTCCTCTCCTTGGATTCTGTCATGTGCCTCTGTTTTGATTGTTACCTCTGCCTTGAAAATTGTTTTATCCCGAATTGGAGCCTCTGTTGGAGTTGTTTCCTCTGTGTTGGTTGCGACCACGACCTTGCACTGCTTGATTTTGATTAAAATTACCTTTGCCTTTGTTTTTGGAATTGTCAACTGAGGAGTTGCTAGTACTGGCTTCTGTGAGAAAAACATCTTCACCAACTTTATTTTTCTTCCCAAAATTTTTATCATATTGAGTCAAAATTTTGCAGAGCTCATCAAACTTTAGATTTTCTAACTTTCCAGTGAGCTATATAGTTTCTAAAAAACGTGTGTAAGACAAAGGAAGCCCAGCAATTAAAATTGTGACCATAAAACTATCATCAACTGCTTGAAAACCAGCATTAACAATTTCCTGCTTAATATTCTTAAGCCTAGAGATGTATTCAAGAATATCTCCTTCTTCAGTCAATTTTTGATGCAACAATTTTAATTGTAGGTCAAATATTTTTGATTGAGGCTGAGTATCAAACAACTCTTTAAAATTTCGCAAAGCAGACCAAGCATCTTTAGCATTTTCGATATGGACATACATTTCATCATTGATAGAGGATTTTATGAGAGCTAATGCTTTGGCATTTTTAACTTCCCATTTTGCTAATGTAGCTGCATCTGTAGGTTTATTTGGCTTTACATATCCATCAAAAATATCATGCCATAGTTCATTATAAACAAGAGTGCTTTCGATGAGGCGTTGCCATGTTTTGTAAGATTTTGAGCCTTCAAGTTTGTCGGAATCAGAAAAGAAATTAATCAACTTAGACATTGTATTGTTAAGACTTCACACCACAAATCAAGCTCCAAAAAATATCAAGATGGGCAACACAACAGCAACACACAACGCAAAAAAATGAACTATCGGGGCTTGGCCTTGACCCTAAAATAGTCGTCAAAATAGGAGAAAATTGACTGAGATTTTCACTTGGCTCTAGTCAATTTCTCAAATTTTTACAAGGCAACTTTCAAAATTTGAATTTTACAATAGTGCTCTTGCAAAATTTGGAAAAAAAAAATTACCCCCCCCCCCTCAAAGTAAAATTACTTTGAGTCACACTTATCTCTCCAGAAACAAATTACAAAGCACAAATCTTCTTATTGCTCCAAAAATTACAATACCCTTATTACTCCAATTACAAAAAAATTGCAATGCTCTGTCCCAAGATGCCGTGATTCAATGTCAATACCAAGATACAATAGCAATTGATGTTTTATTGCAATCGAATGCTGGCTGGATGTGCTGGCATCGACATATATAAAAAACACAAATCAAACGTTCGCCAATTAGATCAATTCATTAAACACGATTTTTAAAAGCTAGGTCAATTGTTTTCAACGCTTCTTTAATTCATTAAAAGGCTAGCCATCAACAAAATGGAACTGAGGTGGAAGCATAACTGAACCGCTTCCTTCAATTCAATGAGAGGTGCGCAAATGGTTCTTGTGAAACAAAAATCAAATGCTGGATTACACTTAAACGTTGTTCTTAATGCTGGAAGTAGAATCGATTCCACATATGTTCAATTTGATTTATGAAGCTGGCTTTTCAACGCAGATAAATGAAGAACAAGGAATCTAAACATTCTTTGGACAGACCTCTGCAGAAACCTTCAGGAAAATGCATAACGCTGGCTGGATTTTCAACGCAGCTACCATTTTACTGTTTTATCTCCAGAAGCGTTGTTCATGTGGTTACAGAATCGATGTTGATGAAAGTGCAGTGGACCCCATGGTAATTTTCAGAATCGATGTTCAAAATAGATTGTTTGCAGAATTGATATCTCAGAATTGATGTTCAGAATCGATTGTTCATAATCAATATTTCAGAATTGATGTTCAGAATCGATGTTCAGAACTGATTGTTTGCAGAATCGATATTTCAGAATCGATTGTTCAGAATCGATTGTTTTCAAATGACGTTTGGAGGGGCGGACATGAGATAGCTGAAAAGGAATTAAAAGCAAGACCCATGCTCTCGCTTTTCTTTGGGTAATGGAGGATTGACAGCGCTTGTTTTTTTTTTATTACAATGAAATTCTTACAAATTCACACAAATTCACACAAATATGCAAATTCACTATGCTTGTCTTTTTTTTTTTATTACAACAACACTTTGAAACACAAAATTGACACAAATTTGCAGTTTCTCCTTAAAAAAAATGATTTTAGAATTTGCAGATCTAAAATCAATAAAAAAATTTGCAAATTTCATACCAATCTTTTGCTGATCACTTCAACGGAGTTGAGTTTTCCACGACCTGGTAGAGCTAGAATCTCCTCCTCACAGCATTACCATGGCTCCGATACCACATGAAACTGAAAAAGTGTCCTCAGACACACAACTTTATTGATCAAGCAAAAAGATTACATAGCAAATTACAGGAGTTTACACACGTAAACTCACACTCTCACATTCTCTCATTACACATTACAATGAAAATATGAAACTTACCTATTTATAAGTTCTATGCTCTAACTTAATCTAGTTATGGATCACTTGGAAAATAAACAAGTGTCCATTTACAATAAATGAGCTTCTAACCAAACTACTAACTTTACTCCTAACTTAGAGCCTAGGAAACGACTCTTTTCTAGAGTCCTAATTTTTAATAACAAATTTCTATTTCTAAATATCTCAAAGATTTATTAAATATTCTAGAATAATAATTATTAATTTAATATCTTAAATTAATAATTATTTTATTCAAACACTATAACCTATGATAAAATTTATTTTTGATCATCTAACATTGGTGTTAGATGTTTTACAATTTCTGATGTATCCAAAAATGGTAAAAAGTATGGCTGAAGGATGTCCACATTAAACACTAGGTGCAGGCCAAGGAATAATGGAATGTTGATATTGAAAGTGTTGTCTCTCATAGCGTTGGTGATGGTTTAAGGCTTGTATCAGAATGTTCAAATATTCTTATCGACTTTTAAAAGGTGTTGTTTCTGCAAATGCAACTAGAATTTGTCACTTACTTGAAGCTTATGTGGCACCCAATGTTGATCATGTCATTAATTATAATTGGAATTGGATTTATCTAAGGTGTCATGTACCTAATGGTTAGTGTGTTGGATTCATTCAATAAAATTTGTTTCTTTATTAGCTTTATACTGTACATGTGAGGCTTCGACATATGCAGTCACATAAGGCATGGTAACATCAATCAGACACAATGGTTGAAATGCTAAACCCACTTGAAAAAAGATAAAACCCATCAAGCTATGGAGAGATCTGTTATAATTGTGCTACACATAGGGAAGGTTCTTATCCCATTTTTGTGGGTGCTTGGAGTGTATATGGGTATATGTGCAAGATCGTCTCATTTACGACCTATATATGGCCATTAGGTGGATGTAATGTAGTCAACTTGGTGAACTTGGTGTTCAATAACGACTAGAGGTTCGAACATAATGTGTGTAGGTAGATTTTATCTTGTTCTAATATAATCTTTTGTGTGATCACAAAATTTAACCACACTTGTTCAAATAAAAGTTTGGATGTGTCCTTTTCTATGATACTCTTCTTGCAGGCTGTCAATAGAACCATATTAGAAAATTTTCCACAACCAAAAATACACAGTCATTATTGTGCTTGGTAGAAGGGAGGCCAGACAGATAGCCCATGGACATGGATTCCCAAGGCTGGTTGGTAGTAGGAAGAGGAGTGTCTAGGCCTTGATATTTTATGTTTGGCTTGGAAATGGCACAGACAATGTGGGATCTCATATATTTTCCAACATCATGTCAGATTTTTTTCCATTAAAATTACTTCCGTAGGAATGCCACAATTTTATCCACACAAAAGTGTCTTATAACTAGACTATACTGCATCTCCCATTTCAGCTTGTCACACTTGCTTGAAGGGACAAAAAGGTAGGCTAGGTTTCATAATAATTCAGAGTCCTGGAGTTGGAAGTTTGGAGCTTTCTTGCCACCTACTGGCATATGGGATGTGGTGGAAAATTTTGGATCATTTTATACATTCGTCACAATCTAGAGGTCTCGTGGCAACATTAGTTGAGAATAGTGGTGAGTACTGCAACCGAGGGTCGATTGAGGCAATATCCAACATGATTAGAGGTACCCTTCATGTATTTAATGTTAAAATATAATATTTGAAGATATGTGGACAACTTATGATGGTGATCATTTTAAATTTTCCTTATGTTTGTATACACTTAAGAGTTCAGTGATCTATGTGGATGATTGTCTCCTTCTCTAGAATGAAATGCTTCCATTTTTAGTGAGCCTGCAATGGACTACACTTCACTATCTTTGGTTGGGTATTTTTGAATTTTATCTAAAAGTTTCTCATTGTGTTAGGCCAATGGATGTGCTTAATGGGTGTGAATTACACCAATAGAATATTTGGATGCATCTATCTCAATTTAAAATGGTTGTTTTAGGTATGGTAATATGAGTACTGGTGCAGAGAAAAGGTGCTGATTCAGTTCAATGAATGCCTTTTGTTGGGACTCAAACCAAAAAAAATAATCATTCACTCTGTCTTTGGTAACTTTAATCAAAGGCCAAGTGATGTAAGAGAATCTCAACATGAAGCTCTGATAAAAATTAGCAAGGCCCAAAAATCTACAAAGCTTTGTTAGAGTGGTTGGGTTTTGGCAATCCCGAATGACTTGGATCTTAGCCGGATCCACATGCACACATTTATTATCAATGATGTAACCTAGATATTGGACCTTACCCATGCCAATAGTGCATTTCTCCAAGTTTCCACATTTATTTTGTTGTCAAAGTGTTTGAAGGACATGAAAAATGTGTTTTCATTGTGTTTGAAGGACTCGTAGAATTTTTTGCAAGTGCTCTAGCTAATTATTTCTGAAGATGAGGATTTCATATAGACATAAATGAGGAACATGTTATTAAAGGGCCACAATATATCATCCATCAGCCTCATAAAATTTGTGGGGTGACCTGTGAACCCAAAAGGCGTGACCAACCACTTAGAAAGACCCTCTTTTGATTTGAAGGCGATCTTCCATACATATACGGGTTCTTTTGGAATGTGGTGATAGCCATATTTTAAATTGATATTGTTGAATTACTTTCCCCCCTTAAGTTGGTCAAGAGTATCATCAATCAATTGGATTAGATACCTATTCCTAACATTCATTTTGTTTAGTGCCCGACAATCAATGCAGAGTCTCCAGGTCCCATCCTTCCTCTATCCCAATACAATCGAAGCACCAAAAGGCGAGGAACTTTGCTATATGTTCCCTTTTTTAGAAAATCCTTGATATACCACTTTATTTCTTAGGTTTTTATAATAAAGAAATGATATATCCTCCCATTGGTTAAAAATGCTCAAGGAGTTAAATCAATTGAATGCTTGACATGACATTTCAAAGGTACACGTGTGGGTGATGAGGAGATGTCTCTATATTCTTGTATGACCTTATTTATCTTCTTTTTTTCAATGTTGGAACCCTTCTTGAGATGGGTTATGGATGTGTCCATGATCTTCCCCTTACTTTGAGAGTGAATCAGAAAGAGAAGAAAGTTTCTGGTCTAGGAGATGATCTTAATGCATTTCTTAGTATAGATCAAACAGATGGTTTTTAGCATGGATACCTATGGTATCCTATATAAATTACTACCCATAGTAATGATAACAATACGAGGCCTCGAATCATACACAATATGTCACTTTCATAAGTATGGTTATCCTAACAACACGTGACAATATTAAAGAGGAGGAATATCAAACAATACCTCATCCATGAAGGGCTTGATTTTGTAGGGAAGGCAGTACAACTAGCTGACACGAAGATTTCATCCTTGGTGGAGCTACCCAATGGTGTAAGGTGGTGGGTGTGGTTTGGTTAGGACGCCCAACCGATTAACAACCTCTGTTGAGATGAAGTTATTATTTCTCCCACTGTTGAAAATAAATTGTAGTGGGTACCCCTTCACCCACATTTATGAGTGGGAGATATGCTCCCATTACTTTGGACCTTTGAGCTCAATATTTTAGACTTTGGCGGTGGAAAAAATGGCTCTAGGCTCTGCATCGATAAAAAATTTCCCTTTTTTATTCCCCTTGTTGAGTTCTGACTCATAGTTGGCACATGCATCTAACTGTGAAGCCTTCAACTCAGCTAATAGTGACAAAATGGCACAAAATTAATTTGTGTTATGTGTGGGGCTCTTGTCGAACTCACACCACTTTCATATGTCCTTCATTGTCTTCATCATGTTGCTATTTTGCTGAGGCTTCAATGGGTTTCCATAAGAACTCCACCTTGGCTCTATATTATATTCTATGTTTTTCGGGTGCCTTTTCTTTGCTTCAAATTCTCAAATCCAAAGCCTTGCTTCTTTTGTTTAATTTATTTCTCAATCTTGATAGAATATTGGTATGTGGCACCAAGTTAGGAGAGGTCCATGAACTCGATTTCATCATGGATGTATGTGTGTAGACAACCACAATACTTGAGTACAAAATGCTACTCAAAATCCTTTATACCCAACTTTTTGCAAAGGGTATGAAATAAATTTGTGAACCTTGACACATCTTGGTCCCTTTTGTACCATAGTGTGTTCCATTTTATGTACCTATCTTCATAGCTCCCAATAGGGTAAAACTGTAAAACTTGAAGTTGTCTTAGAAAAAATTCCAAGTTGATGTAGTTAAAATAGTGAGGGCTCCTTCTCTTCCCTTTGCTCACAATAGGTTTCCTATAATTCATTAACATGGGGGTGACCTTGATGAGCACAAAAGTGATATTTTACCTTTTGGAAAAAAAAAGGACCAAAAATATCCTTCCAAAAAATTTAACTATTTATCTACGACATTTGCATTTAACTGACCTTCAAATCTAGGAATTTCAAAGTTAACTTGTACCTTTAAGGGGGAAACGTCTCTGAGGTGGCTATTGGATGAATATGCTTCCCCCATTGATACATGTTGAAGGATCAAGGAAATGTTATCCATCATCTCATTCCCTTGTCACTCAAGGGCTTCTTTGAGAAATATTTTCAAAGGATCTCCTACCCCCTTCTCCATTAGAGAAATTTTTAGGTCTATAAAGGGCCTCCTAAGGAATATTATAAAATAGTAGTGGAAATAATAGAAAAATATTAGATTACATCATCAAATTTTAGAGGGATAAAAGGAAAGGATACTTTTTCAACTCGTATTTTTATCTGATCTCCCTACAGTTTTACATAAATTTCGAGTGGGAGCACTTTTTGGATGCATAATTTAATTCCTCGTCGAAGGAGTACCCATGTTGAATATTTTTTATGGACCCTACTAAAAAAAAAATGAAAAATACATGAAAAACATAAATGCAATCAATTTTTTTTATGTTTTCATGTGTTTTCATTTTTTTATAGCAAGGTCCATCGAAAGTATGCAACATGTGTAATCCTTGGATGAAAAATTAAATTCCAAATCAAAATATTGATCATAAATCATACGGATATAAGTTGAACATACCAGTTCAGAATTTTTTTTTTATATTTTTTAATCCTTTCACTTTTTCACTCCAAAAATGTTAAATCATCTCCCATGGTTAACATCCTCATCTTGAATCCTACTAGATCTTATAAATTTGATTCTCTTTGTAGATTTTTGTTTTGACACCCACTTTTAACTTCAAAATTTCTCTAATATTTATTTTATTCTACTTAAACCAGTTCAAGTCCTAACTACTTATAACCCGACATAGTTGGGGACATGCATAAGAGAATATAGAAAGAGAAAATCAACTCTATTACCATTGATCCATATTTATGTAGGAACAAAATGAAATATAGATTTAAAAAACAAAACATAAATATAAAACAATCTAAACTTCAAATCATTAATAACAAATATTGAAAATTGTTTACACGTTGAATGAAAATAAACTAGCTCACGTGATTGTAGCTTATCTCTAAGAAGAGATGTGACAAGTACATGTTTTCGGAATTGAGTTACACTAAGGCTCAAAGGACTTTTATTGTTGAGAAAAAATGGAAAACGATAAACATCCAGAAACCTAACTGTAGGAGATGAATATCCAAAAATTTGTAGGACCCATTAGGGTTAGTTGGTACATCAACTTGTTGGGGTCATAAATTTGGCATACACGCTTCATTTGACATGTATGATACCTCGTTACAAATATGTATCCTAGAAAAACAACTTTCAACTGTAGACCCATTTTTTAAATTATGAGGCTACTCATTTTCCAAAAAAAAATGTCGTTTAGGGCCTCAAAATGGCTTTGGAAATTTATGACTTGAAAATTTGTCAAAAATAGTAAATTATGGTAAAATTAAGGAAAATAAAACAAATAGTGTTGGGGGTCCAAGTGGAATAGGTAGGTGGCCACCGATATCCACCTAGACCGGTATAACTACAATAAGTAGCCACCCTATACTCTAAATAAAATAATCACCTCCAACATCTCACTGCCCATAACCAGAAATCGACCATTGAGACCCGCAACCAATTGAATGATACAAATAACCTATATGAATTATCAAAACTTCTTTACCTTCATTATAGCCATATTTTTTACAACACTCATCCTCTTTGAATTACTACATCAAAGGGGAGTAATTACCCCACTTGAACCTCTATCACTTTGTTCATCACCCCCATCGGGGAATGATTTAAATAATTATTAATAGTGTATACAATTCCAAAAATAATACTAAAGCTGAAAAAACACATATAAAAAAATTACAATTATTTTTTATTAGATATTATAATGTTCATTTATGAATTTCAAGAACTGTTTCAACTAAAAGAATTAATTTTATTTAGAATTAAATCATTCTTTTGACCATGTATGAAGATAATTTCTAAATTAACGCACACATAAAACAATTATTTCATTTAATATTTTAAATGAAAATCAACTATAAAAATTTCATAATAAAGTTAACGTATAAAAAAAATATTAAAAATATTTATGTAATAGCTTACACATTGATAGGAATAATTTTGATTTTAATTACAAATATTACAACAAATTTTTCACATTGTAAGGCTATTAGGATCATGAAACACTGAGAGAAGTAGTCTAAATATACCGTTGTTCGAACCCCACTAGTTATTAGGAAAACATTATCTAGATTATTTTTGCATTTAAATATTTGTACTCCACATGAATACCATCAGAAAAACCATGGGTTATCATAAAACTGGATCTTGAAAACAATTGTTAACTTGATCAAGTCAAGTTTATTTGAACCAACCTAAAAATATCCCCTTAAAATTATAGGATATAATTTGGTCTCAATGTAATATCCCCGAATGCAGCAATATATGAAAGATATGTAGGAAAAATAACATAGATCATCAAAGTAAGAGCAGGAGGCCAATATGGAGACTCTTCTTTAACATTTATTATAGCAAATCAGATGTACAATAAGGCCCATAAGATGTTCAACAAAAAATAGAAGTCTCCAATGAAAGATATTCCTCAAAAGAGGTGTTGCAACCATGTATATGAACAGAAACTACCTTGACAACGTTATTTTATTAGGCTACAACTGATGTAGCTTACTCCTCAGATCTAGAGTAGATCTGTGCACAAAATTTTATATCTATAATAGATTCATACAATATATAGGCTCCTCTTTCAGATCCCCTAAGAGTTAGCATTACACCATGTATAAGTAGTAGATCAAAGATCTAAGTCTTTAGATCTTGAGAATGATTCAGATATTCAGAAATGTAAAAATATATTCAAATCATAACCAATATGACAAGAAATAGATCTTCATTCAATGGATCTTCAAAATGAAAGGCGGATCCCCGACACTTGGAAACTAGCTCTCCATCAGATGTGAAAAAACTCCCTACAACAGCACCTACATAAATGAGACAGTTCTGGAAGAAATACTGCGTTGTAGGGTTTAGAATGTAGTTGGCCACATGCTAAGATCTGAAAATGTAGCTCCAATGATTCAATACTCTCTTGCCGATGGGAAAGAATACTTCCCCACTGAAAAGGAGCACTAGAATGGCCTAGATCTAAGTAGATCTAGCCTCCACTTGCTGCAGCTTTCAAAGACAACCAAACCCTCAACAGGATCTACGTTGTAGTTGGAGGAAGAAGCTTGGCCTTCAGCCATATAGTGGACAATAAATGCAAACTCTTCCAAGAGACCTCTCAAGGAAAGAGGTGGGATTCCTGACCAGGAACACCCAGTGCTAAACAACACTATTCTTAGCTAAACAACAAGAGAATGATATTTGTCTAAACAGAAAAAATATTTAGAAATATAATGTTCATCAACAAACTTCTCATGCTGCCATCCTCTTCCTTTTATAATTTGAGAGCTTGCAAACCCTAAACCACCTTCAATGAAATAGCTCCTTTCACATGCGCCATCTCCATCTAAAATTGCATTGTGCCTCATTGATGGCCACTTCTCCAAGACACTGTTGTAGATTTGGTCATGTTTGACCCAGTCAAAATGTTCATCCCCTTTTACACCTAAGGGTGCTTACTTACATAGCCAAGAGGTATCCTTTTTCACATTTGGCATTAATTTATTTACTATTTTTGGAGTTTTATGAACCTCCTTTACAATTTTATTCATGAAACAAAAAAAATAAAACAAAAATGAATATTCCCATTAGCTTAGGACCAATTGGGAATATTACATTCCTCCCCTCCCAAATGTTGCTTGTCCTCAAGCAACTGATAAGGTGAGCACTACAACTCTTCTCCTCCTCCATTGGTGACACCATCATGAGATAAGCTTCCTCCATAAGCTAAGTGCTCACCAATCCATCCCTCCATGAATTTTTCCTCCAAAGTTCTCATGAGATGTAAATAGTACATCCCATAAGGTGACAATAACTCAAATGAAACAAACATGGCCTGCCCAGTGTCCTCCCTGAAACATGTAGTAGAATATACAGGGAGAACCTCCATCCCATAGGGAACATGCATACCTCCCATCCTCCTTCCATACATTCCCATAAAAAGTACAAGTATATCATGAATGTATGGGATCAAAATAGTGTACAAACAAGAAGAAATTTGTGCATATGGAGGTGGGTCATAGTCCCACATGTGGAACCAACGTGGTGCATCTCTGGCCTGCATTAGATCTAGATGTGGTAAGTGGTTTTACCACCACTTTCTACCCATTTTATATCACTATGGCCGAAAGTGTGAGATATATTTGGTGCCTTAGGAAAGCACCCATCATGATGAAAAATCTCCCTTTGTCCATCAAGGGAGTGGCCAAGTTCAAAATTTTTTGTGGCCCCATGTTGGCCATGAAGTTTACAAGATATAATACTCCTCCTTGGAGTCATGGCCTGCATAAACATGGTGAAATAATGCATACAATTAGAATATAAAACATGTTTTACATGAGCATGCTCTTCACCAATAATCCTCCTCGTACACATGGAGTTGTGCATAGATATTTCCTCTTCCTCAAAAGGAGAAAGCGAGGGCTGAATTATCTCTTCCATAGAGTTATGTTGCTGCTCCATCTCTACATCATCTTGAGGAGCTACTATTGGGAGGGCTTTGAAGGAGAACTATATCAGCATTGTCAAAGATACATGTACCGGCCCATGATTCTTGGTAAGTGAAGCATAGCTTCCTTTTTCTTAGATCTCTCCAAACTTCATCATCAAGAGGCTTCATGTATGAGCTCTCCTTGGAAGGAGAAACTTTTTCTTCCTTTCCCTTGAAGGGAAACAGGGCTTGTGCTGAAAAGTTGCCTTTGTTTTTGGCAAGGCATCTTGAAGGTCTGTAGCCATTTCAATAACACCATTCAGAGTAGTGGGATTGGTATATTTCACCAACCCATGAAGAGGTTCATATAAACCATCTATGAACATGTACACCCTTCTTGCTGCAGATAAATCAGGAACCATAAAATATAATCTTAAAAATTCAGAAATGTAAGACTCTGTATTACCTGATTGTTTTAACTTTGAAAGGCTCATCAATGGTGCCTCTGGATCTCTTTTTTCAAACCTTTCCACCATTCTTCTAGTGAAGTCTAAATAATAAATCAGATTGGCATGACCCAATGTAGACAACTGATGGAACCACCAGTCATGTGCTTCGCCTTCAAAGTGCAGTGCTGCAATCTTTATAGCCTCCATCTCTGGAACCTTGTTCAACTGAAAGTAGATGTCAATTTTTTCTACCCATTATTTGGTAGAACACTTGGATGACCCATAAAAAATGAGTAAAATGAATCTTCCCATAGAGTGATGTTGATCATTATTCTGAGTGAATCCACCATCTCTATGATGATGTCTTGCTCTTATTTTTTCCTAGAGGTGACAAAACTCCTGAAAAATTAAGTGATCTTTGATTCTCTGATTTTGAGACTCGTACTCTTAAAAATAGTCTTCAATGGATGCCTTCTCTTAAAACCCTTCATTTCCCACAGCCAAAAAGGTAGGCATGGTAGAGCGTTGGGAAATTTATGGCTGATGCACTAGTTGATCATTCCAAGGGTGAGAAATGCCAGAGATTTCTCCAAGATGAAATCTCTTAGGAGATTCTTTGATTCTATCCAATCTCATCTCTTTTATCTCTCTAGCAAGATCTTGCATAGCTCTCAAAAGGATCTTAGCAACATCCTTTCCTTCTTCTTCACTTCCAGATGAAAGGGCTTTACCCTTGTCTTCATTGTCATTGGTGTAATCAAATTTCTTCTATCTTCTCTTTAGATACCTCTTCTCTCTATCAGTAAGAGGTTCTTCATATTGAGAAGACATATTGGTTTCTTAGGAAGCACAGGTTGTGCCAAGATGATGCTCCAATTCCACTTCAATATCCCCAAATAGGGAATGCATCAATATATGAAAGATATGCATGAAAAATAACGTAGATCATCAAAGTAAGAGCAGGAGACAAACATGGAGACTCTTCTTTAACATTTATAACATCAAATCAGAGGTACAATAAGGCCCATAAGATGTATAACAGAAAATAGAAGTCTTCAATGAAAGAAATTCCTCAAAATAATTTCTTAGGCTATTAAAATAACATTGTAAAGGCACCTCTTTTGAGGAATTTCTTTACAAATAGGCATTTTTTACAGATAGGTATATGAACAAAATAGGCATTATTCTACAAATAGGCATTATTTTACAAAATAGGCATTATCTTTTACAAATAGGCATTATTTTACAATGTAAAGGCATTTTTTGTTCATATACCTATAGGCACTCAGAAACATGATAGATCCACCATTAAAATTAAAACCATTGACTTCTTCTTCGATGTCTCTCCCATAATTTTACTCTCTCGCTACATCCATAGTTGCACTTATTTGTATATTGAGCTCGGCTTTCTCGCTACTTTTGTCCTTACATAACTATTGATCACTTTCATCATGGGATCATCCAACAAAACATTGTCCTCATTTTTCAACTCATTCTGATTACTTGAGTTTCAACTATCAAACCTGTTACCATCTCCATGCTCTCGTTGGCCTAACCTTCTAGGCCACTCACTAGAATATCTATGATAATAGTTGTTAGGCTCAAGAAACACAAATAGAAGTGGTGGTGTCTAAGGACACCATTGTTGGGATCCCATTTTTCACCTTGAAAATTTTACTTTGGGGCTCTCTACCATTAAATATGTTACATTAGAGATGAATACCATGGGAAAAAGCATGGATTCTCATAAACCCTGGGCTCAAAAATTGTTGGTAACCTTACTAGGTAAAGTTTACCTGATTCACCCTAACAATATCCCCTTTAAACTTGACTCGGGGAGATTACCCAAGTCATAATCATTCATCCACCATCTCTCCGGAGATCTCCTAAGGTATATAACATCCATTTAATATGAAACATAGGCGTAATGGACACAATTTCACATTTGAGGTCTATAATATCCATGCTATGTGGAGCATGGGCATAATGGACACAATATCAATGTCAATGGAAAGCATTATGGCTTGGTTGGGGCCATTATAAATTCATATTTCTAGAAAATATAAATATAGTCCAAATAAAGTAAATTTTATTATAGTTATGTAGTGTTAATTTTTTGAGTAAATTGTTAACATTAATTGTTATAGTAACTAGTTTTAATAAGTTTATGGAGTATAGAATATCTTATGAATGATTTTATTGTTAAGTTACTCCTTGGATAATACTCATTGGTTTGAAATCTTCTATATGTCCCACCTCTATGAACTCCAAGTAGAGGTTATAGTAGTCACATCACAGGAGTATGAGATTATAGTTGTAGTGGTGGGAATCAATGTGATGCCACACACTCATGTAATGTGAATGTTAACAAATATTATATTATAGTGGTAGTAGTGGAATCAACCCCCTATCATGATGGGTTGTCACATTCTCATGCCACGCGAATGCCATTATGCCACACAAGTATGAAATTATAGTGGTGATAGTGCAAATCGACCCTTGTCACATTTATATGTCATGTGAGTATGCCACTAGCCTAATTATCAATTCCTCTAATGAAAAAAAAATTGGTTAATTTCAATAAATTACTCTACTCATAATAGAAAATGTGAACATAGAAAAATAATTCATGAAGGAAAATTATATCAAATGAAGATGCAATAGAAACCACCTGTTATTCGTATCATTCAAAGTCAATTTAAGAGAGATGGTGGAAATGGACATCATGTCACACCCTCATATTAAGTGAACACTTTTATGCTAGAGAATATGAGATTATAATGGTATGAATCCATCCTTATGCTATAAACACTCGTTTCTTTTGGTAAGTTAGGCTAAACTATATTAATTCAAAGAGAAAATTTGCATAGGCAATGGGGTGAGATGATAATATGTGCTTATCCAATCCCAATCTTCGATGCTTTGAGAATAAAGCGATTTGGGGCTGCCTCTTGGGAGGAAACCAACCCTTAAATAGCATAAAACATTCAAAAATTACAAGGTATGTCAAGACACATGAAAAAGAAAAATATCAATAGTATGTGTTGAAATAATAGAAAAAAAAGGAGTCGAGCATCCACACAGTCATGGTCTTTCTTCATCATCCTTGGTGATAGAGCCCTCCTCCTTGATGTGGCATCCGTACTCCTATGTTATGGCCTCCTCCTCATCAGAAGGCACATGCGGCGGCTTTGTAGCAGCTGCGTCGAGGATGGGTGCGACCGGGTACTCAGCATCAGGAACACACATCCAAATACCCCTTGAGTCCATGATCCACACATCAGTATCCTCCCTTGAGGCCTCCTGTACCGGGAGAGGATCAGTTTTGCGAGTAAGTTTCTTTGGGTTCGCGATGGTGGATTTCCTTGTGCCCCTTCTACCCCTCTGATTCTCCTGAGTCAGAGTGGTCTCCTAGAGGTGCTTTCATGGCGTTGTGGCGCGTCTGTGTTGTGGATGCCAGAAGAGAAGCCCTCACTGGATTTGAAATGATTGTCTTGGCCTCGCTGTTAGCGACAGAGAACACACCTCTTTGGCTACCCCTGATGGTATTTTGGCACTGACGCGGAGCCATGGGAGTGGCTGAAGCAATAGGGAGGTGGGGGGCATGTCCATGGATGGTGACTTTCTCTTCAAGGGAGCGCTCAGTAGAGAAGCGGAGCAGGGATGTGTGAAATTGAGAACTGTGCAACGGGGGGGTGTGTAGCGAGGCCGTTGACCTCTAAATCCACGCAGCAGGGTGAATCTGTAAAGGCGGAGAATTCCAGAGGGGGGTGCAAAGCTTTGAGAGGAGCAGCAGGGTGGGTTCCGAGCTGCCTAGCATCAGTATCGATGTGCACAGCACGTGGAAAACATGGAGAGAATGATGCAACAACAGAATGGAAAGGGATGCAAAGAGGGCTCTGGAGGCCAACTAGAGCAGCAAGGGGATGACACAATGAGGAAACACCTCGTCTTTTGAAGACCTGTGGCATAAGCGCAGATGTTGTTCGATTTTTTGACACTATCGCGAGTGCGAGTTGGGACAGTTCTCATGGGGTGGCATGTGATTCAGGGTGTGGCAGATGATCGGGTGCATTAGGGAGCTCATGTAAATCATTGCAAAGAGAAAGTTCTGCATCAAATTAGAGTTGGCAGTGCAGGACTTCATCATCGTGTACATGGGAGGAACTGGTATCACACATGCATGTCATGTCACCTGCATCAAGAGAATCCTGTAAACACTTTTATGTTAAGTTATAAGATTATATTGTTACTAGTGGAAACTAATTTCATGTCATGCCAAAACTGAGCTAATTATTTTTTTCTCATTAAAAAAGGCAATAAATCTTAATAATTTCCACTCCTACATAAATTTAATAAAATATATATTTTTTAAATATATATTCAATAACATCTCTTATAACTAAATTAATTTTTAAGTAAAAATGAGTTCACTACCATTTGAATTTTAATATATACAAATTATTCAATACAAAATTAAAATATGGAAAAATTAATTCGAGAAAATCACACCAATGGAGATTCAATAACAACCATTTGTTCTCTAAAAAGATTTGTATCATACCCGCTAATATTCAAGAGATTGCGTCATATAAAAAACTAATAAAAGCAAATATTCCGTAGAGATTATGTTTCTATAAAATTAATAAAAATAAATCGATTTGAGAGGAAATTGGTATCCTATGGAAATATAATATAAGGAAATTGCAATCTATAAACAATTGGCACAAATTGATTTAAAAAATAATCGTAAATAGTTTGATTCCATGAAATTGTATACATTACCATTATGACAAATTGAATTTAAAAGAGTCGTAACATCCAAAACAATTAATAAAATAGTTTGATTCCAATGAAAATTGTATGCACTACAATTATGAATATTAGCTTTCACACTGATGCTATTCAAAAATTCAAGTAGGAATTATTTGATTTCAAAGAAATCATCTACACTACCATGGCACTATGACCATTATCACGTCACTCCATACAAAAACCCACTAGAAGTTATTATTATTATTTTGAGATAAATATTAAAAATGGACATGCCATAATCTTACGAGTTCAGAGAATTTTGTAGAACCCTTTTCCGTTAAATGAGTTCTATTTTACAAAGTACGCAATATACAAAAAGTTCGTGGCTTTGGATAATGCATGTATTCGTTAGTTTCAACCTACATCTGCTTTTACTTCTTTTAGTTACATATTCAATAAAATATATTTATTTATTTATTTCTTATTAATTTAAAAGAAAGTTTTATTGGCGTAGATTTTTTAATAGTCTTACATTCATTGTAATAAATATTTTTATAGCCTTAGTTTAATTAGACTGTTTTTTAGTTTCGAAAATTATAGAAATTTTGGTCAGATTTTAAGAAAATTTGATAGGGATTTTTGTAAATCCATGTTATAATTATCAAACTTTAATATTTTGGATGCTTTAGAGGTTTTTGATGGTGCTGAATCCATTTCCACCATCAAAATCATGATTCAAATTCTGTTAGTGTAAGATTTTTTAAATTTTGTTTACCCAGATTCTGACCAATTTTGACCATCCACAACTCCATTTTTATACACAGGAAAAGTTTTCAAAAGTTATAAAAAGCTTATTTTGTTTTTATGTTTGACTTGCAAACATGGTTTGAGCTTGTATTTTCAATGAATTTTTATGATTTGAATGGTGACTTGAATTCCACTTGTATGTTCTTTATCAAACCTTCGATAGCTTATTGGTTGAGCACCCTAAAAACTCGGAGAGGTATTTATCTTACTTGAGTGCCACATGATGCAATGTTGTTGTATGAAAACACTAATATAGAAAATGGAGTAAACAGTCGATATTCAAACTTGAAAAGCAATCGCTGATTCTTGAATAGCTTTTGACAAGCACCAATAGAAAGTTAAATATTAAAACAACCATGGAGCATTAGGGTGTAAAAGTATATGATCTCTCTATCTTAAGCCTTCATTTTATAGGCTTTCTGGGCCAAGCTTGTCCATCTCATTCATAAATTTTATAATTTACCAATTACCTATCATTCAACCACCCAATTACCTATTACCAATTTTGTCCTTCATATCCAGAAGTGAAGAAGTAATTTCTTATTTAAAAATATAAGATTATGATTTATCTCAACCAACTAATGCATTTCATAATTTTATTACTAGATATTTTTTTAATCTCCTCCTCATTTCCTATTTTACCAGGTGTATTGTGCTCACTACTTCAGCTATTTGTTAACTAAGTCACAAGGAATTTGTATTTTCTCACGCGTCTATTTCAATTGCAATTCATTATTCCTCTTGATTTATAGGTGCAATAGTAATAAATTTCTAGTTATTATGTTCTTTTTAATGCACATTTAGAATACATTTACCTTTAAATGATTTTAAATGAGATATTTCATATCTATTCATTATGAAATGGATTAATATGTATGGTTAATAAATCAATCAAGAACGTATTTTAACTTTTCACAAGTTAATTAAATGCACAAGCTAAATTAACAACGCTTGATCAATTATTTTTTAATGTATATTTAACGATTTATAATCGATACAATGATGTTATGGTTTTTAATCGCCTTCAAAAGAATATACTTTTCAACAACTACCTATGGTTTTGGGATCATGCATTACCTACAAGTATCCAACAACTTTATTTGTGGTGGAAATGGTGTCACTCCTGGGTCTCCATTAACTCAATTCCTATGGCCCCTATTGATAAACTAACGGTCAATGAGGTTCCACCCTATTGTGAACACCTCAGTTAGACTTCATGATTGAGAAAATCCACGGCTTAGCCTTATGGGAACATATATTGACCAAGTAATGGCATAAAAATATTTTCAACATTGGCTATGTAAAAATGATTGCTACTAGTGAAAAATAGTTCTGTCGTTCCTCCTCTCTTAATAATTTTAGATACTAATCCTTAGAGATTGCCATAAGTTGTACTTATCCAGTAAATATCAACTATGATAAATACAAAGAGTCATAGGTGGACAGAGAAAGTCAATTAGACCTCTTGGAAGAACATAGGTCACTTTTCTTTGTATTATTATATGGCTCACCTTAATGAAATGTATCCAAGCATGGGAGTTATTTCTTATTCCTTATTCGATATAGTTATTGTTAACTATTGTTAACTCCATAATTTTCACCACTTGGTTTTGAAATAACCCCTTATTATATATGATTTATATCATTCTCCTTCCATGAGTGGTCCTAAGCTTTATCACTTATCGTGTGCTACCTTTGGAACTAGTATTCTTACCCCTCCTTTATATACTTGGTGTGGATGAATATTTCAATTTGAGTTTTTAGAGGATGAAAAAAATTAATTCCTAAGCTCTTGTGTTTTATTTTAGCTCTATCTATGACTTGCAATTACATAGGCATCTAATCATCATGTGGTGTGAAGAGGACCATCTATTCACAATGTTCATCATTTCCTTAGCACTACTCAGATCCATTAATGAATTATCATAATCCCTTGTGGCTCCATTTTCAGTATCACAAGTACCAAGCCAAACTAGGCTTTTCTCCCAAATATCTCAACTTCACCATGATTTGATCCCATGTCCTTTTTTTTAAGCCTATGAAATGCACTAATCTTTGATTTTGGTCTATTTGAAGATAGAGCTAATGTACAATTAATAAAAAAAGGGGATCCTTCAATAGTTTCTCTCCACAAAAGAGTGGCGCAAGAGCCTTGCTTTTGGGGTTAAGCATCTGCATCTAGATTTAAAAGTTGGAATGTTGCTGAAAATGCGATAATGCTTTTATTGTTATAACTATTTGAAGAAATGTATATTATTTCATTTACTTCAATTTTTTTTTCATTTATTTTATCTTTGATAGTTGTACTTTTGGATACAAATTTTCCTCTTTTCAAGCTTTAAATTATGATAGAGGTATCCAAATTGTTCTATAGGAAATTCACTAAAGAAAAGTATCTTAAGTTTAAATCTAGTATCATAGTCTAGCAATAAATTTATTCCCAATTTGTGGTTTCCAGTATAAGATAGTGAAAAAATTTGTTACAATGGGAAAATAAGTGGATTGCAATGAGAAACTGGTGGAAAATATGCATTATGTTATCTCCATTGTTGGCATAGTACTAATTGGAAAGAAAAACTACCCAAACTAGTGTATAAATATCAAACCCACATTAATGTTTTAATAAGTTGTGTGATGGCATCTGTGAAGGAGAACATGTTGGTGGACCTAACAATCCTTCAGTAGATAGTGAGCTTTTGATTGGAAGAATGAAGGAAAGAATGGATTTTCCTTGATTTTTATGAGAATAAATGAATAGATGTTCTACAATGTTGTTTTCATTAAATACTCATCTTGTGCTTAAGAGAGTGAAGGATTTGTATGAATGATGCTCATAATTGGAACTCATACTATTTTTAATTAACTTGTTCAACCTAAAGTTAAATGATGATGACCCATGGTTGTAGCTTTAGAGATCAAATTCAACATGCATTTTCTCTCCCAAAAGTACATGACCTAGTCCAAATTGCTAGGATTATTGAAATATTCCATTTTAGTATTCGCTTCCCATATTTAAACCCTATTTTACACTAAACCCTATTTTACACTAACATCCAATGAAACAGTTTTGTGGAATCTCATTTCATATGGTATTTTCATTGTAATTTTCCATAGTCCACTAAATAACTCATAAAACCACTTTTTCCTAAGCCATTTACCCTTAATTAAAGTCACAGACTCATTTTATGACTTTTTTTTCTCATGAAGTTAACCAAAAGTAAAGGAAAATAGTTAGGAAGAACATAAAACAATCAAATAATCATTAAATTTGATTTTTTCAACTGATAATATTTTATTATTTTGACTATATCAAAGATAACCTCTATTTTGATACAAATTCAGGAGGGTTATTCCACAATGTTTCATTCATCGTACTTAAGAGTAAATATTTGCTACGCATTTCATTTCATCCTTAATTTTTTTTTCTTTTAACCATAGAGAGATCACCATAAACATAATATTTTTAAGGAACACTCCTAAGAAGGATGTGCCGAGGAGCTATCTTCTCCAAAATCCCTTCTCGCTATTGAAATTTTTAAATCCTTATTTAGCTAAGGAGAGTTAATTCATTCGGTATAAATTTATCATTTTAATATTCTTCTTTTTATGGAATTTTTTCTTTTTATATCAAGAATGGTCGAAGTTGTGAGATGAATTCTTCTATTCAAAGTTAGGTATACTAATTTTTATCTCACGTGCTTGTTTATGCTCTACAAAAACACTAGAGCCATAGATTTTTCTAATTATTGTTGCAAGAAATATAAAATAATTAAAAACATATATGCCACTTTAGTGAAGATATACATTCCTTTGACATATTTCATTGAGGTCATTTTCTTTTCATTTTATCACCACCTTGAATCCGTACAACCTACTGGTCAATTAAAGTACATCGCATTTGAGTCTCTCGTGGAGAAATTTGTAGAACATGAGAAAGGCTTTGGAATGATAATAAATTTTAACCCACTAGGGATACCATGTACCTTTATTACAAGGGGAATGAGAAATAACATGATTCTTCTAGAAAAAAATGCCATAAAAGAAGATGTGGAAGAAACCATTTTATAGGTAGGGGTAGGTACAATCAGTGTTATCTATCTAAACATTATTGTGTACATTTTAGTAGAAATAGAGATGAAGAAAAGAGATGCATAGTTCTTTCAGAGAAGATCAAACATAGGAAGGATAAAATGGAAGGAAAAGGTAAAACTTTAGTATTGATGAAAGGTAAAACACCTAGATCTACTCAATAGATTGTTTCTCATTTCAATATTGGAGTAAATTAAGACTTATTTCACACCTCAATTTCTTCTTAGATAGATGCATAACTACTTGACACAAGTGACACATGCAACACGACCTTTTGGAGATACTTTATTGAATATTTCTATGGTAATAAAGATATTGTAGCCGATTTTGTAGATAAATCAAGTTTCAAACCTCTAATAATTGAAATAGTCAAGCTTAAATTTCCTAGATAATTCCAATATTTTATTCTACATGATGTGTTCTATATTCTAGAGCTGTAAAGGAATTTATTTTTTCATTTTCACATTCAACGACAATAACACTGTATTTATATATTCTGTGGAAATTTCCAAATAATGAAGGCTACTAAAGTTATTATGATAGGAGTGGACGAGGAAATTTTGCTAAAATTGAAAGGGACATTTGTTCATGCAAATATTTCTATGTACCTCTTTGATGAGAATAATGGTACATTACCATCTAGTGTCTCATGGCATGCTATATTTGAACACATCAATTGTGACATCATTCATTTAATAAAAATGGTGTTTTTCCTAGTTTTCCTATTATTCCTAGAAAAATTGAAGAAATATAATGCTTGTCTAATGAAATGTGATGCTTCTATCCTTGGAAAACATAGAAAACCACCCATTCATGGTTCCACTTCCAAAGAATTTACAAAAAGTGGATTAATATATTATAATTTGTGTATGCATGCATGTTTCATCTACTATTGGAAATAAATATATGATTTCCTTTATTAATTCTTACACTTTGATATGTTAGATATACTTATTTAAGTATAAATCAAAAACTTTTGGAACCTTTGAAAATTTTCACACACTGAAACAAAAGTATGAATAATCACATATTAGAAATATTTTCGGTGTAGATGAAAATTATCTAAAATTACCTAACCTACATTTCCTACCATTTAGGTCATGTTTATATTTTAGCAATTACTATTTATAATATGTATATTTTTAGCAAAGTTTCCCATTCACGATGACATGTGGAAGTGATTGGGACTTAACCATGTTGTGATAAGGCTATTTCTTATCCATTATTGTGTGAATCCTTATCCCCAAACACCTTATGCACAAGGATAAACTTTCTTCATGCTTTTAGAGAAAAAACTTATTTAGAACCATATTCACTTATCCCTTTATCCTGTGAAGATTTATCCTTTTAATTGCACTCATACTTTCCATATTTCTCAACATATGTGGAGGTAGGTATGTTTTGTATTAGTTCTATCTTTAATTAGAATTTATTTTTTGTCTCATCCCATATTTATTCAATTTTATTATTGACCTTGACTCTACTATAGACCCTACAACTCAATTTATGCCCTAGTTAACTAGAGCTATGCGAAGTTTGTTTTTCTACCACTTGTGCATGCATAAGGAATCATACTTACTATGCATTATTTCTCTATATGAGGATTATTTAGTTGTACTCAAGTCAAACCTTGTAATACAAATGAATTTGAATTGGTATTTCAAATTCTTAGTTTATTTGAGTGTTTTTCCATTCTCTCTTCTCTGTAATTGTTTTCTAATTAATATTGTAATGTTTGTCACAACTTAATCTTATGAACATTCTTAAAAATCCTACATGGTATTGGAAATTTTATGATATTGTGGATTCAAAAATATAACATGCTATCAAAGCATAGGATTATTTGGAGGAAAAATCATATTTTCTATAGGATCATGTTGTTATCATGATTATTACTCCATTCAAAATACGTTGAGTGGAATTCCAAGATCATACTTCTATTTTAAACTAGAGGAACTTACAAAATCACTATGGGAACTAAAGTGGAGCCAAATCTTGATAGAGAGAGGACAAAGTACTTTAACAAAATGAATGAGGCTTATCAAATCCTGTTATTGTCCATTTCTCAAGGCTTGAACTTTGATTTTTATAAATTCTAAACTCGCAAATAAGTATGGAATAACTTAGATATATTATTTGGAAAGCCATATTGGTTATGAGGACATAAATTTGAAAATAAAATCATATCTTTAAGCCTAGGAAACTTCAAAACCCTACAAGATTTGCTATCCAAGTCTAAGAATTTTTCTTCAGTAGCTTAAATATTTTCCATTTATAGAATTTAGGAGTAGCTTATCCTCTTAGTTCTTTCAAATATAGGACCCAAATATTATAATTTTTTAATTATTTCCACACCACAAGGATTTATATGGGAAATTTTTGAAAGACTCCCTATATGGAATAATTCATATATACACTCATTCATGAGTAAAATAAGTTCATTTATAGGGGGGTTATCAAGACATCCAAGGCCCATGCACTTGTAGCACAATATGATAGTATTACAAACAAAAAGAAACCAAGGGATATTGATTGCATAAATGGAGAAATCATTAAGTCATATATGGAGACTTTGACCCAAGGAACAAACACTAAGAAGAAGAGAAACAATTTCAGCTATTGCAACTAATGTTTCATCTAGAGAGTTCATATATGATGGAGAAAAATGATCTGATGGTGTAAATCATTTAAAAATACAACCTTGTAGAATACATATTAGATGGCATTGAGAAGAAGACTAAAGATGGGCCATTGTAGGAACCAGATAAGGACCATGTTTTGACTATTGTTTCTTCACCATATAATATATGAATATTATACACAAGTTCCCTTAATCATATCTATCCATCAAATCATACTATTTATTCCTTGCTACCTTTCATTAGACCTATTATGATGTTAGTGGATAAAACACATATTAAAGTATGTGAATAAGGGAGAGTGAACATTGATTATCAAATATTTGAAAGTGTGTGAAATGTTATGAATTTCCCCATAATTTTCATATCTATATATATATATATATATATATATATATATATATATATATATATATATATATATATATATATATATATATATATATATATATATATATATATATATATATATATATATATATATATATATCTACAATATTACACACACAAGTACAAGTCAGTTGAGTTCACTCTCGGTTAAGTGATAATTTGCAAGATTGAAGAGGATTCCAAAGTTGTAGTTGGTGTTGTGGATCACTATTCAAGATTGTATTACTTCTCTCATTCCATTCCTATAAATTAAATTGTGTTTCTATTATAACCCATGCACATGAATAATGTTGACATGTATTAGATCATAAGTTCAAGTAATTCCCCTTATATCCACTCCCAGAGGAACCTACTACAATGTTTACACATCCTCCCAAGGTAGATATTTAAGATGATTTTACATACCATTTATATCATATTTCTAATTGGTCATTATAATATTATTTATAAGACCATGAGTAGCCCATTGAAGATCTATACTAGAAGCCATAAAGGGAACATCATAATTTATAGGAAATTACCAACCAGTTGGTGATACTACCAATATATAGAGAAATAGGTCTTAATTTTTTGGTACTCCATGAGCACTCACTCCATTATTCATGAACTAGATTTTGTGTACACACTTAAATTGTTACACTCTTTGTGTTGATAATGGAGAATGATATACATAAAAATAAATTTCAAATTATCTTTTCCAACGTGGGATTCAACATCAGACCATATATACATACAATCCTCAATAAAATGGTGCAGTTAAAGGAATGGATGAGACTCTCTTAAAATTGTTCCTTCTATAATGTTTTCAATAATGTGAATTTGATGTCTTTTTTTTATTTAGTTATATATGTAGTATACATGAATAATATGTTTCCATATTATGCGTTTGGAAATAAGATTCAATGTGAAATGTCGGATGGTTTCCTTCCTTCAATGAGGCATCATAAGGTCTTTGGCTCCATCCATTATGTCTTAATTCCAAATGATAAAATAAATAGACTCGTTATAAGGATTCAAAGTTTCCTATTATCCGGGAGATAAAATACCACTAAGGTATATCACATTTACGATGAGTTTAAAAAGAAGTTCATTCTTCAAAAAATATTTCTATTTCTTGACTCGTCAAAGAATGAAAACATTGTTGACTATAAACGTGATCATATAGAAACAATCACCAATATAAAGACATGTGATGTATTTGATGATATATATTACATATATTTATGTGGGGATCCTTATCTTCAATCAGTCTCTGGAATATCCTTTTGAAGAACCATGCCCTCCTCATGAATTTCCATTCATTTCATCAAAACAAGAAGTTCAACTGGATGATTTGATTGAGTGGATTGAAAGGGTGACTATTCATAAAAATCCAGCACCATCTCAATCAACAAAGTATCCTATACAATATTAGAAATCTCCTACACCAACTTAGCTCATTAAGAAAATTGCAAATTTTTATCCTAATGAGCTCAAAGATACAAGAACTAGAGGTTCGAATAAAAAGGATGGAAGTGATTTATATTATTTAGACTCTAAATATGTAGATGATATGAATGTTTCATATGAATGTGAGTTCAATTTTTCTACTAAATTTAAACCAACTTCCTTTAAATAATTCACTTATAATGACGAGTCAAAAGAATTTATGCATAAGGAGAATTATGTTCTCATAAACAATGGGACATGGAATTTGGTGCAACCTTCATTCAAAACCAAACAAACTCGCTCAAGTGTATGTTCAAGAAATAGTACAAATTATATTGTTCACTTGAAAAGTACAGAGCGATTCTCATGGAAGAAGGATTTGCATAGAAAATGGCATTTTTTATTAGGAAAAAAATCCCCCATAGAAAATTAATATGTCAATTGTACTATATTTTCCATGGGAGAAGAATGATAATAAGTTCATCAAATGTATCTAAAGACTGTGTTTTTTAATGGAATCTTTAAAGACAGTGTGTCCAATTCTTAGACAAATGGATTTGTTGTCGAGGGACAAGAACATAAATTATGTAAACAAATAAAATCACTACATGGATTGAATAAAGTTTTTGAGCCTATTATGAATATATATATATATATATATATATATATATGCATCTTCTTAAATTGTATTTCAAGCACTCTAATCTTAATGTTGTAACCCTATTTTCAAGAAAATTGGAAAATTGTTTTTATATATTATAGCATATGTAGATGATATGTTGATAATAAGGAAACATAAAATCTATATTTCATTAATAAATAAATATTTGAATAAAGGAATTGAGATGACAAATTTGGGGCATATTGACTAATACTAGTTCATTTAAGTGAATCAAAATCCAAAGCGCATATTCATCTCCCAAAAGAAGTACATTGGGGAATTGTTATATAATTTTGGAAGATAAGCATAACCCGCTTTCTAATCTAACATAACATAATTTGAATCCCAAATAAAAAGAAGGGGATGAATTTCAGGTTGAAACCAAGTGTAGATAGTTTTGGGAAGCCTTATCTACCTTACCCTTACTAGAATATATACTTCATTTTTTGTTGGGGATTATATCTAAGTTTATACAAAAAACCTATAAAGAACATTGGTATACTAAAAATATTAGTGTGCATTCCTCTTTACTAGTTCACATTTTCCTATGTTCTATAATTCACGGCTAGAGTGTGCACTTGCTATTGGATATTATTCCTTTGGAAAGAATATTATAATGATAGAAAAATACACACTTTTCCATTAGTCATTCATGAGTTACTGATCTGAAATCACTGTATTAGTTTTTCTATGCTAAGGGTCTTTAGTTTTAAAAACATGTGCATAGTTGACTCATTAGTTTGCATAAGGATTAAGGAGTTTATCCATGATTTATAGATTATTTTTAGTGAATTGGAAGCATAAAATAAGAATAAATAACACCGAAAAAAAGTGTAAAATAGAGAAATAAGTCACCACATGAAATTTACACAACAGGCATGATGAAGTAGTTAACCCCTCCTGGGCTACATCTGTTGGTCCAGCTCCCAATGGCTTGTCCATCTTTCATTATGCTCAAAATTTTTCTATTACATGTAGTTATAGTACTCTAATGATTTCGTTCTCTGCATCAATGGCTTCAGAATGATCCAATTAGTCAGAAATGACTCTTCATTCACTCACAATGGTAAAAAATTGAGCCTCCTAAACTTTCGCAGAATATATCCTATGAAAACTCCACTAAATGTGGAGAACTCCAGTTAGCTAGAGTTAAATCAGGGAAGTCCACCAATATTAGCGCACCCCTATCCATTCTACTGAATTAACTATGTATTAAATTTAATGGTTGGGTGGTGGCCACATGCGCACCTCCAAACTATTAGTTGCCATGGTGGTTAGCGGAACCCACACCGTTGACTATGGTTAATAGAGTTGAACCATCGGTTGTTGCCGTCGGGTTTGCATTGACCGTGCAGTTGAGTTGTTATGATGGCTAGCCATGTGATAGCTATGGGTACCGGTGGTGGGTTGGGACTGCCAGCGGTTCCAAACCCTCATATATATTAGTAATACAAAATAAATTAAACCCGCAGCCTCATATGGTTAAGCAACATCTATAGAGCGGCTGGTAAAATATGTGCATCCTCAGAGGGAGGTCAGGGGGTAGAGCCTTGTAGCCTCACATAAAATTTTATAATTAAGTTTTAGGGTCGTGTGGTGGCCTCAGGGCTAGTCACGTGGCACCCTCTAATTGGCTCCTCCAACCTGTACCTCAAATAGAAAAATGACACTTGTCAACCAATGATTAGTCCAGTGGAAGGAATTTTCCAATGAATATTCTCTTTTTTTTTTAATGTGCATCCATTTTGGTGACTATGCATCCCAGTCAAACCTGGTCAAACTTTCATAATTTTACATGTTTCCCATTTCTATCAGAACGCAATATCTTCCTCATATGACATCAGTTTTTCAAACCATTAATGGCGCTAGAATTAGGAAGATGAGATCTAAGAAACCATCCTTATTTCAACCCAATATTGTAACTTTTAATTTTGAGCAAAATTTATGAACTCCTGATCATTCCTTCCCATTGGGAATCTTTTGGACCCAAAAATACTTGATTACCTGTTCCGTAGATGAGGGTACAACTCCCTCACCTTTCCAATCTCCATACATTTTTCCTTTCCTTGTTTAGTGCCTTTGAGCCCAACTCGAAGGTATTCAACACTTCCCCTCTTTGACGCTTTTTTCCTTCTGTCAAGAATTGTATCTTCTTTGAGCTCATCCAGAAATTATGGTGAGAAATATTCAATAGAAGGTAGTTGAACATCACTTCCTTGATAATCGATCAAAGGAGGCTCATACATGCGTATGTTTTCAACATTAACAACTGAATACATTTGCATGTTAGAATAAAAATCAAGTTGGAATGCATTGTTACTAAATTTTTTTATGATCTTGAAAGGACCATAGTGAATGGGTTTGAGATTTTTACCTTCCTCTTGCATCCTTTGTTTGCTAATGTGCAACCATACCTCATCTCCCTCTTGAAACTTGTGATGAACCCGATGTTTGTCATGCCTCTCTTTGTATGTGCTTTAAATTTTCTCAAGTTGTTCTTGAACTTGTTGATGTATCATCTGAATTTTTTCAATGAACTTTTGAGCCTTATAAATATCACTATGGCCATCAATAGCAACATACTTCCCAAAGATGAAGTCTAATGGCGTTTTTGGAAAATACCCAAAGCATGCTTCAAAAAATGAGGTGTGTGTTGAAGAGTGTTTTGCTCGGTTGTACATGTGTTGAATATAATGCATTTTTTCATGCCAAAACTTAGGATGTTTGCTGCAATATCCTCTCAATAGATGCACAATTGTTATGTTCACCACTTCGGTTTGTCCATCTATTTTTGGATGAAAAGACGTACTCTTTTTCAATTTTGTGTCCATAATTATCCATATATTTGACCAAAAATTCCCAATTAACTTGGAATCCCTGTCACTAACAATAGAAGTGGTCAATCCAAAATGAACCCAAACATTTTGAAAATAAAGTTCAACATTTTTTTCAGCAGTAATGGTTTTCTTACATGGCATAAGTATACACATTTTAGTGAATCTATCCACAACAACAAAAATATAATCATGTTTCTTTCTTGACATAGGTAGACCTCCAAAAAAGTCCATGAAGACGCTCTCCCATGGCCTTGATGGTACTGGTAGTGGTGTGTACAATCTAGCTTCCTATTACTAGGCTTTCTTGTTGAACACATAGAATAACCTCTTATAAAAGGTGACATGCTATCTATCATGCGAGGCCAATAAAAATATCTCTATAGATGCGCCACTGTTTTGCCTACCCCAAAGTGTCCAGAAATTAGAGAAGAATGATCTTCTCTCATGATACTTAGCTTGTCTCCTTGTGGAATAGATAGCTTTCGCAAATGAAACAACAAATTGTTATGCATGTGATAATATTTTTCTTCAACTTGATTCCCTTCACTCAAACTCGCATACACATCTTGGAAATCAATGTCATGTGCATATTGTTCTATCTAAATCTCATGTATAGTAGAATCATTTTTTAGTAAAGTAGAAGCACTAATGATTGGTATTGAAAGCATATCTACAAATTTATTGAATATACCTTTTTTTTACCTTATAACCAAGTGAAATTGTTGTATAAATGCCATCCACTTGAAATGTCTTGATTGCTGTAATTTTGTTTGTGACTGCAAGTATTGTAATGGTTGGTGATCGGTGTGTACAATAGTCTCTTTACCCATCAAGTGGTGTTTCGACTTCTTGACAATTTGTACCAATGCATATAGTTCTTTGTCATATGTAGGATAATTAGTCACAACACCATTAAAATTTTCTAAATGAAAGGCGATAGGCTTACCATGCTGCAAAAGGACTATGTCACTAGCATTGGTTTGTATCTCGAATGGCTCTCTCAAATTTGGTAATTCAAGGATTGGAGCTGAACTAATCTTGTCTTTTGAAGCTTTGAAAGCTTGTTTTTGTTTTCCTTCCCATTAGAAGCCTTTCTTCACACTTGTCATTGCATGCATAGGAGCTGTGATGGAAGAAAAGTTAGCGATAAACTTCCTCCAATATTGAGCTGCACCTAAGAAAATTCTAACCTCGGTAACTGTTTTCGGTGTGGGCCAATTCAAAATGGCCTCCACTTTAGAAGGATCAATCCTCAATTCTCCTCCTCCTACAATATATCCCAAACAGACCAAAGAAGTCTCTCCAAATTCACATTTTGACATATTAAGAAACAATTTATCTTTCTTCAAAATATCAAGCACTCTATTTACATGCAAGACATCATCTTCTTGTATTTTTATGAAAATTCTAAGTACAAAATAAGAAAGTCATCAAGGAATGGTCGCAAAGCATTATCCATAACTTGCATAAAAGTTACCGATGCATTACATAAACCAAAAGGCATAACTAGCCACTCAAAGAGTCCGTGTTTGGTTTTGAATGTAGTTTTACATATATCACTTTCTGCAATTCTTACTTGTTGATATCCACTTCATAAATCTAACTAAGTGAAAAAAATTTCTTCTTTTATCTAATCAAGAAAATCATCTATTCTTGGGATTGGGTAACAATTTTTTACTGTAATTTTGTTCAAAGCTCAAAAATCTACACGCATTCGCCAAGGCCCATCTTTCTTTGGTATCAAGACTATGGGTGAACTGCATGGGAGGTGCTTGGCCTTATGATACCTTTATCCAAAATCTCTTTGATTTGCCTCTTTATTTCAGTATTCTCCGTTATCGACCTATGATACATACCAATGTTTGAAAGAGGACAATCCTACTTCAACTGAATCTCATGTAAAATTTTCCTTTTTGGAGGCAATCCTTTTGGCTCCTAAAACATCTCATGATGCCCATTAAACACATGATATAATTATAATTTCAAATTAGGATCACATCCCTCAAAATATTCATGATTAATATCAGCTTTGGGCCTAATCATAAGAAGAAGAAAAAATTCTTACTTGAATTTACCAGCCTCTTTACCTATCCACCATTTACCAAAGCAATGTTTGTCTTCTTGCGGTGTGCTCTAACAATGAACTCATTGCCATCCTTGAATAAATGATACTTGTTCTCATGGTGATACAAGATCACTTTTCTGTCATACAAGTAAGGACTCCTTAACACAATACTAGTTATGTCAAGCAGAGCCACATCGAAATCAACTGTGTTGATAAAGCTTGCAGTGATTGCAAACCTTAATATACATTTCCTTGTAAACTGTAGATTTTTATCCTTACAAATCCGACCCAATGGATATGGTTTTGGATGTGGTATGGTCTAAAGGTTAAGTTTTTTGACCATATATTCAGAGATTAAGTTTTATTTTGACCCACTGTCAAAAAGTTTGTCAATATTGGTATGTTTGGATATGACCCTCACATGAAACAGTTCTATTCTTTCTTATTCATTTGGAGTGTTTATGTGACAATTTGATGTACTCGTACTAGGTTTAGTTTCAATTTATTTTTCCTTCATGTTCTTCAATCCCATGGCTGTAATTTTAGTTTCATCACCTAAATCACATTGAGTTGTACCAACATTTTTTTGTTTCCCTTTGTTATTGGGTTTCTTTTCCCTCAATTCAGGATGTAATTTCCAACAATGAGTTTCATCATGGCCTTATTTTGAACAATGTTTTCAAGCCACTTTTTATCCCTCTTTCTTAATAGATGCATTCTTTCTTTTTTTACCTTTTCAGGTCTTTTCCTTGGCTTTACCCTTAAAAGGTTTCTTCCTACCCTCTTCAGAAATGTTCTTCTCTCTAGCTTCTAGATGTGTGGCCTGAACGAAAACTTCATCTAGACTAGTGGGGTTAAACATGAGATTAGTATGTTTTAGGTAGTTATGTAAGCCTCCTATGTACTTTAGCAAAGTGTCTTGGCTCTGAAAATCTAGGTCCTCTAATAAAAGAGCTCTTCTTCTAAATTCCTGGGTGTGTTCTTGCACATTTTGTCCCTTTAACTGCCTAAAGTTATGCCATTTAATGATGGATTTTTGCATATGAATGAACTAATTGATAAAATTGTTATTTAATAGCAGCAATAAAATCTGACCATGATAGAATAATCTTACGATGTTCCTTGATTTCCTCCTTTTTCTTAGCTTCTCACCAAACAAGTGTTGAATATTCCATTCTCAAAGAAGCTAATTGAATCTTTGTATCATCATCTTGAAGGTTCTATATTTTTAAATAGACCTCCAATTGTCGAATCAAATTATCTAGCTTGCCTACATTTAGTTCACTATTAAACATTGGCAATTCAAACTTAACATCAAGTTTAATAAAGGATATTTACCAATGCTCTTGGACTTGTGTGGCTGATGTATTGAAGAAGAAGTAGAAGATGATAACGATGAGGATGAAGATGGTGGCTCTCCATTGCCTCCATTTCCTCCATTTCCCTTCTTCAAATTGTCTTCATCATGTTGATCTCCTAAATATCCTTTTCCTTCCTTTTTGATTTTAGATCCTTCTCCTTCCAGTCTCTCATTCATTTCTTGATATATAATTCTAACCATCTTATTCATGTCAAGAAATTCTTTCCTAAACACTCTTTCTTCTTCCTTAGGGTCAAATTCTTCATGAATTTATCCTTCCTCATGAGGCATGCTTAATGGATATTTTACTTCTTTAGGAGGTGAACTAGGTGGTGGATATTGTGGCAATCTTACTCTCCTTCACTTTGGCTCCTTTTGAGACCTTCCTTCGATATGCCTTCTCCCCTTTTGAGCTTCAGCCTTGTAAGAATCTGAAACTTGCAAATAGTTAAACAATTATTTGCACTAATCAACACCAAAGAAATGATACCATCTAATCTAAAATGACTGTATTACTTTTATTGTGCTAAGGGTCTTTCAGTTTTAAAAAAAATGTGCATAATTGACTCATTAGTTTGCATAATGATTAAGGAGTTTATCCATGATTTATAGATGTTTTTTAGTGAATTATAAGAATAAAAAAAACATAATTAACACTGAAAAGCAGTGTAAAATAGAGAAATAAGTCACCACATAAAGTTTACACAGCAAGCATGATGAAGCAGTTCACCTCTCCTTGGCTACATCTGTTGGTCCAACTCCCAATGGCTTGTCCATATTTAATTATGCTCAAAATTTTGCTATTAAATGTAGTTACAGTGCTCTAATGGCTATTTTTGTTGTACCAATGGCTTCAAAATGCTCCAATTAGTCAAAAATGACTCTTCATTCACTCTAAATGGTCTAAAATTGAGCTTCCTACACTTTTGCCCAATATATCCTAGGAAAACTCAACTAAATGTGGAGAACTCCAGTTAGCTAGAGTTAAATTATGGTAGTCTGCAAATTTTTGTGTGCCCCTACCCATTCCGCCAAATTAACCACGTATTAAATGTGACGGTTGGGCAGTGGCCACATGCGCACCCCCAAATCGATAGTTACCATGGTGGTTAGCAGAACCCACACCACTAACTGCGGTTAATAGAGTTGAACCATGGGTTTTTTCCCTAAGGTTTGCATTGACCACGCAGTTGAGTTGTTATGATGGTTGACCATGTGACATATACGAGAACTACTGGCTAGTTGGGACTGCTGGCGGTTCCCAACCCCCATATATATTTGCAATACAAAATAAATTAAACTTGCACCCTCATATGGTTAAGTAACATCTATAGAGAAGTTGGTAGAATATGCCCATGCCCAGAGGGAGGTCAGGGGGTTGAGCCCTGCGACCTCACATACAATTTTATAATGTAGTTTCAGGGCCACGTGGCAGCCTCAGGGCTAGCCACGTGGCACCCTCTAATTAGCTCCTCCAACCCGTACCTCAAATACCAAAATGACACTTTTCAACCAATGATTGGTCTAGTGGAAGGAATATTTTGAGGAATATTCTCTTTTTTGTTGACTGTGCATCTAGTTTCCTGACTGTGCATCCCAATCAACCTTGGTCAAATTGTCGTAATTTTACCTGCTTGCCATTTCAATCAGAACGTAATATTTTCTTCATACGACATCGGTTTTTCGAACTATTCACAGTGCCAGAATCAGGAAGACAAGATCTACACAACCATTCTAGTTTTAACCCAATCCTATAATTTTGAATTTTGAGCAAAATTTATGAAATCATGATCAATTATATTTCAGTTACTCAAGTGAATTCCAATTATACATTTATTGGTATCTCATCACTCCATTTGTGGATGTTTATGCATGAATGTGTAATTGTTATTCTTTTGTGCAAAGGTTAACTAAAAACTACCTATATTGCAATGCCAATTAACTAACACTAAGGGATTGTTTACTAGTGATTACATTTGCGCATGTACTAGAATCCTAGCCTAGTGTGCATTACATGTCTCATGAAAAGAATTTTTATATGTAAATTATTCAATCATTGAAGAAAATTTTAATTCAGTCATTCTCTCTTCATTCTCTTTGGTCTCAATATTTCAATTTGCAACTATATTATCTATGTAGATTCTCCAACAATTTTACATGATATCAAACTAAAGGAGGAACATCCAAGGAGAAGTGCATATCTTTCATTTAATATGATAAAGGATTAGAGTGCACATGGAGAATGGATATATACTATTAGTGATATTTATACCATTCAATTATTTTGAATAAAATCTAAAAGATATACTTCAATTCAGAAGAAAATTATTTTATGTAACATAGATTGTTCCTTAATGATCAATTAAGGATACAGGGTGTCAAATTTTTATCCTCTTTACAAGCTTAAAATAATCTTTGATACTACTTTGTAACAAACCCAACCACCTAATCCTTTCTTGGGGACTTTTTGCATTACATTTTCTCTAAACCATTTTATCAAACAATTATTACACAACGAACTCCCGCAAAAACACATTTTGTTAGGGATTTTCATAAAATAGTTTGTGTGCATTGTTTACTTCTCTCAAACCCAATCTTCCACTAAGTATATCTCAGAAATTTTTAAGTACCAAAATATTAAATTTGTACCATATTTATTGTGATATGTTTTCTCTATCTCCACCGAGTTTCATAATGTGGAATACCTTAGAAAGAAATTTATGAAATAAATACAAAGCTAGAACCTATTTTTAGGTTTAATTTTATGATTGTTCAAGAGACCCAAGTTTCTTAGGGAATATATCAAAAAATATATACCCTATATATGAAGTATCTACCAAAATTTCCTTGGGATTTCCCCTTAGCAAAGTCGAAGTTTCAACCTTTGAAACCACCTAGACAAAAGTTATACAAAAATTTCCAAAATGATGTTATTTCAGGAGCATTTAGAAAGATCCAATTTCTTAGATAATAACCTTAAAATATATAGAAAACCAATATTTTAAAATTTAACTAAATGATTAGCTAGGTCCCCCCTCATTATCATCCAAGTTTATACTTGTGGAGCTCCAAAAGAAAGGTTATAGTGAAAATGCTAGGATGACCTACTTGACGAAGCTTCTAGGAAGCTTGAATTTCTCATATCATATATTTGAAAATATAGTGAATCAAGATGTAGCAATTTAACTAGATTATCAATGGAATTACCTTCAAAATGGTCCAACTTTCAGCCTTTAAGTCCCTCAGAAGAAACATTGTAGTGAAAATTCCCAGATACGACCTAAATCACATTTTAGGCCTCCACCATTAAAATTCATGAAATCACTTATAGTTTGTAGAGGAAATTAGGAAATGGAAATATGATTTTAACAAAGAATGCATGCATTTAATAGGGAAGGCATGTAATCAATAGAGAAATATTTAAATTACCAAAAATATCATGCATGACCCATGCAACCTAATTCATTTAAATTCAACGACCATGTGAATTCAAACCCATTTCTATAGACTTTAATATCATAACTAGCACAATCAACATAAATAAAATAATATAAGAACATCAGTTATTCATGCATATCACTAAATCATTCATGCAAGGAATGTCAATAAAAAAAAGTAAAAATATATCTATTGTAACTAGAAAATACTAGAACATGAGTAGGGTGAGCCACATTTCACCCTACCTTAGTCTTGTTTGTGCTACAATTTTTCTCATACCTAGCCACCCCCATGCCAAATCATGACACCTTGAGGGAAAACTAAACTCATGGATTTAGCACATAGTTTTCATACTATATTTAACACAAAAGGTGAAAGCCACTTTCCCTTTCACACAAGAAAAACATAGTTTGTATAACGTAGGTTGTCAATCATATCTCTTAAGCAGATACAAGACCTAAACATATTAAGGTTTTGATACCATTTATTTTTCCAAAATGATTTTTTAAGTGAGCAAGTATGAGATAAAATAAAGGATAAAATAATAGCCAAGAAGAAGAACCCCTTGATTTCTCCTGTGAACCTTGACCCTTCGTCCTCCCAACCTTTCACTTTCTTGGGAATATTAACCATACATCAAAGGAAAATATTCACCCAAGGTATACAAATTCCTCTTAAGTCAATTTTTCCCCATCCCCAAGGCATTGTGATCTCTTGAATACTTCCTTCGTTCAACTCTATAATTTTTATTAATGAAATAGAATAGTAAATCACATATTAAAGTTTATTACATAACATTTATGGTGGTCACCCAATATTTCAGGTATTTTATTGCATCAAAATGTTTTGGGAGATAAATAGGGGTTTTGAAAATCCCCTCCCTCTTAAAGGAACAATGTCTTCAACATCTCACTAATATTTGACCTTATTTGGTTGTAGCAACACTAGCCTAGGTGTTGTCTTTCACGAGAATAGTAGATTTCATCTTGTTCTTAACTACATAGAAAACATAGTTCTCTTCAATTTTCCGCCTTTTATCACTGTGTATTTTATGTCTACTGTGGCTACATGTGTAATTTTTATAGTTTCCTTTTACAAGATAAAATTTTCTTGCAACAAAATATAGTATCAACATATTTCATGATGAAATCAAATGTTTTGGATGTGAAAATGATTGCATCATTGCTTATAATCTTAGCTACACAGTGCCTCTATGCTCTTGCATATCGACTAACTTTCTTCTAGCAGTGTTCCATATAGTGTCAGCACCAAAATATCAACTTTACATATGTTTTACAATTCCTTTTATTTCTCATAAAATAATCCTTTTATAGGAAACTTGGATCTTTCTTCAATGTAATTTGAATTTATAATAGATAATTTTAAAAAAAAATACTTATCGAGATGGTTATTCTTTTCCCCCTTTTACTCCATAGGTAAAAAGTTCGTCTCATTTTATGCATTGAAGAGGCCCTCTTATACTCACGTCCTAGTGAGCGTCTGACAAATTTATTCTCCTAAAAATTACTCACCCTTCCAAACCTAGGAAATCCCCATCATCATGTGATCTACTTGTCCTACAAATTTTATATATGGGACTATTTAATATATATTTTAGAGTCTTATAGTCAATTTCCATTCTCATGTGCTCTATCAAAAATTACGCTACATTTCCCATGGAGTATTATGGTCAAGTTTCCTTTTATGAATTGCTCTAGTGAGGTAATGAAAGAGTGTCACAAGGATGCAATGTCACCATAGAGGCCTTGTTACTTGGCTCACTGCTTCATAATTTCACCTATATCAAAACATTCATTTCTCATGATATATGCCCAAAACATTCAAATAAAATATTTGAAAAGACGAAATTTTCTTCATTAAAATGTGAGATATCACAAACATTAGACCTTTAGTTATGATGTTGGGATCCCTTGCAGGTGCTGATATTTTTATCTATCATAATGGATTTTATCTCACAAACCGTTCTAGCAGTATACCTATAATCTAAAATTTCAATCAAACAGACGACGATGAGATTTCATACATAAAATATTTTCATTAAAAAATTAAAACATCTGCTAGAGCGATATTAGAATTATTACAGATAATAACTATATCAGTTTCAACTAATTTTAGATATACTGAAATGAAGCTACCATTTAATTATATATTTGCATCACGATCATTTTAAGAATTTCATAATGCAATCAAACATTTATTCCAACCACCTAAAGGGTAAAAAATGAGAGGTACATAACCACTTTTGTCACTCAGAACATATCTCTAAATTCATGAGTAATTAATTTCGACTTTTTTTTGTTGGATGATGGATTCAGGCCACTCATTTAACTACTCAAGGATTCCTTACCAGTATTAGAAGTTATTTCCTTTCAGGACATTCAATCATGCAATTTATTGTTCCATACAAGCACACATGCTCCCATTTCATCAAGCATATGTACCATGATGATTCATAATATGAGTTTCATGACCAACTAATATCATAGTAAGTCATGATTGCATCACAAATATCCTAGTAATTTTTAATCACTAAAAGCTTCTTACCTTTTTCATAACCCACTAGGTATAATTGACAAACTTTCTTTCATATGTCAATAATTCCATTTAATTCCCACATTGGCTAGGAAAAATTATTCCTTGAATTTCATATTCCTTATCAACAAACTCAACATTATATGATGGAACCAATTGTCTTAAGCTTATAAACTATTGAGGCAACATCATGGACACATGAATAAAATGATGTCCCCACATTTACTTCATACCTCCCATCCTTTCATGCAATCTCTCAATTAATTACCAATCATATTTTATCTTATGAATGTATTTTTCACTCATTTAATTTTTGTTAAACATGGAAACTCTTCATGCACATATTACTACGATTTTAATAAATATTAATGTTTTGAGAATTTTCTTCCTTAACCATACTTCTTGTTGTGAATCCATGCAATATGTGCATTGAATTTAATAAATAAGGGATATCAAATTTAGCTAAAAGGAATTATTACTCAATTCCTTTACGGTTTTATATTCACTTGTTGTTTTCCCTACTTACTTAGCTACCATCAACATGAATTATCAGCTTAAATCCCTACTTCATTTCATTTTACATTCATTTGTATCATTATGTTCATTAGTCACAATTGTGCCCACTCAATATAATTTCCATGAATTCCATTCCCTTGTGACTACCTTAACATACTTGATTTTGCAACACTTAATATCCCCCAAAACGATCCCAATATCACATGATAGACACAACTAGATCATTTCATCTACTTAATTACAAATTTCAATGAATATTCAAAATGGGAACTTACACTATGTATCCAATTCATGTGTTCAAACAATGCCTTCAATCATGCACCATAACATGTACATATTTTAATGCATGTGTCGTGCACATATTCCATGCCATTCATAGACACATAAATTTTTATTCAAGTAATTTATGAATGAGCTATAACATCTCAATTCAACAACGAAGTCAATGTTATTAATTTTAGTTTCATCATGTCAAGTATATGTTGAAATATTTGCAACAATCCAAACCTGCTTATGCCTATGGTGTTTTCTAATTTAGTATAAAACTCGATTTTACTTATTCAAAATATACCATGTATATTTTATTGCAAAAGAAACCTATAATACTATCATATGCACAACATCTAATTACGGTCTTTCCTAAGGTCTATAGAAACAATTAAATTCCAAAAACTTTCTAAATAGTTGAGGAGGAAGGCTCCCACTTTCATTCTTATGCAATTAGATTACCTTATGTATGTATCATTAGTTATTAAATAATATAATCCTAGTGTGGGCATTTATTCATTTCTTAATTTTTTTAGATATCTGTTTGTCATGCTCCCTCATTTCGGTTCATCTTACTACCTGAGGTGGGTGTCTCATCCTTATTAATTTCTCTAGGCACTAGCCAACTCTTAACAAGATCTACTGCCACTACTAGGTATTATTCCTATTTATTTACTACTATTGTTACAACCTATAACACACTTATATATGCCTTGTTCATTGAGGTATTCTCTTTGATATGAAATATTTCCTTGCCCTCATGCTACTTTTAAGGGCACATTAGAGAACCTTTGAGGTGTAAAATGGGACTCCTAATAAAAATGTGCAACAAATATAAACTTTATAAGAACCAATAGGATTCAAGATGATGATGTCAACCATGGGGGATGATTCTCCATCTTTGGGGTAAAAAAGTAAAAATAATAAAAAATAATAAATTAATAAAACTACTTTTCAACTTGTATTTTGAACTTATATCACTAATTTTTTTACTCTAATTTCGAGCGGGAGTACTTGTTGGATGAAAAATTTGTTTCCTCATCCAAGGAGTACCCATGTTGCATAGTTTTTATGGACCTTGCTACACGAAATATGATAAATACATGAAAAATGTGATTGGAATCACACTTTTTCATGTATTTCTCATTTTTCTTGTAGCAGAGTCCATTTAAAGTATGTAACATGGGTACTCCTTGGATGAGGAATAAAATTTTGTATCCAACGAGTGTTCCCGTTCTAAATTTGAGTAAACCCATAGGGATATTAGTTCAAAATACGAGTTGAAAAATTAGTTTTTTCCTTTTTTCCCTCTAAAATTTAATGATGTAATCTGAACTTATTTTATTATTTCCATTATTATTTTATAGTTTCCTTAGGAGGCCCATTTTATACTTCAAAATTACCCTAATGGTAAATAAGTACATGATCCTTTTGCAGTCCCAACATTTCAAATTTTTCCTCTTTGATTTACTTCTTTCTATTTTTCTAGTTGTTGGTCCATGTGTTTGGAGTTGGTTCATTACAGTAGTAGCAGCAACACAACAACAACATCGGCAGCTTGGAGATTATGATGTCATTGAGGGAGCAGCCATTTCATGATATATTCTGACAGTATTTCTATGCATGCCCAGTCCAAGCCAAGGTGCCATCATTTTGATCACCTTTGTATTCATTTTATCTTTCAGTACTTAATAAAACGGCTCATTGTTCTCCATATTGTGTCTCGTTCATGTGATGCCTCCCTAGTTGCTGTAGTTTCGTGTTTATGTGCTTTATATTGTTGTTTATTTCTATTTGGGATATTACAGTGGTACTAGAGCTTCAATCTTGGATCAGCCTACGGGTTTCTAGTTTTCAGTTGTAGCGCTTTTGGTTAGAAGGGCCTATGTAGTCATTGGAGGAGGCTCATTTGTGGGAGATGCATTCGTGGGATTTTAGAGCTGGGATGTTGGAAAATTGGTAGGAGAGGCATATGAGGAGGTTTTCTAGGATTTTGGAGAGAAATGATTGACAGTAGCAGCTGCAGTGCTAGAAAACGAAATTGAAAGAGGGCCAAACTACAAAGGGTCAGATTTTAAAGGTTGGAATTAGAAAAAACCCTTTCTGGGTTTTTCTGGGTTTTGGGCAAGGATCACCTTCCCAAATTCCTAAAAAATTTTGAGTAGTTTTTAGTGTGTAAATCAGAGGCCGAAGTCAGACAACAGTGTAGTCTTGCAGTAGCAGTTGCTAAATTTCCAGAGTCGACGCAGAGCCTGAGGAGAGATCATTTCCTTCCATTTAATGTAACATTTTTCTCACCTGAGATTGTTTAGATTGCTTTTCTACGATAAATTCATATTTATGTGAAAAAATGATTTTGCTAGAGCCCAATTTGTCCAAAAATCTTAGAAAAAGCTTTGATGACTTAGAAAGAATTCAGTACCAGCTACAGTTTGAAAAATCACTTGCACAAGGTGCTTGGAGTTGCAGTGCTTCCTTGGATCAAAGAGAAAAACCAAACAATAAACCCTTTTCAAAGGGGATACATGCCATCCTATAGCTAGAGCAAATAAGGGATTTGAAAAAAGAGTTTGAGGCAAGGAATTGGCTCTTTGCACTTGGATCTGATTTGAAGGACCTAAAGATGACCGCAAAAAATTTCCCTAATTTGGAGAAGCTAGAATCATGTCTTCCTAAAGTGAGCCAATCATAATTGAAGGTCCTAAAATGGGCACTCAAACCAACAATTCTTTCTTTGATTCATCCAAGATTCTTGGAGCATCCTTGTGAAGGAGTCAGACATATAGTAGCTTCTTGCCTCAGTGAGATTATTAGAATAACTTCACCTATTCTTCCTTATAATGATCACATTATGCAGAAATTTTTCCAACTAATAGAATATAATCTTCAGGATCTACATAACATCTGGGGTCTTGCCATTGAGAAGAGGATGAATATTTTAGAAATCATGGATGGAGTCACGGGTAAGAATGATGGCATTTACAGGATGCTACATACTAGGTTGTTGACCATTTGGAGGAGAGAACAATTGGTTTCACCTGTTGCTTATAAACTAGCTGAGAGTTCGGTTAAGAAAAACATTGGGTGTTTCATGAGAGTGTTGACCAGGGAGGACCTACTCCAATTTGGTGGATTAGGCAGCAAGAATGAGTTGAGGAGGAAGGGAATTTTCTTCATCTACAAAGAACCTTAGGGGCCTCATCACTCATGCTTGAGTGATGTAGATGATGTGGCAGAGGCAGAACAAAAGGGCATTCCTTCTGTATGCCAAGATGATGACTCTTCTTCAGGTGAGTCCATGGGATCAGATGCAGATGCTTATGGGGAGAAAGAGCAGTCATGCAAAGATGATCACAGTAAGCTGGAGCTTTATTACAGTATGCAGGATGAGCAGTCGAGGGACTCTACGGGAGATACTGTGGGTGATGAGTCACTTGTGATGATTCAGCATATGATGGAGCCTAAGTCAGTAGAGAAGGATACTATGCACATCACGCATGATAGTCCTTTGGGGGAAAGTTAGATGGAGGTTCGTATTGAGTCTATGATGGATATGTCGTTAAACTTGGGGTCAACCATTGAGGATGAGTAGTCAGATGCATAGATACCGAGTACGGTGATAGCAGCTGCAAATCCATGTCCTCTGGATATGTTGAAGGTTGATGGGATAGTTCTGTAGGGGGCTAGTAGACAGTAGGAGCATTACATTCCCGATTAGGAGAGGGATAAGCTGTTGGAGATGCTAGAGCATCCATCGTTGGGCCGACACACTGATGAGGTACAAATAGATGCACATGCAGTCAGCAGAGCTGCAGTATTTCCAGGGATTAGCACTCTCCAGCAGTACATCGATGGGGCTTGTAGCATATCTTGCACACTTTGGACCATTATAGAGAGAGGGGATTTCTTCTACAGGCATCTTTTGTTGGTAGATGAGATAAAGCAACGTGAGTTGATTATGAGTTGGCGACAGTTCACTGGAAATATTTTGTATGTAGTTGACACTACATTGGATTCCTCTTCCAGGATAGATTGGCGGGAGATCATGAGTTGGTACCCTCTTGATGGTACGATTTTCTTCGTAGGGAGCACAACAAAGCAGGGGCCCTTAGACATAGAAGATGTTACAGATTCTAGCTAGAAGTGGGGCATAGGTCATCATTTCTTCAACGCTCCATCCCAATTTCAAGAGATTAGGATAAGCGTGGGATTGAGTCAGGACTTGGATTGGAGAGAGGTGATGAGTTGGTATGCAGTTGGTGGGGTAGCTTATATAGTTAGAGGTAAATCACAACAAGAGCCAGGGAGCATTAATTCTTGTTGGCAGACTTCACCTCTTAGAGCATTAGTTATAGCCAGAGGTAGTATGCAGTCCAAGCTGTGGGACTTGGGTGATGATTGGCCATCATTTTGTGGGGATCCGGGAGGATTTTTTGTTGACTAGTACAATGAGAGATCAGTTTGAGATCCCGGCATTGAGGGCTCTATTCCGAGTGGTTTGACACAGGTGCATAGAAACACCTAGAGGTTTGTATGGGATCTGAGCATTGGGTCTCAATTGCAGTGGGCCAACAGAGTGGCCCACATATCCCGATTTCTTGAGGGAAAGCAATCTTGGGGTGGAAGGTCTGTAATATTCCCTTTTTCGCTGTCACCTATGACAAGGTTAGGAGGGACTTTCCGAGTTAGGAGCAAAATGGTCACAGGTACAGGTTGGTGTCATCAGTGGGCCCAGGGACTTTTTGGGGGATTTTTGAGGAGTTTATATGTAGTCGGGCGGCATTCGCTTGATATATTCCATCATCCGAGTAGTTTGGCTTTCGTTCCGGTGCATTTCAACAACTCTCAGAAATTTGAGTTATTTATGGGCTTAACTCAGCTAATTATGCTCACAGTGGCATTCGAAGAGGAATACATCATAGAACACCTTAGTGAAATAGCTCACTGGAACCGAGACAAGGATACCTCCATGATGGGATAGTTGGACATGAGTTTCAATGACCGAAGGAGACATGGTAGCTGATTTACTCTTTTCTGCAATAAAAAAAGAATACTTTAATAAGAGGGAAAAGTGCTCCATGAATAAAATAAAAATAAAATAATGCTCTAGAAGGCTCCAAGAGATCTATAAAAGAAAGGGAGGAGGCCATTGAGAGATATCTTTTGAATCATATCATTTTATTGTATGAGAGGTTTGAGACGTGGTTCTCTACTTTAGTCGTAGCCCCAGGATGGAAACCCTCGAGTGATTTGTGAGTGTTGGATGGGAACCCAACTCTCCTTGAGGAGACTTCATTCAGAAGTTTCATAGAGCTTCAGGTATATTTGAGTGAGGAAAATTCAGATCTTCAACAGGTGCTTCAGTGGATTCACTGGTAGCTGTTGCCGGAGGGAGAGTGCAGCAGTTCAATTTTAGAGACCATCGTCATGTAGCAGTGCAGCAGATTGTATTGTCGAGTAGTTTTCCATCTCAGCTCTTTCTGGGTCAGATCTATATGTAAACCCCTTTTATTATTTATAATAAAAGCTGAGATTCTTCCTGTTCTATGTGGTATTGGATTGCAGTATTTTATGTGTTTAAATGTACATGGCAATCTTTTGTTGAGTAAATGTTGATTTTATGGCACAATGTAAAGTTCACTTAATTTTGTGGATTTTTAGTTAAAATATCCCTTCTAGGAAGCATTGCAGCTCCAAGCACCTTGTGCAAGTGATTTTTCAAACTGTAGCTGATATTGAATTCTTTCTAATTCATTAAGGCATTTTCTAATATTTTTGCACAAATTCAGCTCTAGAAAAATCATTTTTTTTGGAAAAATATGAATTCATCTTAGTAAAGCAATCTAAAAAATCTCAGGTGAGAAAAATGTTACCCCAGATGCAAGGAAATGATCTCTCCTCAAGCTCTGCTCCGACTCTTGAAATTTTGCAACTACTGCTCCAAGACTACACTGTTGCCTGACTTCGGCCTCTGATTTACCCACTGAAAACTGCTCAAAAAATTCTAGGAATTTGGGAAGGTGATTCTTGCCCAAAACCCAGAAAAACCCAGAAAGGATTTCTTCTAATTCCAACCTTAAAAATATGACCCTTTATAGTTTGGCCCTCTTCCAATTTCGTTTTTTGGCACTACATCTACTACTTTCAATCATTGCTCTCCAAAATCCTAGCAAACCTCCTCATATGGCTCTCCTATCAATTTCCCAACATCCCAGCTCTAAAATCCCACCAATGCAGCTCTCACAAATGAGCCTCCCCCAATGATTGCATAGGCCCTTCTACCCAAAAGAGCTGCAACTGAAAACTAGAAACCCATAGGCTGATCTAAGATTGAAGCTCTGATACCACTGTAATATCCTGAATAGAAATAAATAGTAATATAAATCACATAAAAAAGAAACTACAGCAACTAGAGAGGCATCACATGAACTAGACATAATATGGAGAATGTTGAGCCATTTTATTAGGTACTGAAAGATAAAATGAATACAAAGGTGATCAAACTGATGGCACCTTGGCTTGCACTAGGCAAGTGTAGAAATACTCTCATAATATATCGTGAAATGGCTGCTCCCTAAATGACTGCGTAATCTCCAAGCTACCGGTGTGATTGTTGTGCTGCTGCTACTGCTAGAATGAACCAAATCTTTGGGGCTGCTCACCACCTCAGAAAATTATGAAAATTCAGGAACGACCTCTACTCCCAAAACCCAGAAAAACTCAAAAATATTTTCAGAAATGACCGACTCCAGAAAATGGCTCCCTTGAGGCACTACACTATTCCTCAAGGAGGGACACTAGCTATGAATGATCTGCTCCAAGTAGTGGCCGTTGACTCCACTAAAATGCCAGAATAGGGAAGGGTTGGTCCCTTACCCACTATCTCGGGCTGAATCCACCAACAAAACCCCAATCCAGAACCACCTCCCTTCAAGATTGCGTCCTCCCTCTCACTAACTATGTTGTCTCTATGAGTGGATGCTCCTCTGGTGGTAGCTGCAACTCTCTCCAGAAAAACAAGGGTGAAACTCCTCACCCGAGCAAGCACTCAAAGTCCCTCGGGGCTGAGGTTGGGATCTTTGAGTAGAGACACCTGATGCACTGAACAATACATGCATACTTTGCTAAACAGCAAGCGTGCTCAATGTCAGAAGAAAAACCTCAAATATGCATAATCATAATGAGAGAATGAGGATCCTCTTCCCCTTTTTATGCTTTGAGAGCCTTGCTCTCACCCAGGCCCCACCAAACTACATTATCCCTCTTGACCCATGCTATCCCTCTCTCGCTATGTTGTCATGGGCCCATGATGCCACTTCCCCCATGTTACCACTTCGTCATCCTGGGCCCCATGCTGCCAAATAATTATATGCTCAAGTGACTTTAGGGAATTTTTATTTCCTAAGTGTACGTTGTGTGTCTCATCACCCACTTTATTAACTAAATTAACTTTAGAAAGGCAAAACTGGCCCAAATTATTATTACCAACTAGCTGCTGCTAATTGGGAATATTACAGTCCTCCCTGCCAAATATTTCTTGTGTTGGAAACACGATTTCAGTTAGACCAAAACCCGTAGGCATTAGTCTCCGCTACAATTGCCAGAGTTAGGATCCACGAGAGGTAGTTAGTCCATGTTTCGAAACACACAGGGATCATTGAACCTAATTTCCAATAATCTCCCCTCCAACGTGAGGAGGGTGAGTTTCGAACTCAAGACCTATCGCTCTGATACCAATTGTCGGAAACACGATTTCCGTTAGACCAAAACCCGCAGGCATTAGTCTGCTACAATCGCCAGAGTTAGGATCCACGAGAGGCAGTTAGTCCATGTTGCGAAACACACGGGGAGCATTGAACCTAATTTCCAACAATTCTATCTTGATAAAGTTTTTAAATGAATAGGAGGACTCATGAGAAATAAATATCAAAATAAACATCCAAATATTGAACACAAATATAGTCAAAGTAAAATGAAGCAAGTTATCAAGGTAAATTTTATCAAGCACTTGAATGATGTCCTAATTATCCATTGATTCACTCAATAAGTGCCAAAAAGACTTACATTTACTCGTAGGAAACTTCAGTTTATCATTGTATTAAGACTCAATTTTTTTTTTAATATGTGTTATTCCATGGTGTGGGAAGTTGATATAGATTAGGTGAGGGACCCCACACTCAATATCAGTTGTTGATTATAATTGAATGATAAAAGTTGTCAAAGATAGTTTTCATAACCATGAATCAAATCATCTGAATGTTACTTATGGCACAAACCTTTCCATCTCAATATCAAGTAAAACGAGCCCATGTCAACTTAGTAGTGGGGAAAATTAATCACCCACCCTTATCTAGAAACCAATATACATGTAAACCAAAATTTTCACACCACAAACATTAATTAGACAAAATTTCTAATTAATTGATTAATATGTAGGGTTGTGAGGGAGAGATGTGTGTAGGAGTATGCAGAGGGGAAATATGTGTATAGGTACAAAACATTACAGAAGAATTTTTTTATCCTTACTCAAGTTGGCTTTATGCATGGAGCTAGGTTACACAATTGGGCAAAGGGAGGGCATGTTCAAGTGAAAAAAAAAGTTTGTTCAAGCCATTTTAAGTTCTCGATCGGGCCATTTTTAAGTGATTCGTTGAGTCTCTTGGGGGCTAAGAAATAACTCAATCGAGAATTAAAACAAATGCTCAATCGATCTCTTAAGTAACATGATCTCAAGAGCTCGATCAAGAGTTAGGGATCCATTGAGCTTTAGGGCTTCATTGAGCATAAGGGCTCATTCAGACAATAGATGTCGATCAAGACATGATTTATTTTCAAAAACTAGGGCAGGGTCTGCACAGGCCATTTTGCGTTGACCACGAGTAAGAAGGAGCTTGACATAGAATTTCTAAGCTTGACTGAGATGGGGGAGTTAGATCAAACTAAATAATGACCCCACCAATGTCCTAGAGTCTCAAGCCATGGTAGGCTACCTATCATTTTTGTCTCTTTTATTTAATTTTCTTCCAAGTTAAAATAAATTAATTTGAAATAATAAAACCTACGATATATAAACTACAAAAAACAACCATGAAATCCACAAAAACCACCAAAAAATCCCCTTGAAACCCACCAAAAAAAATATAAGTTAGGATTCAATTTTTAATTTGCATTTCATTGTATAACTTTCCAATAATTTCAATGGTAGCATGTTTATTAGATTTTTTTTCTGTAGTCAAAACTTTATTTTTTAATTATTTTAGGTTTTAAAGTTTTTTCTTAAGAAATTTAATCAAATAAATATTCATTTTTTTAATTTGTTCTTTAAAATGAATTTCAAATTTCAAACAAATTTGACCAAAAATATGCCCAAAAAAAGCTCCACAACATAAAACAACCAAACTATAACCAATAAATAAATAAATTAGAAGCTTGAGATTGACATGATGAATATGGTTGCTCGTGGTGAACCTTTATTTATTAAATCAGAAATTTTATTTCATTTTTTTAATCTAAATTAATTTTTTATTTAAATATTTTTTTAATAATACATATAGTAATTTGTTTTAAAAAAATAATTGTACTTAATAAATTTTCAATTAAATTTAAAGTCTAAAATAATATTATTTATTATTTAATTGAATTATATTAACTACAATATATATATATATATATATATATATATATATATATATATATATTCCATGCTACACATTGGGTAACTCCATGAATGTGCACTTGATTAAGAGAAATCAATAATATACCGAATTTGTAAAAGTCCAATGTAATAACCCAATTTGTAAAGACTTTAAAATGAATATTTTTTTTTAACACTTGGTGGAGGAGATATACAAAAGGGTCTGCAAATAGCCCTCTATGGGATCGGTCCTTTAGATGTGCTTGATGATCCATTGATTGATTTTGTCTCTCAATGTGTGAAATAACCAAAACAAAATGTATAACTATAGTGGGATCATGAATGCAAGAAGATGTTAATGGTGATGATGAAAATGATCACGGTGAAGAATGAATGGGAAAGCCTCTTATTTATTAAAAAAATATTAGGTTGATATCGAAATTGGGAAATAGTAAAACAATATTGACCAAATCAAGATCTGATCATTAGGAATACTTTATTGTTTTTTTTGGACAGGGAAACGATATTCAAAATAGTCAAATATCATTTTTTAGAAATATTTAACAAATAGAATGGTTTATAAAATATTTTATGAGAATTAAGAATGGTGCGAAAATGAAATAATTATTAAATAATGATTTAATAATTATTCCTAAAGAAAATTAAATAAATAATGATTTATTCAATTATTGTCATAGGTTTTTTTAATTTTAGTGAGAAATAATTTAATTAAAATGGTTTACTAAATTATTTCCCATGATGAAAGTGATTTTACTATGGTAAAATTATTCCTATATGGTGTATTTCGATGCACCTAGTTAGAAGTGTCTAGGTGATTATTTTTTGGTGATACCATATTTCCCCATAAAATATGAATGTTAGGAGAAAATAATATGACCGAAATACGTTGTAGGTTACACTTCCACGAGACACCAAAGGGGAGTGAGAGAGAGATATATATATGACTGAACAAATGCAAAGAAGGACAAAGGAATAGAGGGGGAGAGACCTACTAAACTGATATAAATCTCCTTCTAATTTGGAGTACATGATCTCAAATGAGGTGGCGGAGGCATACCCATACCCACTGAGATAACTAAGTACAAATAATATTAGTGAGCCCAACAATGTGGGAGTGAGATACAACGTACATGATACATGATACATGATATGTTGGCATCAATGGGCTAGCAAATAATACAATGAATCACATCTACATAATGTGCCTGGAAAAACATAGGCTAGAACTTAATACAATAACATCTTAGTACATGAGACATGATTCCCCTAAAACTTACATGGTGAGGGAGAATCAAAACCAATGAAGCCCCACTAAAGAAGAAATTGCTCTAAAGATATGACTGGATCATATGAAGGAGACATGCATGTGATGGTTGTTGCAAGTTGCTCAAACTGAACCTATCAAATCTAGGGAACTATAGATGAGGCTGGATCATAATCTGTGTACATTTGGAAATTTGGCAGGCTACCTGAAGGGCCACCCACTCATGAGGTATGAAACGTCTCACACACTTCCAAGAATCATTGTTGAATTCTACTAGATCACCATACCATCAAGTGTATAGTTCTCAAGTGTGCGATTATGAGTTGGAGTCAAGCATGTGAAAAACAACCAAGTTAAAAAGAAATGATGATTCCCTTTGCATCACCTAAGGCACTGAACAATGAAGAAATATGGATCCAAGATACAACACCCTCTAGACCACAGTCTTGAAATAAATGTGTTGAATTTGACAGAAGAGGGCCTGCTAGAGTTGAGGAAATGAGGAATCCTCAACAAAACCATGAGGAATCATAGGAAAGTGACTCATGTCCTAACAACATGAATGATTATGGAAGGGAATAAGATGAGAGGAAGATGGATGAATTCCCTTGTCAGAGCATAATATGCATGGTTTTCCTAGAAGTGACTCACTTAATTCTAGAGGGGATGGTCAGTTACTCAGATGGAGGCTTTTGAGGGACATAACATTATAGATGGAGGCTGAAATGAGAAAAATGGGATGAATTTGATGTAAATATGGATGGAACGTTATAAAAGGACTCGATGGGACTTGGAATAGAATCCATAATTACAAGGGTGACTCATCTCAAACACTCTAAACAAAGGTGACTCGATGATGCTGCCACATGTGAGAGGCTCAGGGGGGACCATAAAATCATGAATAAATAATAGATACTTATGAAAAATCAAAATATGGATCGACGTGTGCAAAGGTAAATTGGCACCAAAGTAAAAGTGACTCATATGAATACATTTGGTTTTAAATCATGGAAAAGTTAAACCTCGTGGAAAAAATGGCTTCGAGGTGAAGTATATGTTAGCACTCGATTCTGCCACCGGCTGAAGAAGGCAAAACTCGAGGCAACATCAAACCAACCTTAGCCTCGTAGCTAGCCCTACGAGGACAGGAGAGGGCTCTCTCCGGGTCTATCTCGGCGGAAAATTTTCAATGGGGCTGAGATGACCGATAAGGGAAACTAATCTTAGGCTAGTAAAGTGATATGAATAAGGTTTTTAATAAATGTTGGGTTTCTGGGCTGTGTGGGATCAAGAAACAGTGAGAGCAGAGATCAAATGAAAAACACAGATTATCTCCTGAGGCAAGGTAAGCATGAAGTTTAACAATTAAATTGAGATAAACGGAATGACAAGACTGCTGAGAAGTCGACAGGGGCATAGAAGATGGATCCTTGTCGAACAGAAGAAAACATTAAACTATGAATACTTCCTCAAGACAGAGCAAATAAATTGAATTCTGCCTTTCCCACTTAGAAACATTCAATATTGAAATGGCAATAAATGAACTATGAACATAACGATGACATATGAAACAAAAGGAAAAACATTTGCTAAATTCCAAGCCACAAGAATCTCAAAAAACAGAGTTGTATCTCTTCATTAAAATCTCTGTCTAAGACTATACAAATAAACTCTAATTTTCTCCTACACTAGCTCCCAGAACTCTCTCTCCTCTTACAAGTGATTTCACAATATTAAATAAACTATGAGAAATGCTAACTAATCGATGAAAATAAGGGGCAGTTACATCAATAATCATGAAAATAGGAAAACTCTGCTCTAAAAGGAATAGCGCTGTATTTGTTTGTTGATGACCAATGAATTGGTAGAACCTGTAGCTGAATTTTCTGAACTGCAACTGAAGACCCAAAATGGACTAACCAATTCGATTTGCTTTGCTGGGATAATTATCTGCACTTCTGGCTTCTGACTTTTATTGCCATGTTATTTTTACCATTTGAAAATCTCTGCTGGCCAATTCAAAGATACAAACTGGAGCGCAGATTATTAACTGAAGTTTTAAATAGAAGATCGGTTCCTATTTTTTTGTTGTGGTTGATATCTTCATTCTAATTTTGTCTTTCAGTTTCAAAATCCAAAATAGTTTCCATATGGCATGCCTCTTTAATTCATCATTTTCATTGAGTTTCTCAATTAAAACCAAACTCACGCGGTTTAAATTTGCCTGCCTGGCCAATATTTCGCACTTAACTAATGATCATAAGGACATTCAGTATCATTCTCAGTAACTTTGAAGGGCTGTGGATGCTCCCCCGAGTAGTATAAGTTCCACATCTTATAATATGCCCTATCCAAATTCCGCACCCATCGAGCAGTATCAAACAGAGGACATGTCAACCTTACTGCTCTAAGTTTAGCTGTGAGTGATTGAAGTCTGACAGGTGATAGAGCAAGAGAAACAACCTTCTCCTCATACTTTTGCATGCTGCTAACTACCATCTCTTCTCCCAAACCTGTTGCCAAACACAGAGATCCAGCAACACGTGTGGCCATCTTCTCGAGCGGAAGAGTGATCATAGGTAGACCAGCCCAGAGAATATCAGTTCCAGTGGTATGAGCATTGCATAAGGGTGTATCAAGGAAAAGATCTGCCAGAGCACTACGACGAATATGTTCATGTTTTGCAGCTACGTTAGTGAAAATAATTTGATCAGGTCGGACGCCCTGGGTAGCAGCAAATGCTCGCAACCGATTCTCTCCGGCTGCAGGAAACTTTAGAAGCCACAAGGCACTATTTGGTACACGTTTCAGAATATTGCACCATGAAATGAAGATATCCGGATCCATTTTGTACAACTGATTAAAGCACGCAAACAAAAATTTATCTTCTGGAAAACCATAATCTGAACGTTTATGTTGGCAATTAGGATCCAAGACATCTCGATTTTTCTGCTTATAATCATTAACAAAATAACAATGTGGCATATGAACAATCTTTTCCGAATATATATGTGCAAACCGCATTGGAGAGACAAACTCATCTGTCACCATTATAGAAACTGTTTCCTTGCACTAACTTTTCCATTTAAAACGAACATCCATTCTGCAACAAAGCAAACGCTGCAATCTGTGCTTCCACCAATCACAAATCCGATTGAACAATGAACCACTTCTGTTCCACGAGGAAAAATCCAAGCCTGAGCGCAAAAATGAATTTCCGGACTTCTGTTGGCGAGTGGGTCGCTCACCTCCAAGTGGGTCGCTCTGCCCAGGTGGGTCACTCACGTTGTAATTTTACACTGCGAATATCACCCAAGTGGGTCGCTCTGCCCAGGTGGGTCGCTCGCGCCCAAGTGGGTCGCTCGAGCTCCAAAACCATACAGCCTTGTCCATTCTTTCGCTGTTTCAACAGCCTCAATTTCATTTGTCTTCCAGTGTTTTGCAATGTTTTTCAGAAAGAGGGTCATCTGGATTTGGTGCTCTTAACAGTGCTTGTATACTCAATAAAACTGTTCGAATTTGCAATGCTGGACTCCACTTGTCCTTGAGAATACCAAGGCATATGCGTCCAAGCTTATCAATATTTGGGTGGTAAATCTTTGTTAAAAAACGAACCTTTGGTGCTGCCATTGGATACTCCTCAGGCAGAAATAACTCCAACTTGAAAACACCCCCTGTAGCTTATATTGATTTTTCCTCAAATGTTCCTCATAAGGTTTGGTTTGACTCTACCTCAAAGACATATTACTCACAGTGTCACTACTAACACGCACAAAATCACCTCGGATCACATTCCTTTGATCAATAAGACGCAGGGCATTCCCAACGCTAACACAATCATTTGATTCAATAGCTGTGACAATGAAGTTTGTTTGGGCTTTCCAGTGAGACCTCTCCGAATATCTTGTAACTTACTTTGCCTCTGATTGCTGATGATATTTTGTTTTCTTCTGCTTGTGTTTTTTGCAGAGAAGAGCTGAGGAAGATGTTGCTTTTTGAAGAGCTGGAGAATTTGATACATATTCTAAAAAACCACATTTAATGATTTCTTCTTCAAAACAGGGTTTTGAAGAAGAATCAATCTCACACTGACATACAAGACGGAGTCTAACAGTATCAACTTACCAAAAAAATGGAGACCCATTATAAAACTAGGTAAGATATTTCCAACGATGTTGACAATTTGTCAAACTAAGCTAGGTTTTGTCCATAATGGGTTATGAAAAACTAGGGTTTTTCCTATAAAAGGGCTTCTTGACCCCCAAATCCAATTCATTTTCATAGTGATTTTTTGGAGAAATTGGATCTACAAATTTCAGGTAAGTGGCCTTACTTGTCTAAGGATGGACTTAATGCTTTGTGCAAGAATGGTTCTTGATGAATAATCAAGGTAAGAAATAGATATAGGAATGAACAACTAGAGAATTTTTAGTGTCATCCCTACCCACGAAGTCAAACATGGGGACTGAGTGGTAAGTGTGGCATCACATTGAGTAGAATATTTAATGGTATGGTATCAAGAATCTACAATATACGATATGTATATGGATTGTCGAAGAGACTGGTAGGAAAAAATATCCATGGAATGAAAGGATAATAAACCGTACCTAGATAGGTGAGGTCTAGGATGATACTTATGTTAATCGAGTGAAAATGTGGCCAGGGGTGCCATCATGCCCCCTAGCATTACATACTACCCCAAATCATATCTTATGGGGCGGGGACCCGGGGGAGGGGGGGAGGCGATGTTGATCGGGTAAGCAAAGGTGGGAATGATTCCCTCAGCTAGATGAGTTTCTGGAGCACCATTGTGTTCCAAGTGCTCGTATAAGGGATTCAAGCATTCGGTCTGACAAGCACGAGATCCTCCAAATAATAGTGAGCATGCGATGGACATGCCAGATGTATTTAGATTACTAGTCTCCAAAAATATTTTGATGATCTGGTTCACCATTTGTTTATGCTATGGAAACCTTCTTATGGGAAGAACATATTAAGGATGCAGTAAGAAGAAGGAAATGGTGGATTACCAATTTCATTTGACACTTCATATATGAATAAAATGGACTGAATTTCTAGGTTTGCATACATGGTATCTCTATAGCAAAGAGTTTCTTTAGATATAATGAATATATGCTCACATAGAAAAGTTTCAGTTGGTTGGACTACAAAAATGTTAAAGGGAATGGGTTATCAATGTAAGATGGAGGGTTTATTAAGTGGATCATCACCAGAGGGATCTGAAGTGATATGAGACTCTAGAGGTTCTTCTAGATGGGGAAGAATAATTTTACTGGAGTCGATACTACTAGATTCACTAGGAGGGTTGGGGAGAATTTCTTCTCATGGGCTCTAAAAAATATATGGCCCTTTATAGAAACATTAAGTGGTAATTTAATTTCCAAAAGGTGGGTTTGGTTCATACTCATGGGTTTGAAGTAAGGAATGATATAACCAATTGAATTGAACATGGATGAAGTATTTTGACTTCATAATGTATTGATCATGGGTTTTTTGCGGAATTAAGTACGCATGATGCTGCATATCCTCCCAAGGATAATCAAGGGTGGTCATGCCTTCCATGATGTCCTCATTATAATGAAAGATGGGAGGATGGGAGGAAGATAGACCACATGATGTGGAGGACCTACTTGAAGCATCATCATGACGGAAAATGTTCACATGTGCATCCTTAAAAAGAGGAGACAGATGACTAGTAGATGGGACATCTACCAATGTTGAGACCGAAGTGTTCGATGGAGATGGTTCATCGGAATCACAATAGGAAACTCCAAGAGAGTCCCAATACACCGATCCCAAGGATGATGACAGGTATAGAATAGGAATGGTACTATCCATCATCTCGACATAGGGAGTAGGGATCAGAATGTGTGGTTGACAGACCTCATGTTCTAGCACAATAGTGGGACCAGAACCTGCTGGTAGAGAGGAGGTGGATTCACTACAAAATGTTCGCATCATTGTCATTGATGGAAAAATAACTGCAGGAGAAATAAGAAAAGGAGCATCAAAATAGCAGCAATCTATGAAGGAGCAGCAAAGTACCATCAAAGTATGAAGGAGAAACAAAAAATCAACAAGCAAAGCAGAAGAAAAATAGAAGCAAGCTATGTAGGAGCAACAACAAGGCAAACAAGGAAAAAGAGCAGCCACAAAATTGTAGCAAGGGACAAAGAAGCAACAAATACATTGATAGTTTTTTAGAACATTTATGTTGACATGTTGATGGCTTGATGCTTGGATAATGTTGCAGACATTTTTTAATTAAGAATTTGTGGTGAGTGACTAATTTTTCAAGATGAATTGTTGTGATGCAAAGGCAAGACTCCATGATAAGAAAAGAAAGGCTCTAAGGTAAACACAAACAAGTTGCAAATATTGTTGTGAAGCACTAATCATAAATATTTTTATTTGATGTTAGCATTAGGTTGATGCATTTAGTCATTACATGTGGCTGAAATTAATATTTGATGGATTATTTATTTTTGTGGTCTAATATTCAAGATATGAAGAGTTTAGAAATGAATGAGTGGAAGGAAAAGAGTCAATTCTATTCACTTAATATTCATATGCGGAATACAAACAACCATAAAAATTCCTTTATAAAATATGTTGTTTTTGGAAGCAAGGAAAAGTTAGAGAGTTAGAGAATGTGTGAGAGATTATTAAGTTGTTATAATTTAGTTACCTGGACATATGAAGCTGATGTGAAGCAGATTTGAAGGGAAGGACATGCAAAAATGAACATGGAGAAAGGAAAAATTAATGACGAGGAAAACCAACACATTGTTTTTCCCTATTTGTATCAGGGGATTGTAGTCTACTTTCATGTTGTGGCTTCATAAATATCCAGTTGGAGTCGGGTGAGGTGGGAGCCTCATGTGGGTTGTATCCCACATAAAACAAATGGGAGTTGGAGCTTCCTTGCATGTTTCATCTTCCATAAAATTGAGGTAGCAGCATCCTGTAGGTTGGAGCCTATAGACAATCAAATGTAATAAAGAGTAGGAGCTTGCCTTTACATCACAACAATAATAGAATAGTTTTTTTCTCCATTATGGGTTTCCACTTATATATGGTGTCCATATGCATTGTTATTATGTTTTGATGTGATGTATTGGTATGCTTATTACTTTTCATTCGCATATTCAATTTTTTGTTCATTATTTTTTAATTTTATCATGTAATGTTTTAGTTAATGAAATTAATGAAAACAATTTGAATGTCCATGAATGGACTAAACTGATTTAGCCCCCATATTTTATTCAAGTTTTAATCTATTGGTATGAGAGAAAGTTCCTTTGGTGTAATTCTAATAGCTTGAAGGTATATATGCTTGAGTCATGGACTACAAAAGTGTACCTCTGTTGAGTGCAACAAACTTTCGTGAATGGGGAGATAAGGTAAAATATGAAATGACAGCTTATGGGCATTGTGTATGGAAATTTTTATGTGATGGCTCCTGCAAATACTCTCTCTTTATGAAAGGAAAACAATGGAATGGTATGGAAAATTGTGCTATGTATAAAAATATTCATAACAAAAATCATGATACATTAATAGACTTAAATCACGCGAAAGAAATCTAGGATAGATTGCATCTCACGCATGAAGGCGACACTGGTAGCTGCACTATGAAGAAGTAGAAGATAAAGAATAAAAATAAAAATTATGGTGAAAATGAAAGTATTCAGTCATATGAGGACTCTGCTAGTGTGAATGGACCTTATTTCCATGAAGAAAACATAGTTGAAGAACAATCCAAGCTTGACATAGGATTGAATGAAATAGAAATATTGAACAATGAAAACAAATATATAAAGAAACTGGTGCATATTTTATGAGAGAGATCATAAGTACATGGAGGAAATTGTTAGGTTTAAGACACAACTTGAATAAGAAAGAATAATAGAAGGGAAGATAAATAACTAGCTAAAGGAGAAACAGATACAATGTGAAAGATTACAGTCTCAGATTATTTTAGCTAAAAGAGGAGGTTGCCTCCATGAAGTAATTAGAAAAGGAAAACATTAAATATGATAATTAATCTTTCCTAAAAATATTCATAGGAGAAAGGAAAAGAACCATGACTAATAAAGAAGAGAAAAAAAACAAGCAACAATATCAAAATCCAATGAATGAGATGAAGAAAGGGTTCACTCCAAGAATATCATTCTCTCCTGAAAATGAGTTGAAAAAATTTAAAATATCTCAAAGGAGATTCTTTGCTCTTGAGAAAAACATCACATGTTTTCCTTTCCCTAAACATGGACATAAGGTAGCAGATTGTAAGGATAAAAAAACCAAGAATAATCAAGAAAAGTTGCAGCAAATGACAAGGCTCTCTCAAGCAATGAAATAAAGAAGTCATTCATTCCCCAAGTACACAAATCATTTCTATGGTTACTATTATCTATGCAATAAATTTGGACATAGAGTTATTGAATTCAAAAAATATGTAAATTAAAATAGAATGACTCAAGAAATCACACATCATTTTTTCCTTTTCTTGACAATATAAATTGCTATTTTTGTGGCAACCTTAGTGACAAATCCAAATACTACAATATATCAAATATCCTAAAGAAATGTGTACAATGATAAAAGATAATAATAAAAAATGGATCAAAAATAAATGCAGAGACTAGAACGCAACATACTGAAGTGTGGAAAAGGAAGAAAACTAAGCATCTTGTTACATCAATGACATGAACAAGTCATCATGGTTTCAGGGGGATATTTTCTATGTAGAAAAGATTCATCTTGTCAGCAAAATCCTTCTATACGTAGAAGAGAAGGCATCAAGAGGGTAAGAATTCAATCACCCAGTCAATAATAGAAAAGAAGTAATATCTCAGGGGGGAGAGCCAGTCACAAATTTTCTTGACAATATAATATATATTTTTAAGTTTCTTTATAATTAAATCTTAATGGAAAGAATGAATATGTTTAGTTGCAATTTCAAAAGGAGAAGTGTTTGTAGGATCTTGTTGAGAAGCATTTATAATTATATATAAGAAATAAAAGGCTTATAATCCAACAAAAGAAGGTACTCATTGTGTTTAGAGAATAAATATCTATGTAGGTTCAAAAAATACCAAGACAAAAGTAAGGAAAATTCCCTCATGTTCACGTTTAGGACCAAGACCAAGAATAACAAATAAATCCTCACATTAACTCTATAGTTTAGAATTTAAACAAATAACTAACAAAATAAGTATTAGTGCTACCAATGACACCTAAATTTCATGTCGCAATATTTTTGATTGATGAAACATCTTGTGAATTTCATTAATATTTCGTCATCTATTCCCAAATTTTTTCTTGAAAGATGTTTGAAGCAATATGCCTAGTTTTCATTAACTAAGTTACATTCACCTGTGGACAAAGAGGTATATCAACATGGATGCCGGATAACAAAAATAATTATTCCATAGAATAATCACTTTTTCAGAGATCCAATTTCATTTGATTGTAGAGTCACTCTGAAGTTGATAAGATTTTATATTATTCAAAAAAACGAGTGATATATTTGAGGATGAAAATGAGACTATCTCACCATTGACGAGTACATAGAGAGCATGGATGTGCAAAAATTGGTATCCAATTTGGTATTGGGAGGATATGAGGGGAAATAATGCACATATACAAAGGGGTATATGAACAGACAAGTTGTTTTCTTCTGCCTTACATGCATCCCCACATGCAATGTTGGTGTATGCATAGCCTGCTCTTTAACTTGCTATGAAGGTTGTGGAGTGGTAGATTTGTGGACAAAAATATGATTTAGATGTGACTGTGGCAATCCAAAGTTTGGCAGTATCTCCTGTAATTTTATCCCATACAAAGATTCTAAAAACCATAAAAATTCTTACAATCAAAACTAAAAGGGAATTGTGTGAATATTTGTATAAGCATGCAACATGTGGAGTCAACATGGTAGGCATTACTATGCCCTATTATTGAAAATATAATGAGGAGTGAGACCGACATGAAAGGAAATTTTCCACTCAGTTGCAGAGAATGTTGGGAAAAACACTGAGAGAGGGTGGCGGTGAATCAGTATTTAAAACTCACAATAATTTTTTTTATTTTACTGATTTCTATACATGACTTTAATTAAGCCAACTAGCATATGCACATGGATTTCTAAAAGGAAACTTGCATATGCTGAGAGAAATTATTATTAAGATAAATCTTCAGAAACATGACTTAACCCAGTGCATCATTTATTCATCAGACACTTAGTAAGAAATAAACATGTGCTGTAAGAACCAAAAAAATCATCGCAAATAAGAAACACACATTTACACAATGATTTAAGGTGGAAACCCAAGTCTTGAGAAAACCACCACTATTGTTGTCTCTGGTTTCAATAGTTATTATATAGAAGACTTCTTACATTCTTGTACTGGCATAGAATCATACTAGCATGTAGGGACCCACCTAGAGAAGGTTGCAACCTTCTCTCCTTCTCCAACTACTACTAGAAGGGAGATCCAACCCCCTAATTGTGTTTACCAACCACCACTGGAAGGGAGATACAACCCCCTAATCTAGTCATTGACTCTTATTGGTAGCAAGCTTTGACTTCCATACAGAAGGCTCCAACCCTAAAAACTATTATAGACCACATTTCATAGATTTTAACACTAGATCCAATAGCTTTTAATTCAACACAACTTGTATATCAACTGAAACAACCATCAACCAAATTTTAATGGAAGAGTGAGATCACTGTAACCATAACACAAAACCAAACCTAGACTTATGCATCAATAAACAAAATCAACTACAACCCTGATCATTCATAATAAAAATGCATATGCAACTCTACTTATGGTAACCGACATATGTATGTGCTTTTATGTGGAGAAACTTGCATATAGATCTTAATATACTGATATTAGAGTTTTGCGTAGACTCAAAATAGAGAAGAGATATTCAGAGCCCTAATACAGTTAGTAGCATCCATCATTTTCAATCAACCATTCATTGAGATTTATAGAAAATCAAGTAGGATCATAATCAGTATTCAAACAACCCATATCTATATGAAGACATGATTGAGAGACAACAAAAATACATCAAAACTAATCAAGAATTTCCTTCAGCATTATTTAGCAAAACCCTAGTTTGCATACGCACCTTGAATGTGACGAACCCACATATATATTTGTAAATAATTTAGGACTGTGTAATACTTCAGAACTACAAACTTACTCAGATCATACCCTTCACTTCAACAATCATATGCCAGACCACAAATATAGACAACTTATAAACAAATCATGAAAATACATAGTCATTTCAGTTATACAGAGCCTGAACAATTATTGTATTCATGATTGCATCAGAATATCAAATCTATCTAATTATTATAGCCCATTCCATACATATATAATTTATATTGAAATATTCATTCAATTCAGATACTCATGCACCATTATCATTATGATATTCACCTCCTTATATAGTGTGAGCCTTAGCTAATACCATGAGCCAAAACCACACAAGTGCCAGTGGTATTATTTGATGGGATCAAATAGCCATTAATACACTGAATATTGTGGTCTAATACCATGGCAAAGGACCCCTGGTATTACAAAATTAGTGCACTATATCATACACAACGTTGCTTCTTTGTACCTGCGTGTATACATGCTTTTTCCTTTACCAAATCACGTATAGTTCCTTAAATGTGTGCTTTATCCATATTCTGATTATGATCTGTAAAATATTTTGTCCCATCATTCTGACATTTTGTTTCATCACTATGTCACCTCTAATGTTATCCAAAACCAATATAATTGGTATTTTACAAGTAGGTTGCCATGAAGGACAACACATGCAATCATAATGCCAAAAATCCCCCCCCCCTTGGACTTGATGGAAACCATGTTGGTGTTTGGTGTTTGATCAGCACAACCTGTAGACACATCAAAATAAATATTATTCAAACACAAAATTACTCTCTGCCTTTAACGTCAAGGGCAAAGGGTAGACCAATGCTGAAACAAGAGTTTTGTAGATCTGTTCTTCACGATACTGACCATGCTCCCATTGAACACATGTTGAATCTTCAAATAGTTTTTTCAATGAAATACATGACTCTATGACCTTTTCTATCATCAGGGACTCATCCTTACATCACCCAAAAAAGTGGGGTTACATATTTTAATCAACTACCTAACCAAGTGGGTTTACATATTTGAAAAAAGTCCATACATGATTGAATATGACAATGTTTACATCATATGTTTCAACATGACCCTTACATAAAATTAAATACATTACATTTATAACCAATACCAAATGACCTTAATAGAGAGAGATCATCGAATATAATTCAACAAAATAATGCCAACAATGCATTATATCCAACAAGGCTAATGCTCCCCCTAAACCTGTGCAACTTGAAAATTTTCAACAACCCATTCTTCAAAGCATCTTCATCAAGCAAATAGATATCAAAGAGAAAATTATAACTTCAAAACTATAACCAAAGAATATACCCATCAACACCTGATCAATTTATCTAGGTGGATATTGGTGGCCACCCACCTATTCCATTTGGACCCGCACCATCAGTTCTTTCAATTTTTAAGTTTCAACACAACTTACTATTTTTAGCATTTTTTTGGGTCATGAACATCCAGAACCGTTTTGAGGCCCTGATTATCTAGGTGGATATTGGTGGATACTAACATATCCCATTTGAACCCCCATCATTTTTTATTTTAGTTTTTCAGTTCCAACAAAATTACTATTTTTAGCATTTTTTAGGGTCCTGAACTTCCAGAGCCATTTTGAGGCCTCAAACGACTTTTTTTTTGGAAAACCGAGAGCAACATGGGTAATACAATAATTTTTATCACTCAAAATTTGTAGTCCTCGGGTAGATAATTCTAACAAGGTATAGATCACATGAAACATACATCGTATGCCAAAGTTACGTCCTCAGGAAGATTAATGTACCAATTTACCGAAACAAGGCCCACAATTTTGGAGCTTCATCTCCTAGGGTTATTTTCTTGGATGTTTAGGGTTTTCTATTGTTTCTCAACAATAAATAGATCTTCAAGCCTCATTGTAACATAGTTCAGAGGCATGTAGCTACCATTTCCCTAGCTAGTGTATTTCCATTATGCCTGTAAGCATATTTCAGTAATTTGTTATTAATGAAATGAAGTTCTATTTATGTTGCATCTCTATGTTATGTCTATTTTTGTATTTTATTTTGTTCCTATATAAATTCAGATCATCAATAAATTCAAATCATAACTGTTATCAGCATGACAAAGTCTGTTCTGGAGGCATATCCATGGATTTTATGACAAAGAGATCCATACGCGATTGTCTGAAGAAAGAATCTTGTATATATGCGACCATTCATCAAGAAACTTGCATACCAAAATTATCATTTTGAATCTGAAAAATAGATCAGATAAGTTTAGCAACATAATGAGGCAGGGACAATTCCTAGTTTCTATCTAATATATTCAAATGCTTCTCAGGGAAGAGATTCAGTAAATATGTCAACAACTTGATCTTTGGAGGGAACATACTCCAATTTAACCTTTTCCTCAATCACTTGTTCTCATAAAAAGTGATACTTGATATGAATATGCTTGGTTTTGTAGTGCATAACAGGATTTTTTGAGATACTAATAGCACTCGTATTATCACATAGGATAGATATGGGTGGAGAAAATTTAATTTGAATGCCTTGAAATGTTTGCATTGTCCAGAGAAGTTGTATGCAAGATGATGCAACAACCACCTATTCTAATTATACTATAGATAAAGCAATGGAACTTTGTTTCTTGCTGAATAGGGATACTAATTGGGGCCCCATATAAAATTCACCTCCACTAGTGCTTTTCCGGTCATCAATATTTCCATCCTAGTCTACATCTGTGTAAGCATGAAGGTTAACATTAGCATTTTTGGGATACCATAGACTAGATTTTTAATTTCCTTGGAGATATTTGAATATTACTTTTGCTTCCTAAAGATGTGATTCCTTTAGATTGGCTTGGAAGAGTACAATAATCCCAACTTCATGCATGATATCTGGTCTAGTACCTATTATATAAAGAATAATTCCAATCATAGATCTATACTCTGATTTGTTTATGATGGGAGAATCATCATGAGAACTAAGGTTACATCTTAACATAATTGGAGTGCACATAGGTTTACGGTCTTCCATCCCATATTTTTTAAGAAAATGCTTCAGATATTTTGTTTGTGAGAGAAATATGCCATGTTTTTCTTGTTGCACCTGTAAACCAATAAAATATGTTAGTTCCCCATGTAAAGAAATTTCAAATTCCTGCTTCATAACAAAGGAAAATTTATGATTCATCGATTCTTCATTACTCTCAAAAATGATGTCATCGACATAAAAGAGAATAATTAATAGTTTTTTCATCTACAATTGTTGTGTATAGGTTACTGTCTATAGATCCTTTTGTGAAGCCTTGTTTTTGAAGATATTTTTCAATATGATAATACCTTACCCATGGAGCTTTTTTTTAGCCCATATAGATCCTTTTTGGGTTTGCAAACAAGTTTTTCATCATTACCTATAATGAATCCTTATGTTTGTTCTATATAAACTTCTTCTTTAAATTATTAATTAAGGAAGGCATATTTTACATCCATTTGATAAAATTTGAAACGTTGAAAACTTGAAAATGCAAGCCTACATTCTTATGGCCTCAAGTTTGGCCACTGGTGTAAATGTTTCTTCAAATTCTATACAATCTTGTTAAGCATGACCTTTACAAACAACTCTAGCTTTTTTTCTAATTACATCTCCATTTTAATTTAACTTATTTTTCAATATCCATTTTATTCCAATAACATTTTTATCTTGAGGCCTTGGAACCAATTCCCTAGTAATATTCTTTTCAATTTATCCATTTCTTCATTCATGGACTTAATACAACATTCATATTTACTAGATTGATTTACATTTTTTGGTTAAATGGTGGACAATAGTGCTAGATAACTAGGAGATCCCACAAGTGTTCTTCTTGTTTGTACCCCTGATTCATTTTCTTTCAAAATTTAAGATTCTCGATGATTCCTTTGAATATACTTGGATGGAGCCTTTTCTCTATTTGATGTGTCTTCTTCTGATGCTTCATTAGGTTATTCTTGTATATCATTTTGATTTTATGTGGGAAAGAATTCATCATAATAATCCTCGTTTATTGTTATTTCCACTTTGGGATTTGAGCATGTTTCATCAATAAAAACATCAATACATTCAACAATTTTTTGAAGTCTTTTATTGCATCATTTGTATCCTTCACTTCTAGAAGAGTTACTAAGAAGTATTCCTTCATCTGCTCTAGGTCCAAACTAACCAAGTTTTTCATCATTATTTTTTATAAAACATTTTCTTCCAAAAACTCAAAAGTGTTTCACAGTGGGAGTATTACCATACCAGAGTTCATAAGGAGTTTTATCACTATTCACACAAACATGAGCCTTATTGCAAATATTTACTGTGATATGTGAAGCTTCACCCCAAAAGCTGTAAGGAATCCTAGATTCAATAAGCATAGCATGATCCATTTGCTAAAATGTTCTATTCATTATTTCTTCCACGACATCTTTTTGCAGAGTTCCAGGTACAGACAATTGTCTTTTTATCCCATATTTTTCACAGAAACTAGAGAATTCATTCAATATGTATTCTCCTCCTTGGTCAGATCTCAGACATTTGATTTTTAGACCTAATTATTTTTTAAATAAAGCTTTGAAGACCTTAAATTTTTCAAATGCTACAAATTTGTGTTTCAATAAACTGATCCAATACATTCTAGAAAAGTCATCAATGAATAAGATATAGTATTGTTTTCCACGAGGTGAATTTTTCCTTACAGGTCCACATAAATCAGTATTTATAAGTTCAAGAGGCTTACTTGTTGATCCTTCTTTGGCGTTAAATTGAAATATGGTTTTATTACCAAATTGACATGACTTAAATATGGTACTTTAAGGTAGGGTGATGTTGGGTAGATCACGAACATATTTGAGCCTATTTTATTTCTTATTTAAAAAAAGCTCAGATGTCCTAGTCTTTTGTACCATAATTATTTTTCCGTAGACTTGCCTAGATAACATTGTTCTTGGCCACCTTTCAGTATATACAAATTGGTTGTTGTTCTTGTACCTTTTATTATGGTTTTTCATGTGTCAAGTTCATGAATCAGACATTATTTTTCTCAGAAGACAACTTCATTTCCTTGGACACACATTTGGCTAACCCTCAACAACTTATTCTTTAATTCATCAAGATACATAGCATTACTAGATTTAACCTTTTCTTTTGGAAAAACTGATCATTTACCGTTAATGACAACAGGAGAGTCATTTCCAAAGGTGACATTATTTTCCTTTTCTAATGCATTACATGAAATGATTTTGTCTTTATCACCTGTCATGTGTTTTGAGCATCCACTATCAGTGTACCATTGATTTTCTTCTCCTTATGCAAATAAATCTATGCCGCAAATTTTGAATTGTAAGTCCTTCCTTTTCCATACCTTAGAATTTGTCGATATTTTTGGTTGTCTTTTTCTCCTGCATTCATATTCCTCATGTCGAAATTTATTGTAAAATGAACATTCAATTTCATCTTGAAGAGGAGAAAAACTTTTATAAGTATTATTCTTTATTCCTTCCTGATTTCTTTGTTTTCTTGCTTCTCTGGTCAAGATGGTTTTGTATGCAACACATTGAGTATATTTGTGACCAAAATTATGACATGAGAAACATTTTCCATTAATGAAGAAATTTATATGATCATAGAACCTTCTATTGTTGTTTACCTTTTGACTGATGCTTTTGTCATTGTTCATCCTTGAATTAGAACGAACATTATTTACCTTTGAATTTCCTTTGTTCTCCCATTGAGAGATGGAACTTTGTTGATTGGATTTTGCTGCATTTAGATAGCTTTTAGTTGTGGCTGAGGATTTTTCTATCTATGAAGATTCACCGATGTATCCAAGACCTATCTTCATAAGAGGAGAGCGTTGAACCTTTATAATTTCATCTAAGGTTTCAGATCCTTTAGCAAATCTAATATTTAGAGTTTTTACTTTCTCAAGCCCCTTTCTTAGGCTTACTATTTCACATTCTAACTTATCATTATGCTTCTATTTTTCTATGAGTTGATTATTTAGAGTATCTAAGGTTATTTTTTTTCTTCCAAGAATATTTTGAGTTGAGTAACTTCTTTAATAAAAATCATTTTCTTCTAAAGCATCCATAAAATTATCTTTCGACTCATTAGTGCATTTTTCAAATGCCATGAGGAGTTTAAGATCTTGATCAAATTCTCCTTCTTGACTATTTGACAAGCCATCACTATCTTCATGAGTATAGTAACTTTTTCTATTGTCAAATCATGTCCTATTACATTTTGCCATATCATCTACTTTATCATGATTATCTTTAGGAGGACATTTAGCAGCATAGTGACTCACTCTTCCACAAGAAAAACATTTGAAGGGAAGCTTACCTATGAACCTTGCGGTGCCAAGTTGAAGTTTCTTTACAAAATTTACCTCATATTCTTCTAATACATACCTGATTCTTTTTGTTCTTCCTTTTCCTTTCCTTTTGCAGTAGCTTTAATTGCATCTTCTCTAAATTTAGACAGACCTCATTTTCTCATTTCAAAAGTAGTCATGATCCCATAAAGTTGAACAACAATAATATTATGTAGATCTTGCTTCTCTTCAATAAAAGATAGTTTTGACTCGAATTTAGGAGTTAGAGATCTTAATATTTTCCCTATATAGTTTTTTTTTTATGTCTTCACCCAGATTTCTCATACAATTTACGATATCATCTAGATGCAGAATGAAATTGGAAATATTGTCATTGCTATTCATTCTCATATTTTCATATTGAATTTTGAGAGACTAGAGTTTAGAACTTTTTACCTTCGCATCACCTTCATAGCTTAGAATAATTTTCTCCCATATCTCCTTTGTTGTATATAGCTACATAACCTTGACAAATTTTGATTTAGTCAAGCTTGCTAATAATGAATTTAAATATTTCGCATTAGTTTCATAGTTCTTCTTTGTTCCTCGATTTGTGGGAACTGCAGCTAGATATTGCTAATCTCCTTCAACAATTTCTCGAACATTTGTTGCAAGAGACTAAAGTCAGGATCTTGTTCTTGTCTTCCAGAAGATTAAATTGTTTCCATTGAAGAGTGGTGGTTAGATAGATGTTATTCCATCTTGATTTCTCATCATGGTATATATTCCTTCTAGCAATCAAGATTCTTCAGAAGGACCTACTCTGATACTAATTGTTGGGAAAAATACGGAGAGGGGGGAAGGGAGTGAATTAGTATTTAAACCTCACAAAAATTTTCTTTATCTTATTGATTTCTATACACGACTTGAATTAAGCCGACTAGCATATGGATGCATATTTCTGTAAGGAAACTTGTGTATGCCCAGAGAACTCATTATTCAAATAAATATTTGGAAACTTCACTTAGCCCAGTGCATCATTTATTCATCATAAATTTAGTAAGAAGTAAACATGTGAAGTAATAACAAAATAAATCATCACACATAAGAAACACACATGAACATCAACATTTAAGGTGGAAACCCAAGTCATGAGAAAACCTCCAGTGTTGTCTTCTTTGTCTTCAATATTTATTATATATAAAAATTCTTACATTCTTTTAATGGCACAAACGCATACCACCATGTAGACACCCACCTACAGAAGGTTGCAACCTTCTCTTGTTCACCAGCTGCTACATGAAGGGAGCTCGAATACCTTGATCTTGTTTACCAGCCACCACATGAAGGGAGCTACAACCCCCTGATCTAATGAACAGCGCTTACAGGTAGGAATATTTGACTTCCATACTAAAGGCCTTGACCCTAAGAATCACTACAAACCACATTTCATACGTTTTCTCACTGGATCCAACAACTTTTAATTCAACACAACTTCTATAGCAACTGAAACAATCATCAACCAAATTGAAATAGAACAGTGAGATCATTGTAACCAGACCATAAAACTAAACCTAGACATCTGCATCAACACATAGAATCAAGTGCAATCCTAATCGTGCATAAGACAAATGTATACACAACTCTACTTATGGAAACCCATGTGTATACACGCTTTTATGTGGAGAAGCCTATGTATCGATATTAATATATTGAGATTAGATTTATGACTAGAATCATAATAGACAAGAGATATTTAGCAATATTTTGTCAGATTTACAGAGCCCTCATACACTTAGTAACATCCATCATTTTCAATAAACCAATCACTAATATTTATACGCAATCAACTAGCTTCATAATTAGTATACAAACAACCTAGATCTATATGAAGACATCATTGACAGACAATAGAAATTCAGCAAAAATGATTAGACATTTCCTTCAACATTCTTTAGTAAAACCCTATCTTGCATACGTGCCTTGGAAGATTTGAAAGCACGTGTATACGCACCTTCGACATGATGAATCCACGTATATGTCTGTAAATAATATAGGACTATGCAACACTTCATAAATACAAACTTAATCAAATCATACCCTTCACTTCAACAATCATGCTCCAGACCACAAATCTAAACAACTTATAAGCAGATCATGCAAATACATAGTCATTTCAAGTCTAAAGAGCCTTATCCATTATTTTCTTAATGAGTGCATCATAATATCAGATGTCTCTATTGATTATAACCCATTCCATATATATATACTTCATATTGAGTTATTCATTCAATTTAGATACTCATACACCCTTAGCACTATGATCTTTAGCTCATTATATAGTGTGATCCTTAGCCAATACCATGAGCGAAAACCACACAAGTGCTGATAGTAGGATCTAGTGATTTTACTGGTGAAGTACTTGTTTACAGAATTGGGCATATGTATGAGAAACATATATTTTTTTCAACCCCCTTGCCATTGATGTCAAAGGGGGAGGTAATCAAAGGAAGGATGACACTTCTCAGAATGAAAGGGTGAGGAAAAATGTTTTTCCATCAATGCCAAAGGGGGAGATTATTGGCATTATTGTCATTGATAGAAAAATAATTGCATGATCAACAAGCAAAGGAGCAACAAAATTGAAACAAGGTATGCAAAGGAAGAAAAAGATCAAAAAGATATGGATGAGAAGCAAAAGAGAAACAATGTATGTAGGAGTTGTTATCACAAAATCTAACCCTGATAGGCTGCTGATCAAGTAGACTCTAAGTAACTCTTTCAAACCAATATTTTGGCTGAGGCTTAGCCTCCTCAACCTTAGAGGGCTCTCTCAATAGTTTTAATATTTTTTTTATTAATGATTAGATGGCTAAATCTAGGAATAAAAGGATAAAAATGTATAACTAGTTGAATTAAATATTAGCAAACACTCATTGGTCCATGGAGTCAAGACATTTTTCAACAAAACATCATAATTTGTCAAACATGGAAGTCAAGGAACTTGGTGTCTAAGTCTATGAGAAAAACATTCACACAGTGATAAAACACAGTCTATTTTCATGTGAAGGAAGTTAGAGCATTGTTAAATGAATTCTATGTAACACATGCTCATACCACTATAAATAGGTAATTGAAAGAGCCATAGAAATATGATACACATTAAACTCCTTGTGAATCTTAAGTAGTCAAAAAAATCTCTGTATTAGGTTGAAGAAACATAGTAACACACAGTAACACAACTGATTTGCTAATGAAAAATTCCAACCCATTAGAATTCGACCTCATGATCTATATAGAGCATTTACAATCTAGGATTCCATGATCCTCCACTACAGAATTCGATTCATAGTGTTTGACACCTTTTCTACTCATGAAACATGATATTTATTACAAATTGACAGCGAGAACCGTAATGAGTAGTCCTATTTCAAATAGGACTAAAACTCTTTAATTTTATTCCTAAAAAAATTATCTAATATTTATTTCATCCTTTTCCACCTGCAATCCCATGAGGTAGAACTTCGATACTGTCTTCAACTTTGATGTAACCCTGCTGCTGATGACCCAAACTGTCCCAGAAATCAGGAGACAAATTTCCTGTTTTTCATCCCTTTGATTCCTTTATCTGTTTTGAGCATTGTAACCATTAATGAATATTTTATACATGTTTCATGTTGTCAAAAATTCACCATATATCTTCAAACCTCTAGCTATGTACAAACTAGACTTCGAAAAATGTAAAAGGACAAAGGATAAACCTATGCTACGAAAGCAGCTCAGCTTCGTAGCGCAGTGTTTTGCTCCTTTTTTCAATTAGATTTTGACTTGTTTTCTTCAATGAAACCATTACATGACATTTTTACACCCCTACCAATTATTTCAAATAAAAATTGTTCAAACTTCCACCAAAAAGTGATGTGAAAATGTGCTAGAAGACTACTTCAGCAGTTGCAAGTTATTCTTGCTTTTTCCCTGAAAATTAGGTCTTGGGATAGAGCCTTTATATTGTCATCCAAAATGTATTTTATGAAACTAAAGGAGGCTTTTGGATACCAATCTATCTTGAACAAAATTATCTCTTCGTTTATTGAAATACCACTCCTACTGCCCATAAAATGACTTTGAACAACATGTGTAAAACTAGAAAATTATGATTTCTGAAAATATGGCTTCAAAGAAAGCCTTGTATCTCCCAATTGGTAACACTTGTGAGAAATTGAGATATTTTATTGTACCTGGAGATTCTATGAAGATAAACCTCCTTCAGGATTCCAAAATACCTTTCCTTGTGGGTAGAAACGAATCTTGAAGTGAACTACTAAAACCAGAAAGTAGAGTTTTTGTCTCAATGACTTTCAACAGTTTCGTAGTGCAAGTTGAGTCATAAATTTCTCCCACCTCATAATGAACTGGAAGAGACTGAAAGAGGTTTTTGTAGCTAGGTATGTTAGGAATAAAAATTTCTTTCATTTTTAAAAAAATTGTTTTCAGTTGCCCATAAACCTCCTTGGAAATTTACGACTAAAACCAGAAAACAGAGTTTTTTGATGTAAAAGGCTACTTCAGTAGTTTCGTAGCACGCTACGAAAATAGCAGGGTTTTCATAGTGCAAAAATGGTTTTTTACACTGGTTGCACTACGAAAATGTGGTTTCATGGCTTATTGCAAAAGAAAAATTCATAAGTTAAAAAACATAACTTCTAAATGGATGATGGGACCTGTAAACCATGAAATGATACTTCTAAACTTAATTTGGAAATGGAAATGATAAATTTGAGACTTCAACCCTATCACTTACCCCTTTAAGCATGAAATGACTCAAAACCTATTTAAGACCATGACTAGAAACAAGGTAAACTTTCAAAGTTTAGAAATTTTTTTAAGGTGATAACAAGAGTAGCAACAAGGAAAAGAGGGAAAAGGAGAAGCAAATGAAGGAGCATAAAGGTATGAAAGAGCAAGGGAAAAAGGAAAATCCGATACATTGATGGTTTTTTAGAACATTTATGTTGGCATGTTTATGTCTTGATACTTGGATAATGTTGCAGATATTGTTTAATGAATAATTTATAGTAACACTAATTTGTTAAGTTGAATTGTTGTGATGCAAAGGAAAGACTCCATGATAAGAAAGGTAATACTCCAAGTCAAATGCAAATAGGTTGCAAATATTGTTTTGATGTATTAATGATAAATATTGGTATTTTATGTGGACATTAGGTTGATGCATTTAATCATTACATGTGGCTGAAATCAATATTGATGGGTTATTTATTTTTTTGGTCTAATATTCAAGATATGAAGAGTTTGGAAATGAACGGGTTGAAGGAAAAGAGTCAAGTATATTAACCTCATATTCTTATGTGGAATACAAATAGCCATAAAAATTCCCTTATAAAAGATGTTGTTTTTGGTAGCAAGGGAGAGTAAGAGAGTTGGAGAATGTGTGAGAGTTGATTGAGGTGTTATAAATTAGTTACTTGGCACATATGAAATTTATATCAAGAATATTTGAAGGGAAGGGAAGAACGGGAAGAAATGAAGATGGAGATAAGTAGAATTAATGAGTAGGTAAACCAACACATTGTTTTTTCTTGTTTGTATTAGGGGATTTTAGTCTCATTTCAAGTTGTGGCTTGATAAATATCAATTTGGAGTTGGGTGAGGTAGGAGCCTCCTATGGAATTAGGGGAATTTTGAGGTCTAAAATGGGCCTCCTAAGGAAATTATAAAATAATGGTAGAAATAATAAAATAATATTAGATTACATCATCAAATATTAGAAGGAAAAAAGAAAAAAAAATCAACTCGTATTTTCAACTTATCTCCCTATGGGTTTAGTCAAATTTCTAGTGGAAATACTTGTTGGATGCAGAATTTGATTTCTCATCCAAGGTGTAGCCATGTTGCATACTTTAGATGTACTGTTCTACACAAAAAATGAAAAATACATGAAAAATGTGATTGCAATCATGTTTTTTCATGTATTTTTCATTTCTCATATAACAAGGTCCATTTAAAGTATGCAACATGGATACTACTTGGATGAGGAATTAAATTTTTCATCGAATGAGTACTCCTGATCAAAATTTTAGTAAAACCTTAGGGAGATAAGTTGAATATACAAGTTGAAAAGGTAGTTTTATTATTTTATTATTTTTTAATATTTTTACTTTTGTGCTCTAAAAATTGTGCATCATCCCCCATGGTTGACATCATCATATTGAATCCTATTGGTTCTTAAAAAGTTTATTTTTGTTTTACATTTTTCTTAGGAGGCCCATTTTAGACCTCAAAAATCCCCTAATGGTAGTAGCCCACAAAAATGCATAGGAGTTGGAGCTTCCTTGCATGTTGTAGCTTGCAGAAAATTAAGGTAGCAGCCTTCAGTAGGTTGGAGCCTACAAAAAACCAGATGTAATTAGGAGTAGGAGCATATACATTGTAATAATGTGCATTTTTATTATGTGCTGATGTGAGTTACTGGTCTACTTATTACTTTTTGTTCACATATTCAATTTTCTACTCATTATTTATTAAGCTTCTCATTTAATGTTTTATTTAATGATATTACTGAAAATAATTTTAATTTCCATGAATGGACTAAATTGGTTCACCCTCCCCCCCCTCTCTTATTTTAGTCAAGTTTTCATTACGAGTGACCTCTAACTTCTAAAGAACTTGAAGAATATCATATAAATCTTCAAGATGGGGACAATGGTGAGAATCATGGCCATAATTATCACACAAAGAACAAGGGTGATTCATGTATAAGGGTATTTTATTCATAATTGACTCAGGTGAGGTAACATGGACCTTAGGAATGTTAGAGTCCAGAAAGGTATGAGCGACCACACTCTTGATATGAGGGAGCTCAGGACAATTAATGGGGGTGTTCTCAACAACATCACACAAAGCGCATGGAGTATTATGCTTTGGAATATTCGGTGGAGTTGGAGTTGTTTGGGGTGTATTTTATTTGGGTTCCTTTTTATGGGCCTTACCTCCCTCACTAGATGCTTTCACAACGGGAGTAGGCTCCAATTGAGTTTGTTAATGAACTGAAGAAAAAGTATGGTTAGGAACAAAAGATTGAACTGGGGTCAAAGAAGTGTAAGGTTTATGTTCATTAGGGGGTGTGCTTGCGAGGAGATCAATGTACCAAAATGGGATCCCAAAGGTGATATTTGGAAGACTCAACGTGGCCATGACAGGGGAAAAAAAAAAAACTGATGGGAATAAGAAATGCATCTAACCAGAGGGGTAATGACCATGAGGAAATGCTCCCGAATGGTTAAGACCTAGGGGAAGGATTACATGGAGGAAAGGGCTAGGAGAGATACGAACATAAGGAACTCTTCCTTGAGGAATTATACCTAAGGGTTTGCTTGAGTTAGGAACAACATGTTATGAAGGTCCTGGATGCTGGCAAGGAATACCAAACTGCTTGTGAACAACCTGTGACACTTGAATCATGCAAAAAATGAATGAGATAGCCTCATAAGGGGTAGGTGGTGGACCTTAATAAGCACAAAGAAAGGTGGAATATTTGTATACACTAGTAGAGGCGTTGGTGAGGGATGAGACAAAATTGTTTCCAGTCTCAATGAGATAGTGGAATGGGGTGAAGTATGAGGTGTAGGATCATAGTAGGTCAACTAATCGATAGTGACAATCTTTCCATTATGAGGAAAACACATATTATGGAAAACGGAAGATGCAACAACTGGCATGGCATTGGTGTAACTATGACCTAAGAGGATGTTATAATCTAATGGGGCATCAATGACTTTGATGCCAATAAAAAAATTCTTGCAGGAAAAAGTAATAGGATAGTTATAATATAAGCGAAGGGGATGTGAGGAATGACCGTCCAAAGTATGAAGATTTATGGTTGATGGGAATAGGTCAGGTGAACCAAGTTTCTTTTAAACACTAGCAACCATCATAAAAGTTGAGGTGCCTTAGTCTATGATACACCACTGAAAAGTGGTGTTTATTATGTAGATTGGTATTTTAAATGCAACCAATGAAGGTAGGGGGATGTTCTTACTTGTCAACGTCAAATACGATCATGCGATCACCAGAAGGATCCACAGTACCAAAAGTAGAGACGGGATATTTCCGTTGGGATGGGTCCCCTAAGGTTAATTTTTTGGTATAATTTTGGTTAAATTTTGTTGAAATGTGTTGCACATAGAATTCAAGGGGCTTTAGGGTGGGTCAAAGCTCCTTTGTAATTGTAATGGGTTAAAATGGAAACAGTGAGTCTCAAACCATGGTTTGATACCATGTTATTTTCACTACTAAAGTCATATAAATATGTAAGGGTTGATTCAAGTAGGGAGATCTTATAATTTTTTATATCTATGTACATTGATGTTTTTATCAAAGTTTTGGGCTCGTTTGTGTTTGGTCTGGGTAGAAAGGCTCCTATTGGCTGTGTGCGTAGAGACATAGACCTAAGATGTGTGCAAGGACTCTGTTGTTGTGTGCGTAGAAGGAAGGAATTGTACTGGATTGAAGAATTATTAATAAAGAAGAATTTTTGACAAACTTTGTTGTAATTTATATGTTTCTGTGTGACTGTGTTAATTGTATGTTGATTACTGCAAGTTAAATATATGTTTATCTTGAATGTGAATTTATTTGAGTTAATAATATGAGAAAATATATTTGTGTTTGTGCAAGGATTACATCTGTGTTAAGTAATTTACTGGAAACCTATCTATGCGATTGTGTAAGTATTGTTTCTGCTCTGATAAGCTACATTTGATTACACATATCTATTGAGGGTTTCATCTCCGTTTAGATCTGGTTTCTGTGAATTTTTGCGCAAGCCATTTAATCCTTAGATCTAATAAATAAGGTTAAAGGCCACATCAAACGCTCCCTTAGGGTGTGTAAACCTGGTTCCAGCACCCCGCATATTGCTTCGGGTGAGACTTTGGTCTACGCAAGAAGATGACTGCCGAAAGGACCAATAGTTAGAGAGTTTTGTTGGTTCTGCATAATAATATGAACCTGGGTCAAGATCCCTCAACCCAATAGGATGGGAACATATGGAATACTTACAATGTTTACACGACAGTATGATATTTTTCCAAGTCATCTACTATGCTATAGGTATGGTCAGCTTTAGCAGAAGTAACATTTTGACGTAATATACCTTTGGGAATCTTGCTAATAACCTCTTCTTTAGGAGGATGGATCTGTAAGGTACTATATCATGACAACATAAGCTTAGTGGAAACTTGAGGAGGGGACTCATTCGTTGAATTACTAGGTTCCTTGTCATATTGGCACGATCAAGTTTTAAGGTTGACTTGTTTGGTGTTGACTTTGTCAGAATTCATCATAAGGATTTGATAATCATTGTGACTAGTTTGTTAAAGTTGGGGATCTGCATGACCTTGTGTAGGTTGAGCAGCGAGATGTCCTTGATGAGTAAAATGATTGGTAAGCACATCCAGTGGAGATGAAGCAAGGGGAGGAGGAGTTGGAGCAATGGGTTGATGTCGTCTAGAAGTAGATGCTTGATCTTCCCATACTTAATGCATCTGCGGTAAAAGGGGACACTCATAAGTATAATGGAAAAATAACTCACAAAAGGGACAAGGTTTATTCATATGAAGATCCGTGTTCTTCTTGGGTTGTTACGGGATTAGGCCAGTTTCCCTAAGGTGCCATAGGTGGTGGACCTTGGTTTCCTTGATTATATTGATATTGTTGGATTGGGTTACCTTTCTCCAAGTTCATTTTATTATGGGTGGGGGGATTGGTTGCTCTCCACTAAGCATACACTTAACCTTATAGGGGAGGTTTCCACTACAACAAAGGTGGAGGAGGCATGGGGTGTTGGGGCATTGGTGTTGGAGGGCCTGGAGCACTAGGCATTGCATATAGATAGTAATATGGGCCAAAAATTGGATAAATAGGTGTAGCAACAACTGGCCTTGTCTTATCTAATTTTTAGTTATAGTGATTATGAGCATGGGTTTTAGTTAGGGTGTTAGGGAGCATGGTTTGTTTATGTTTTTATCAAGGTTCAATTCTTCTAAAGGGATATGTTGGATTGTTTATCATTGCATAATTCTTACAAGGATGTGTTGGAAAAAAGAGATTCTTCACATATCATGAATATAATTTTATTTTACACTATATTTATTAAAGTTCTCATATATGATCAATGATTGGACATGGGACCCATGTTTGTGTATATGTTCATTAAATATATTATTAGTGAGAAATTATTTAGTGAACAAATTTATAATTTTCCTACCAAGAGAATGATGATTGTAGAAACACCAGAGTGATTAATGAGTAAGTGGAAGTGGATGAGGATATGCATATGATGTGTTGGGACCTGGATAAGGGTTTCCATGTGAGGGATTGGGATGGGGATAGGTGTAAGAGGAAATATTCCCCCTATGGGTTTAACCATAACTCATAGGAGGTGGGGTATATGGTGGAGGTTGAGGGTGTGAAATGGATCCAAAAATACTATTTATGACATGAGATTCCCTCACTTCTTTAGCAACACCTGGCCTGAGGAAAATATAGAAGAATGATATAAACATAGCCTGGCTAAGAATAAATCTGGTCATATTTCAAAGCTACTTTGAGTTCCTATTCCTCAAAGTGAGGGAACTATGAAGAAAAATTGTTACCTATGCGGGAAAAATGATCTAAGAAAACAATCCATGTCAACAAGGTCTTGAAATTTTGGGGCCATACACATGCTTCTTCTCAAACTGTGACAATATTGAACATGGTCAGATAGGTGAGTTGCAGAATTTTGATGGAAATAATTCAACATTTTAGTACCAATATCATAACAGAGAGGTGACTAGAAATAGGATAGAAATTCTTTTCCAAGAGTCACAAAAGTGGAACAAGTAGCTCTGATTTGATATACATACCACTTAGCAACAACTAAAATAAGAGTGCATTGGAAAAGGTGAAGATGAATAGAGTATTGAGTGATACAATTGGATTAACATGACATATAGAATGAGTGAACGTGGTTTGCTAGATATTCTCCGAGATTTCCTTCAAACTCGGGTATGTTGGAAGGAATTTTGGCTCACATATTTGGCCAACTGAGGTCATGGGGAAGCGGGTTTTTGATAATTTGTTTGAAATTAAGGAGACTCAATCTAGCCATGAAGGGTAGCAATGGAGTAGGAGTGACCATACTAGAAGAGGTTCCACTTACATGGCTACCTAGGTTAGCACTTGGGTTATGGCCTTGGTTTCCTACACCCACGTTGGTGCCTCACATGGGCATGGTGCAAGGTTGAAAAGATGTTGTTAGGTCCCTATATTACTAGTATTGTCCCTTATTTTTGTTATTTTAACCCCCTTATTGTTATTAGTGTACCCCTGGAACCCCCATATTTTTATTATTATGCCCTTAAATTATTATTGTTATCTCAGCTAGGTTACATTGAGGCCCCACTAAGATTACATTGTAGCCCCATTGACTCCTATATATAGAAAGGAGGTTTTGTAATTTGAATCATCCAAGAATTGTTCATTTATGTAATGTATTGGAGGTTTCCCACTCGAAGTGGCTTATTTCTAAGCCATTGATATCTCTTTTCTTCTATTTTTGGAGTTGCTTTCACAATAAATGTGGAATCAAAGGAAGAACTAGAAGAATTAGTAAAACTAGAGTCATAATGGGGACTCGATGGAGGAGTGGGAGGATGAAATATAAGTCTCTTGGGAGGAGTAGTATGTCCTAACGGAAACTTGGGGCTAAGACCTCTAATTATCCAAGAAAAATGCCTAGGGGTGCAACAATGACAAGACAGTTATGACTCTAAGGACTAAAGGATGATAGGAGAAAAAGAGTAACAAACAATAATAAAAAACCTATTGCAGTGGTGCCAACTATAAACTAACTATATTAAGATGCTACTCTAATATAAGAAAGCATGTCATATCAAATACATGGACCTCTAACATATAGGTGGTCTAAATACTCAAACAATCCTAGATATATTGTTTTAGATCTACTTCCAAATAACTTCTTACTTGACAGAATATGATCCCCTCAAGAAGAGTTTTCCAAAGAAAGGTGGGGTAGAGAACTAACTGCTTCCCATAACTAGTCCTATAAGGTGTTTTTGTATGATTGGTCACTATAGTTACCTTCTTCCCATGCGGGTGGTTGAGTCTTGAGCTTACTTTTATCATCCACCACACAAAATTCCCTACCATGGGTTGGGAAGTGCCGAGGAGAATTTCTCAAATGATGACCTAGACTAACCTCCCTCTAAATCATGTTTCTGAAACACTTCGGCTATGTACCATGGGATGGTGAAGTATTTTAAGCTACCTAAAAATTCAACTTCTATGTATCAATGTAAATGATCGATGGGTCTTAGCTCAAGCCCACCCCATCGATCCTACACCTAACTACACAAATTTTTTGGCCCTGGTTTCCAAATGGGCTTAATATATGTGTGTTATATTATTATTTTGTGGCTTCATTCAAGTCTTATATTAACAATGTTAACCAAGCACACATTCTATTAGGGTGTGGAAATGTGTGTTAATTGTATGAGTTAATTGGTCATGTTTGATGATGCAATGTGCTACTAAAATAATGAACTGAAAAACTAAAAATAATGTTGTAAAATGACAATAAAATAAACAACCAATCCAAGAACACAAACCCCACCTAAAAAGGCTCTCAAAAAACTAAAAAAAGCAGAGGAAAACAAGCTACTCAAAAACACAAAAAATTGCTACAAGATCTAATGTCAAAGGGACTGTGATCTAAATGAATTAAGCTGTTCTAAATTTTGTATACAAACCACAAAAATAAAAGGTGAAATCAACATCAAAGAATAGGAAATAAGCTCTAATACCTATAACAAACAAGGTGATCATAAGGGGGAAGCAAAGGCTAAACTGAAAATGGAGCTAAAATGATGAAATAAAATATCTTAAAAGGCTAAAATAAAGCAGACTAGACCTTGCAAACCAGTGGATAAAAATGTTGAAACCTCAGACTCCTCAACCTAGCCAATCCCTTCCTAAAAAGGTGGAGGTGTACTCTAAACCCTATGGGGATTTTTTACTACCTAAAAGAGAAAAAATAAGAGAATGGAGACTAGAAAATAAATTAGAAACCATTCCCAATCCACACAACACTCTTGGAAGGAAAAGTTTTTAAAATTTCTCGGAAAAAATCCAAAACACAGGTACTTGCTTGAAACAGTGGAAAATACATATTTATTGCCAAAATTGGCATTATAGAGTGCATATATGGGGTTGGAAAGTTTTTTTTGTTTTTCTCCAAGGACTATTGGTCAGCAGATGTCAGACAGATGTTTCCATCTCCTACTTGGATGGTACCTGTGACATGCTAAAAGAACCAAAAAGCCACCAAAATCCGAAAAATTGACAGAAAATAGAAATAAGAGATATAAATTGAAATTGACAGGTTATAAATAGCTATATAAAACCTTAACATTCACTAAAATCATAGTCATCTATGAACTAAATTACTACACCGGTGGAGTTGCCATTTGTTAGTATGAAATTTCATGGAAGGTGTCCCAAAAACACTCCACTTATGTCACCGGTGACAAGTGACCCTAACAACAATAATTTTCCATTTGTACCTTAGATATACAATATTAAAATGAGAAAAACCTATAGAAAATATATATGTGATCCAAAAAAACAAGCAACAGTATAAATACAATGTAATAACCTAATTCGGAAAGACTTTAAAATGAATAAATTCTTTTATTAATAACACCTGGTGAAAGATATCTACAAAAGGGTCTACAAATCTCCCTCTATAGGATGGGTCCTTTAGATGTTCTTGATGCCAAAAACAATATGTAGAACTCTATTGGGAGCTCGAATGTAAGAAGACATTAATGGTGACGATGATAATGGTCATAATGAAGAATGAATGGGAAACCCTCTTATTTATAACAAAGTATTATTTTGATCTTAAAATAGGGAAATAATAAAAAATTATTGACCAAATCAAGATCTACCAATTAGGAATAATTTATTATATTTTTTGGAGAGGGAAAAGATATAGAAGATTGATCAAATATCTGTTTTTAGAAATAATTAACAAATAAAATGGTTTATTAATTATTTCACAAGAATTAATAAAGTTGTAAAAATGAAATAATTATTAAATAGTGATTTAAAAATTATTCCAAAAATAGTATTAAGGAATAATAAATAAATAGTGATTTATTTAATTATTCCTAGGTCATTTTGTCAAATGTGACAAGGAATAATTATCAAATAATGATTTAATAATTATTCCTAGAGAAAATTAAATAAATAATGATTTATTCAATTATTGTCATAGGGTTCTTTAATTTTAATAAAAAATAATTTAATAAAAATGGTTCAGTAAAATATTTCCAATGATGAAAGTGATTTTACTATGGTCGAATTAATCCCACATAGTTTGTTTCAATCGACCTAGCTAGAAATGGCTAGGTGATTTTCTTTTTATAATAGCCTCGTCACCATCCAATGCAGTCTTATCTTCCTATTTATAATGCTTGCATGAATTTACTAAACCAAAAATTTTAGGTGTTAGTATTTCCCCCCTTGATCTAAAGGGATGTTGGTGAGTGCAAGAATCATCCTGAATCTTTCAAAATTTTCCCTATCAAGAGCTTTGGTGAAGATGTATGTAACTTGCTCATTTATGGAACAATGTTATACATGGATAGTCTTTTCCTTAACATGATTTTGAATCAAATGATACTTTGTATTTATGTGCCTTTTTCAATCATGGAACTTTGAGTTACTATCCAATTTCTTTGTAGAAGTGTTGTCAATGAAAATAAGAGTTCAATGAATTTGTTTCTCCTATAAACATTCCAAAATTTTCTCGTGCCACTTAATTTCCTTTGTTTCTTCAGTTGTTGATTCTACTATAACTGATTGTTTGTGAGATATTCAAGAGACAACTCCTGATCTAAGACTCATAACTTAGCCTAAATTAGATACTTCAGTTTCTTTATCTCCAAAAAAATATGAATCAGAGTATCCAATCAAGATGAATTCATCCACTGATGTATACTTTATTACAAATTATTGAGTTCCCTTCAATTACTTTAGAACTATTTTCATCGTAACCAAGTGACCCTCACAAATATTTTGCATAAGCATTGAGAGAATTCTAACAATGAGTGAAATTTAAGGTTTGGTAGTAGTCTGGTAGTTCAGGCTTCCTATGTGTTGTCTATACTTTGTTGCATCCTTAAATTATTTTGCATCAGTGGATGTGAGAATTAAATTCTGTTCCACTAGAGTAGTCAAATGATTTCACTTAACCATGCCAAATTTATTCAATAGATCTCTAATGTACTTCTTCTAAGAGAGGAATATAAACTTCATATGTTGGGTTACTTCAATACTAATATAGTAGTGAACATACACAATTATTTTTCCAAATTTCTTGACAAAATAAGTTGCATGATCAAGATCATAGTGTTTGAAATTGAGTTTCAGAAGATGATCAATAAAATTATCGTACCAATATCACAGAGCATGTTTGACACCATACAATAGAAGCTTGCATAATTTATGTTCTTCACCCTTCACAACGAATCCTTCTGGTTGGGATGTAGAATAATTCACGTTCAAATCACCATTAAAGAAGGTTTTTTTTACATTTATTTGATGTACTTTCAAACTGTTATGAGCTACAAAGGCAAATAGAGTTCATATGGTAGTCCATTTTTCTATTGGAAAAAAGGTATCCTCATATTCAACCCCTTCCTTTTGTGTAAAACCTTTTTTCACGAGCCAAACTTTATGCTTATTAAGTGAACCATATGCTTTACACTTTCTTTTGAAGACCCACTCACAGTCGATTGGTTTGGTTCCAAATGGAGGATCAACTTATTTTTAAGTGTGATTATTTATCCATGCATCATATTCCTTTTGCATTGCTTCTTTACATTCACCATGAGAATTGGCTTTTTTGAAGGAAGTTGTTCCAAAATATGTAGAAAAAATTAGTTCACTATCATAAGAAACATACATATCAATAGGTGAATCATAATTGATTACATCACCTCCATTATTTCTAGTAGAGCTTCTAGTCACTGTATTTCCAACCTGAACATGATGAACACTTTAAACTATCTTTATGTTCCATTTTGTAGGACCTTATGAGATGGTCCAGGCTACCGAGTTCACTAAGATGGGGATGAATTAATATTTAGCCTCCCAATTCTCTTAATCACATCACTCGAAGTGTCTTCTTGATCAGTGGATGGATCTTCATGAGGGGGATAAAGTGCTTCAGAAGGAGATTCCACAAATTAATATAGTATGGGGATCACCCCTTCAATATGTGGAATATCATTATAAAATTCTTGAAAATAATTTGCAAGCCTGATTTTTTCCTAGCGATCAGTTTGTAGCTCAATAACATTTTCAGTCTTGGAAGATTCAAGAAATAATATCTAGATATTATAAACATATAATTTAATTCATTATAAAGACTGTACTCTTTTTAGTTATCTGAGTATTCCAAGAAGATACATTTTTTACTCCTTACACTGAGTTTTTTCCTTTGTTTCTTAGGTATCAAGGAATAGAAGGTGGAAAAAAAAATCTTGAGATGCCTCACCAAAGGAATGTGGATATACCACATTTCATAGGGAGTATTTTTTTTAACAGCATGAGATGGTCACCTATTATTTATACATGCAACACATAGAACTACATCATCCCAAAACATCAACTTAACATTCTTGAAAAAAATCATTGAATGTACTATTTTTAACATTGTCTTGTTGATTATCTCAGCTGATCCATTCTATTACGGATTATAAGGCATGGTTGTTTGATGTTTGATGCCATGCTCACAAATATATTCTTAAAATTCATTTCAAGTATATTATTTTCCATTATCAATAAAAATAGAGCCAATATGAGATTGTGTATCATTTTCAATTTATGCATGAAATTTATTGAATGCTTGAAAAGCATAATATTTGTTCTTCAATAATTATACCCAACACATTATGGTGTATTCATCAATAAATGTCATCATGTGTTTATTACTATTTGCACAATGAACAAGAATTGGGCCACACACATCAAAATTAATGATTTGAAGCTTTATATGTTCTATGGAATGAGAATCATGAAATAGTTGTTTGTTGTGCTTTCCTAAGATACAGGAATCACAATGCTTAAGCTTCCTCAGAATTGTGGGCAAACCAGTAAAATTGCTTTTCTTCAACAAACGAAGGTTGTCATATTTAAAATGTCCAAATCTAGCATATCATAAAAGACTTGATGGAGGTGTGCCTTCATCATAATGAGAAAGTTATGAACCATTTTTCTCATTAAAAAAGGTTCATTGCAGCTTGAGTAGTCTTTTTTCTCCTATCCCATTCATGACAAGTGAGTGTTCTTGTTGTACCCTGAGAGACAACCCCCAACTGAAAAGATGTTAATTCCCAAGACATTTATTAAAAACCATCATGAAAATATTTTATGGTACCAATGTTCTTAGGCCCTGGATATTTAATCCTTATTAGTATTCAATGTGAGAACATTCTTTCAATTGTCCTTCTGTTGATGAATACAAATGAAAAAGGTAAGACAGAAACAAGTGATGGTGGAAAGTTTTTGACAATATGTTTTCTATGCAAAATCTCTTGCTTCCAACTTTAGAAGAAAAATTTAAGTATTAGGAAGTGAAAAATATGCAATAGGAGTGCATAATTAAGTATTTTAAATTTAACGTATATAGCTGTAAAATTAAAGATCGACAACTTCATTACTCAATTTTAAAGAAGAATAACATAAAATAAGATGTGACTAGAAAAAAAATCATACTCAACAAATTCTGGAATCACTTAAAAACTTTATTCATATGCACATGGATATCCAAGATAGAAAAAAGTTATCTTCTGAGGCCAAAAAATTGGAACCCTTTCTCTTCCTCTTAATTTTAATTTTATACAAAATTTCTAAAGGGAAAGTTATTAAACTATTGAATTCCTATAAGTATTGTCTTCCTAACTTCTGAAACTAATATTTCTTTCTAAATTTACATTATAAAACATGGAAATACAATTAAATCACTTCAAAATAATCAATACATGCTACATGAAAAGTGGTGTTGTTTCATTCAGTGATTTGATACTTAGGTGCATTCAAAGGTCCAACTTTTGCATTCATTGTGGCATGTAACATCCATTTCATACATTATTTCCAAATGGTTGTATATGGACTTAGAATTTTTAAAAAAATTGTATGTTCCATTCTGAAGTTGATGATCTTGTTGTTCATTGGTTTATCACCAAAAAGGTTTCTCATCATCCATAAAATATGAAATCCCTATATAAATAATTAACAATGGTTGCTCCTTTTAATACTTTAGTTCTTTCATTAGATGACCCAATTTTTATTTTATCATTCACCAACGATGTTTCATAAGTTTTCCAAGGTAACATATTTCCCTACTGGTCCAAACATGAAGGAAAACGTGCTCTATTTCTTTTATCAAATTTAGAATCTAAGTTCATTACAGCTTATTTTACCTCTGTCAATTTTTCCTCTACTCTATTCCTATGAATTTTTTAAAAAATCATCTTATTTATCTCTAAAAGATATTGAGTTCTATCCTCAACTACTAATTCCCTTAACTGTTGTGCAAATCTAGAATTGAGGAAATCCATCATTTTTTTTGCAAACTAAGCTCGTTGCTTTAATTTATGTTTATTGGCAAGAATAAAATGTTATAGATACCTAATGATGACCTTTTATTTCTCTATTATGCATAATGATTCCCATATGTTCCTCAAATTTTGGATAATAGCATTCCATATAATTTCCATAGCTCGAATAAGGGATAGATTACCCTTAATTTTCTCCTTCAATTCTTTTATTTCTTGAGAAGCGATTTAGAAGTCATTTTCGTACTTATTAGAATTTACTTTGTTCACTACAACCTCACTTTTAGTAGCCTTTATAATATTCAAAGAACTTTCATAGTCCCCTTGAATTGTTTTCATCTCACTCTCTAAAATATTCAACTCAATCATAACCCTTTTCAGCTTATCAGCTGGGTCTTTAGAATCTTATTGCACAATAAAAGTACAAACATAAGAGTCAATTTTCTACTATAGAGCATAATTCATTTCTTTCAACTCAAAAATCTCATTATTCCTATGAATAAGATGATCATTAATGTTTCCTTCTCTTTTTCGACTTACGCCACTTTTGTAGCCATAGGATGTTCTATGGAGGGTATCTTCAATTTCTTCCTCAATACCGAACTTATGTCTTGACTCCCTACAAAAAAAAATTCACAAAACTTCTATCCTCTCTATTTACTCTAATTTTAATTATCATCTTCTTTGTTTCTTTGTTTTGGATGGTTAAGGACCTAGAGTTTACCTTTTCTAATTTTAAATCTCTAACCACTTCTCCTAGCAAAGCTTTAGCTTTGCTAGGAATGAAAGAACTCTTTTTCAAATCACTATAAATTAGTTCACCAGTCTGCAAATGTAAATTGATTTTATCAGAAAATTCAATTTTTCTAGCATCTACTTTCAAATTGACAACCTTGAATCCTGATGACATATTTACTGCTAAAGCATGAGGATGAGAGAGAGCTATTTTAAGTTGATTCATTTCCAAATTCATACCTAAAAGCATCTTTGTCGAGTAACTTGAAACAAATTGTGCCTCCAATTGAAAATACACCCTTTCTTTGACCTACCTATTCTTCTCTTTAATTTGAGAAAATATTTTTTTGATCATTAACATAGAGTTCTCGGAATCCTCTTCTGGAATAGGAGAAGATGGTGTACAAAAAAATTCTCTTAGTTGTAATTGAAAACCTGTAGCAAATGATGAGCTTACTTCCTTAGATAATTTAGCTCTTTTAGAGCTTCAATTAGTTTCCTTTTCCAGATCGATAACTTCCTCACTACCTCTTTTTAAACTCCTTTCTCCTTGTAGAGGGGTTTCAACCTCCATCCCTGTGTTTTTTCCTCCATTGGAGAAATTTTCAATCTCTAGTAGAACTTCATGAACATAGGGAGCATAAGATTTTTCTACTCTTCTGTATTAAATAACATAAAAAGGGTCATATGCCCATTTTTCCCCCGTCTACAAATTTATATCTTCTAGATCTTTCTACACCTCTCCAATAAATTTCCTATTTTTTACAACAAAGGGTCCTACTATCCTTGGAAACTCAAAAATATGCCCTTTCTTTGGATGGAACAAAATGTATTTGGTCCACATTTAAACTCTCTCTAATGAACTCCAATGAAAGCAACCTAGGAAAAAATCTAGGGAACCTAAAATGGAAACTATTACTCCATACATTCTAATCTATGCATAATATTGAAATAAAAACTAGTCCCCTACTTTGAAATCCTTTCTAAGGTGGAGGTGAGAAATTGATAATAGAATATGAAAGTAATAAAAATTAAGTTATGAAATGCATTAAACCTTCACCCTTTGGATCACTTCTTACTATATCAATCAAAAAAACCATTGATTTCTTGTTCTTATGTGGATCCATAATGTTCAACCCGATGTTCATGAATTTTTATAAATTGGTATATAGAAAGAAATAAATAATTAAGGATGGGAATCTGAAACACCTAGTGAGAGAAAGTTTAGTCAATCGAGAATTAACCATATTTTCCCAGAATGCAGGTATATCAAAAACTGTTTCGAGATTCATCATGAAGATGAAAATTCCTAAAATATCTTAACAATAGTATTAGTCTCTTCTCATCCCAATATTTGGGCCAGAATTTGAAGAATAGGCCTAACATCCTTAGGAAAAGTATCTAAAGTGAAATGAGAAGGTTTCATAAGTAAATTCTTCCCATCGAACATTAAAATTAATGGAAATTGATTATAATCAGCTGCTTACAAGTCTTGAAAATTAGAAAATAGGGTTTCTTCGGAGAAAGGGAGGTAAGAACTTGCATAAGGAAAGAATAATGTTTGTTGAACGAGTAGAGAGGATGCTTGGAAGACATTTTCTCCTTTTATATTCATAACAAAAGAAAAATTGAGGATATAATACAGAGGTAAACCAATATATAAAATTTTCAAACCCATGGATTTGAGGAATCATACCAGCTAACAGACCTAGCCTGACAGCAGCTACATACACAAGAGTCTCTGCTTGGTTGTTGAGAATGTGCTGGTAGATTTCTATATAATTCATCGAGAAAATTAGATTGAATATATCTCTTTCGGTATCGATTAATGGAATATTGGAGGAAGAACCCACTGAAACAACTTTATTATACAATTTGATTATTGATGAAGGATAAAACGTCATATTAATACCTGGAAAATAGTGGTGATGTTAACTGGAGATGAAATTGTTCACAATTCATTCCATGGAAGCGAGGGCAGAGGATTATAGTGATTAAAATGAAGGAATAATGGGGTTTTGTAAGTTAAAACAAAAAAAAGGTGGGAAACAAGAATTAAATGCAATTCGTAGAAAATTTGAAAATAATGGCAGGGTGACAAGATGGCTAATGAGACGGAGGGTCACATGGATATTGCAGTGGCAGAGAAATGACAACTAATAATGGAATGGACAGAACATTTATAACGCCCACGCTCACTATGTTATTATATGCAGCAAACTCCTGTATGGGAGAGACCCAACAATTTCCCCCACAACCAACATATGTCCTCGAACTATGGTCAAATAATATCACAAAAATTCCATGTGTAGGCACTAGAAGGGCCAACCATCAAGCACTTTGTGTGATCAGGTATGTTGTATCTATTGGGACCTACTCCCTTTTAACATCGTGCCCCGGAAGATATCCAATGTTTAAATGACTGCAACTTCATGCTTAATGAATTTAATAAAGGGTCACCTTTTAATATTTGGCAACTAGGCTAAAATATGATTAGTGTAGCTTAATGCATAGTCATAGTTTAAACACAATTTCAAAAATGGAAATTTTGACCCTGATATTTTATTATTCCTTTAAGCATAGAGGAAAAACAATATGAGTTACAACATATAGCTCCACCTAGGGACAATATTGTGCTAAAAAAGTGTTGAGAACTGTAGAACAATAACCTTATTTGGGAATTGAGTCATATCAAGAACTGAAGCTGGTCCCAATTTTACATGCTGAAAATCTCAATCTCCCTTAAAACATTTTCTTTCTAGCTTTTATTTTTCTTTGTATCAATGAAACTATAAATTCAAAAAATTTATAGATAATTTTTTTTTTTTTTAAAGTTTACTTATATACAATTTCCTACCTATGTACTGATTTTTTTTTTGAAAAGTGAAATCCACTTTCGAGTGATCCTAAACCAACATTTGGGTACTCGATCTAATTCCTCTATGGTATTGAATTTAAAAAATGAAAACTAATATGCACCATGAATAATTCTGTAACAAAAAATTGATGCGTACCCTAGGAAAAACATTTGTTTTTAATTAAAGAAAACTCTCATATAGTCAGCCACTGGGTCATAGAACTGATGAGAAAAATTTTTAGATGCCTTCATTTCCTGAATATCTCATTGAAGTACATAATTTTGAAAAAGGGAGCTAAAAACATTGATTAGATCTTCACTTCTAGGATTTTCTTGAAAAATTCCTTCATGCCATATCATTGGCATTCTTTAGCAAATCAATCCTCTTCGAAATGTACAACAAAATTTTCATCTTTTGTACTATAAATGTAAAAATTTGATGAATCTTTTGTAGAGCATGAATTCTCCACTAACAAATAAACATAATAAAAAGGAGCACCAGAAAAATATATAAAATATGATTTCTAAGGGTTTCTCCGCAACTTAATATTTTCTCCTTGTTTTTGTTTTTTTTAAAATAAGAATAGAAAACCTTTTTGTTTGAGTAGGATTCCCCTCGACTCTTTCAACATAATTTTTGAAGAAACGTATCTCTATATTCTCAGGGACATATTCATAATTAATTTAGCTACGAACTCTTTGAACAAGGAAAATTTTAGCGGCTAATATTTATATGTGGGCTAATTTTCCTTTTTTTCCCAAAAAAATATTCGCTAATTTCCATTTTTTCTACAAATGATTCACCCAAATTTTATAGTATAAAATTATTTTACTTTAAATTTAGCCAAAAATTTACATAGTAGACTATATAAAATTATTATAAGTTTTAATATTTTTACAAGATCTCCAAACATTTTAGAGATTGCATATTATGGACTTGCGAGATTCAGAAAAGGTTTCTAAACGTCAAGAAAAAAAAATCATCCTTAAAAATTTCACTGCCTTCGAATACTTGATATATTATCAAAACCATCACTTTTTTCTTCAGTAGTATTTTTATGAGCTTTTGAAGACTATTTAGTGTCATAATGTTCCCAAAAATCTTTGAAAAGAAAGTTGTGTGCATATTAATAACTGCAGAACAAATCAAAAGATGCATGAAAATATTTCAAAGAGGAAATATTTGAACAAGATAAATATCTATACCAAACCCTTTCCTCTTGATCAAATGAAAACTGAAAAGATTCATCTTTGCATATTCATGATAAAATATTTTTTTGCTCCATACATTCATGAAAATTTTTAAGATGTTGATTTGGATTTTCATCTATATTTCCACTCAATCTCGAATGATACTCATTCCACTGATGAAATGTAGCAATATGATGAGGATAATCAGGGATATTAGTGAAATCTAGTGTGGAAAAATTATTGACTAAGAATGTAGGGACCGCCACTAAGAAATAGAAAAGAAAATCCCAAAATTAATATCATGGGTGAAAATATGAAGCTTTTCACCCACAACAATCAACGTCAAACTTTATAAAACCAAAGGAAAAATAAATTTGTATCTCCATTCCCTCGAAAAGACACCGAAAAATGTTATACCTTAAGAAACATCCCCTGACTGAAAATATGTCAGTTCCTAGGACATTTATTAAAAACTAGGATGAAAATATTTTATCGTCTCAATGTTCGCAAACCCCATATATTTAATCCTTATCAGTATTTAGTGTGAGAAAAATATTTCAACTGGCCTTCTGGTGATGAATACAAATGGAAAAGATAAAAAATAAATAAGTGATGGTGGAAAGTCTTTGACAATAGTTTGCTTGTGAAGAATCTCTTATTTCCAACTTTAGAAGAAAAATTTAAGTATTAGGAAGTGAAAAAATAGAAAAAGGATCGGATCATTAAGTATTTTAACTTTAACTTACAGAACTGTAAAATTAAAGACCAAAAACTTCATTACTAAATTCTAAAGAAGGATAACATAAAATAAGATGTGAATGGAAAAACAAATAATACTCAAGAAATTATAAAATCACTTGAAAGCTTTATTCATATGCAAATGGTGATCCAAAATACAAAAAAAATATGCTTCCGAGACCAGAAACTTGGAACCCTTTCTCTTCTTGTTAATTTTCATTTTATACAAAATTCAAAATGGACATTTATGAAACTATCAAATTCCTAGAAATAGTAACTTCCTCACTTCCGAAACTAGTTTGAAACTAATATTTTTTTCGAAATTTACATTCTAAAACATGGAAGTATAATTACATCACTTAAAAATATTAAATAGCCACTACATGATGAGTGGTGTTGTTTAATTGAGTGATTTGGGACTTGGTGCATTCAAAGGTCAAACTTTTGCATTCATTACCGTTGGAGACATCCATTCCCTACACTTTTTCTAAATTGTTGTATCTAGACATGGAATTTTGAAAAATTTTGTATTTTCCATTATGAAGTTGGTGATCTTCTTGTACATTGGTTTATCAACAAAAAGGGTTCTCATCAACCGTAAAATATGAAAATCCCCGTGTAAATAATTAAAAATGGTTTCTCCTTTAAATAATTAAACTATTTTTATTTCATGACATGAACCAATTTTTTTTATTATCCTCCACAAAAAATGTTTCATAAGTTTTCCAAGGTAATATATTTCCCCGTTGGTCCCAACATGAAGGAAAACTTGCTCTATCTTTTTATCAAATTCAGAATTAAAATTCATTACAACTTCTTTTACCTCTGTCAATTTTGTCTCTATTGTCTTCCTATACAGGTTTTTAAAAACCATCTTATTTATCTCCAAAAAATACTCAATTATATCCTCAAATCCTAATTCACTTAACTGTTGTGCATATATGGAATTAAGGAAATTGACCATTCTTTTTACAAATTGAGCTCAGTGCTGCAATTTTTATTTATTGGCAATAATCAAATGTTCTACATCCTTGATGATAACCTTTTATTCCTCTATTATGCATAATGATTCCCAGATGTCCCTCACATTTTGGATAATATCATTCCATATAATTTCCCTAGCTTGAATAAGGGATAGATTCCCCTTCATTTTCTCCTTCAATTATTTTATTTCCTGAGAAACAATATAGAAGTCATTTTTGTACTTATTAGAATTTTCTTTATTCATCGCCATCTCACTTTTAGTAGATTTTATAATAGTCAAGGAACTTTCATAGTCCCTTTGAATTTTCTCCATCTCACTCTCTGAAATAGTCAAATCAGTCATAATCATTGTTTTCTTGTCAGTTGGGTCTTCAGAATCTAATTGCACTGTAAAAGTACAAACATGAGAGTCAACTTTTTGTTGAACAGTAAAATTCATTTCTTTCAACTTAGCGATCTCATTATTCATATGTATAAGTTTATCAGTACCTAAACTTGGAGGGAATCTTCAATTTCTTCCTCAATACCTAAAATTCTATCTCAGCTCCCTATAGCAACTTTTGCATAACACTTCTATCCTCTGGATTTACTCCAATTTTAATGATAATACTATTTATTTCTTTGTTTTGGGTGGTTAAGGCACTAAAGTTTCCTTTTCTAATTTTAACTCGCTAAACACTTTTCCTAACAAAGCTTCAACTTTCCTAGTAGCAAAAGAAATCTTTTTCAAATTACTATAGATTAGCTCACCAATCCTCCTGTGTAAATTGATTTTTTTAGGCAAACAAATTTTTCTCGCATCTAATGTCAAACTGATAGTCTTGAATCCTGATGAGGTAGTTACTGCTAAATAGGAAATATGAGAAAGAGATAGTTTAATATGAGTCCTTTCCAAATACATAGTTGAAAGCAACATGGTGTGGTAATCTGAAACAACTTGTGCCTGTAATTGAGACTCCATGTTTTCCTTCACCTTCCTATTCTTCTCCTCAATTTGATAAAATATTTGTCTAATCATTGAGATATAGTTATCGGCAGTCCCTTACAGAATAGGAGAAGATGGTGTATAATCAACTTCTCCTAGTTGTAATTGAAAACCTATAGCAGATGATGAGATTCCATCCTTAGATAATTTATATCTTTCATAGATTCTATCAATTTCATGTTCGAAATAAATAACTTCTTCACTGCCCATTTTTAAAATATTTTCAGTTTGTAGAGTGGTTTCAACCTCCATCCCTTTGGTTTGTGCTCCATTCACCGTATTTTCAATCTGTGGTCGAACTTCATGAAGATAGGGAGAATAAGAGTTATCTACTCTCCTGTCCTAAATAACATGACAAGGGTAATATGCCTATTTCCCCCCAACTACAAATTCATATATTCCAGAGTTTTTTTCACCTCTCCAATAAATTTCCTATTTTTTACAGCAAAGGCTCCTACTGTCCTTTTCAAGTACAAAAGATTCCCCTTTTGTGTGGAAAAAATTGTATTTGGTCCACATTTAAACTTTTTCTAATGAACTCCAATAAAAACAACCTCATAGGCACAAATTTAGGAATCCTAAAAGGGAAAATTCTGCTCCATACAATCCAATATCTGCATAATCTTCAAATAAAAAACAGACCCCTACTTTGACATCCTTGATGAGGTGAAGGAAAGATTGGGCATTTGGAAATATACAAGGTGCAGGTGAGAAATTGATAATAGAATATGAAACTGATAAAAACATAGTTATGAAATGAATCAAACCTTCACCATTTTGATCACTTCTTACTATATCATTCCAAAACACCACCTGCTTCTTCTTCTTATATGGATCTATAATGTTCGACCCGATGTGCATGAATTTTTCGACATGGGTATATAGAAAGAGATAAGTAATTAAGAATGGGAATCTAAAACACCAAGTGAGAGAAACATCAGCCATTTGAGAATTAACCATCTTTCCCTAGAATGAAGGTATATCCAAAATTGTTTCACGATTCATCATCAAGTTGAACATTCCTAAAATAGTGTTATTAGTAGTATTATTCCCTTCCCTTCCTAAGATTTTGGCTAGAATTTAAAGAATAGGTATAACATCCTCAACAAAAGTATCTAAATGGAAATTATAAGGTTACATAGGTAAATTATTCCCATCAAACATGATAAAGGAGGATAATTGAGCATAATCAATTGCTATCAAGTATTGAAAACTAGAAAAGAGGTTTTCTTTGGAGAAAGGGAGGTAAGAACTTGCAGAAGGAAAGAATAATTCGTGTTGACCCAAGAGAGATGACACTTGGAAGACATTTTCTCCTTTTTTATTCATAAAAAAGCATTTTTGAGGATAAATGAAAAGGAAATCCAATATATAAACTTTGGAAACACATGCATTTGAGGAATCATAGCAGCTAACACACTAAACCTGATAGGAGCTGCATACATAGGAGTCTTTCCTTGGTTGTTGAAAATATGCTGGTAGGTTTATATACAATTCATAGAGGAAATTGGATGGACTATATCTCTTTCGGTATACATTAATGGAATATGGGAGAAAGAACCTACTAAAATAGCCTTATTAGACATTTTGATGATTAATGAAAGAGAAAAGGTCGCATAAATACCTCGATAATAGTGGCGATGTTGACTAGAGTTGAAATTGTGAAAAATTGGATCCACAGAAGCAATATCAGATGAAGAAAGAGATTAAAATGAAGGAATAATGGGGTTTTATAAGTTAAAATGGAACAACAGGCAGGAAACCGGAATTCAATGCATCGTGGGAAATTTGAAAAAAAGGCAGGGTGGCAAGACAATTGATGAGCGGGTGGGTGACAACTGACAATATAATGGAAAGAATTTTTATACCACCTACGCTCACTTTATGTCGTCATAGAGGGGGTACAATCTTGTATGTGAGAGACCCAATGGACTTCCCACACAACCAATGTATTTAATTGATCTGTTGTCAAATATGATTGTGAATATTCCAGGCATAGGCACTAGAATGGCTAACCTTCAGGAACTTTGTGTCATCGGGTTTTCTATAACTGTTGGGCCCCACTCCCTTTTAACGTCACACCCTGAAACATATTGAATGCTTAAATGACTATAACTTTACCATTGACGAATTTAATAGAGGGACCCACCTTTGTATATTTCATGATTAGGCTAAAATATGATTACTGCATCTTAAAGCACAGTCATTTTAGAAACAAAATTTAAAAAATCAAAATTTTGACCTTGATATTTTCTTATTCCTTTAAGCATAAAGGAAAAGGAAGATGAGTTAGAATATGTCTAATTCTTTTCTAACCTCAAACTTGCCATCAAATATGTAAATGGATTTCCCTTTCTGGAATATGTCGACTAAATAAAATAGATTTCTCCTCAACTTTGTAAGGTATGGAACATCATGTATAATAATGTATGGGAGACTAAATAGTTGGAGCCTAATGTTGCCAATCCCTGGTGGCTTGAGTTTTGAATTCTCCACCAAGTAGACCGATACATCAACATTGTTAGTGAGTTATTCAAATAAATCTCTTATAAAATTCATGTGGAAAGTTTCTCTTGAGTCAGGAAACCACACATATTTCCATGAAGCAAGTGAAGCATTAAATTAATCTTCAATTACTCCAATGTTGCAATGTGCCACAACATAATGAGTGAAATTTGGAGCTTTTCATTTCCCTTTATTTAATTAGTTTCCTTTCTCTTTTTTCCTTCCCTATCTAATATTTTCACATGAGAGATTACATGTGGAATCATCATTTACGTTTCTATTAGACCATATGCATTGAAGATCCAACCTTTGTCCTTGGAAATATTTTTCCCTTGCCTCTAAAATTATTCCTTCCTCATCCTCTTCGGTCACCTCTTCCTATAGAAGAACCATGTCCCTGATTCCTCTCTTCCAATGCAAGTAATATATCTTCTTTAAGATACTGAGTTGTTGTATTCTTCTTGCCAAAATATTATCTCTTTCAACAAAATTTTCCACAAGAGAGAAAAGAAATCTCTAAAAATTTTCCACTAGATTTCAGTGACTCAAGATATTGGTAATAGGTGTGATAAAATTCTTTGATAAAATATGTGAGAGAAATGTCCATTTTAACACCAATGGGTTCTACTTCATTCATAATGGATATTATTTCAGATTATAAGGCAAGATCATCATATTTTGATTAAATATTAAAAATTTTGATCATCAGTTGGACTACTTCAAGCTCAATGTGTGAGTCATATAAATATTTCATATTTTTTAAGGATTCGGAAGAATTTTAAAATGGAGTAATATGGCGATTCATATCTTCCTTGAATGGTGCTACAATCAAGTCATAAACACTATTCTTTTTCTCCTATATGGAAAGCTATTTTTGTAAATTGGGATTCTCAGGAGGGTTGCCTCCTTCTCCTTTTCAAATTCGTTTCCACAACTCATTCAAAATAAACATATGTTTTATCTTCCTTGACTACACATGGTAATTATATTTTCTAGTGAGAAATACTCCCGGTATGGAGATGAGTGAATGCATCATCAAAAAGTACTATTTTTTTCAATTTCCAAAACAATCACAACCTTTCTTGATATCTTGAATTTAGATAAAAGATTGATTTCATTACGTGAATGGAGAAATATCACTGTGCACTATACAATGTCAATATTTTAATACTTTAATATGGCATACATTCTATGTATATAATATATCACCACTCGTAAATAACATACATGTATTCTATCCAATTCAACGCACTTTAATATATGATATATATGTCCATGTTATATTATATACCTCATTAAGTTATATTATATCACCATCATATATGCCTCAAAATATAAAATATAAAAAGTTTCAAATGCATTTCTTTATTCTCATCATAAATGATTTGGAATGAAAGTCTTCCATCAACTAATTTTAATGGCTCAATGCATATGTAATGAATGATTCATACTGAATTCAACACCATGGGTTAGAACTATAAAAAAATAAATATATTCCAGATCACATATCATCAACACATACCATAAGTTTCATGAATTATTCCACAACCATTTCAACATGAAAACAACTCACCAAAAAAAGGCTATACAGTTCAAAGCTCATTTCAAATTTTCCAATGCTCTTCTCATTGCACAAGCCACAATATTTGTAGAAAATTGTATAAACTTCAAAGCATAGTTCAATTTTTTTTAATGAAACATATATACTAGAGATTAATGCACAGTAGAAAACCCACAAAAGGTTCGATGCAACTCATTGTAGCAAAGTCGATCCACATAAGAATATTCAATGCATATTTGTTTCCTCTTCCTCTAGTGATGAACACTTCAACAAAATCCATGTTTTTCAAGAAAAAAACTCACATAACAACACATACATATCGTTCAACGATCCTCAGTCATCCTACACAGATAGAACACTTTTTTGAACTGCAAATTATATGGAGGCGTCGCACTAGCTCATGAGGGAACGAGAATGACTCCAAGGCAGTTATATAGAGAAAAAATGATAAATGGTAGAGAATTTAATACTAATATGTGGAGTATGAAGGGGATTTGACACATAAGACATACTACAAAAGAAAATGAATGAAGGGAGTTACAAGGGAAGAAATGGAGCCAAAAATGAGGATTTGACTCTAATACCATGTCATGTAAAGCATTAGGTAACTCCATGAATGTGCATTTCATTAAGAGAAATCAATAGTATATAGAAGGAGAGGGGGGACTATTAGGATTCATCTTCCAATGTCTCTTCATCTTCCAATGCTTCCTTATTTTCCTATTTACAATAGTTACATGAATTTCTTAATCCCAAAGATTAGGCATCAACAATATATATATATATATATATATATATATATATATATATATATATAAACTAAACTAAACTATATATATCATATCTATATAACACATAAAGTTATATAACAAAATATAAAGTTATATATAACATAAATAGTATATACAACTATAACATAACATTTAACATGTTTAACTATATATATAGTTCTATATAATATAAAAATATATACATACACACACACACACACACACACACACACACACACATATATATAACATAATGTGCTCTTCATAATAACATAATATGGTTTATTCTCAACAACTTTTTTAGTCTCAAATTTATCTATAAATTGTAATTTTCCTTAAAATTTCTACTAGTCAAATTTGTAGAATTATTTTAATTTAATAATATGACAACTATATATTTGTTAGTTTCCATGCTTATTAAATTTATTAGTTGAGTAATTATTTTGTAACTTACACTTCCTATATTTTTATATAACTATGTAGCATGACATTGCAAAACTATCATATATATATATATATATGAAAACATTTAACTATATAACTATATATAAGTTAAATTTTCAACATCATTGATACATAGATTAAATCCATGATGAAAAGTACATTTAAAGTGAATAAAATCATTTTCACCCCTTTCTAATTTGTACCATATTTTTTCATTAAGTAGTTGTTGTATGAGAAACATTGTCTTTACTTTCTTGCACCTAGTACGTGTTGTGTGTCAAAGTCGCATTATAAGAACTTGTTTGATTGAGTATTTGGTTGGGATGAAATTTTATTAGTTATGCAAATAGGTCTATTTTATTTTTTTAAATATATTTAAGTATTTATGCTTTATGAATATAATGTGTTATTTAGGAATGGGAAAAAGTGTGAAGTTAGATTTTATCACTTATTTTGATTTTGTTTACATGGAACTCAATACATTGGTTGATAAATTATCAAAAAAGGGACTCTAAATTTTAGAAATTCATACTAGATTATTCTACTTGAGTTTAGAATTTTTTTTCTTTTCAAGATTCTTTCAAACTCACCATTTGTTTCTTGGATTAGTTTATATGTACTATATGAAATAGATTTGTATTATATGTAATAGTTTAGTAAACATTTTTTTATTTGATTATTTTATATATTTTTTATATTTTTTATATGTAATATACATATACATCTTCTATACGCCTCCCAACCATTGGTTTTCAGAGTTTGGGGGGTTCTGCTATACATGGTTGGGCTCATGATACGTCACATAACCCAACTAGAGTGTGTGTTCCACTCATAGATCCTAACTCTGAAAATAGTTGAAGTATCATAGGTAGTGTTTCAATATTTCTAGATGATCATGTTATATATAGTGGACCTGATTCGCTAGTTGAAGGGACACATCCTGCATTTTTTAAATCCTATTTAAAATTTATGTGTTCATATCTTGAAATTATCTTTAATTTTTAAATTATCTTTAATTGATGTGTTTGAATTTAATGTATATGTTATTATGCTTCTAGTTGGTTATATATGCTAAATTATCTTTATGTTTTGTAGACCCTCAACAGGGGGAAGCTGAGGATCACATTGTAGCGTTGATCCCTCATGGGAACGATGATATAACCATTAGAATATTTGAGGATGTTAGGGCCTAAGAGACATGGATCACATGGGAGCTAGGTAAAAACTATGCTAGTTCACCTAGGTGTATTTTTTCTTTGATGTTGGATAACATCAATAAGTTCATTGACACATACTAGAGGGCCAGACCAGAGAGCCACCTCCTATCTAACATAGATAGGATTATGAGGTTGGAGGTTAGAGGAGCACATACTTGGGAGCCAGTGAAATATGTCACGAAGGACATTGATGTTCATGATGAGTTGTTTGAAATCCCTCTAGACCATTGTGCTAGACATGCTGGTCCAATTCTGCTCAAATATTTTAAGGATTGTGATGTCGTCCCTTTCGTTTATGATTGAGTCATTGCATCTTAGGGCTAGCTCCACAACCATGACCAGGACCCCATTTATTTTATAAATCATTTATATGCATATTTCGTTTTACATATAAGGCCATATTACACCAACACTAGATCTACTTGGGAGGTAGCTATCATCGTGTTGGGGCTCATATGGAACCTGCACATGTAGCACCACCTCTGAGATTGTTTCCATGAATGTATCATAGCATAGTATTGTTGACAGAGCTAGATAAATTGTGGCAGCTCAGCGCTGAGACTAGGAATAGAATTCTAGATAACATGTGGACAATATTGGCCAATTTGTGTGTCACATTGCATGGAGAGATGAGGAGACCACCTCCATTTCCTTATGACACACCAATTCCATTACATGATGCTTCATAACTCAAGAGTCTAGGGTGTGACTAATTTTTTTCATATGGACATGCATGTTATGATACCATTCATAACACTTGAAGGGTGAACGACCCATGTGACATGGACTAGGTACATATATACTTAAAATTTTACTTTTATCATCAAATTATAGATTAATTATGTTAATAAGTTCATATTATATTGCATTTATATTAATAAGTTCATGATAACATGTATACACAACACAACTACATGGATGAGTTTTTGAGCTCATTTGAGGGGGTAGTTGATCAGCTAGCGAAACCTCCTCTAGTGCATGTTTCCATGGTTCAGTATCCTCCACCTCCATCTACACCTCATAACACTCATGTGGAGGAGATTCACTATGTATAGCCACATGGACCAACAATTAAGGTAAAAATTTGTATTCCTAATATTTAAACATACTATTTTTTAAGTTGCATGTATGCATGATAATTAATTCGTAAAGTAATTATAATTTGTCTTTTCTTTTGTGTACACCGGCATAAATGTAGAGTGTTTTTGATGAATTACTTATGTGGACACATAAGTGGGATTGTAGGTATGAAGTTATAGATAATGTGGGTCCATCGACGCAATCCCAAGTATTTGAGACATAGGTATAGGAACATAAAATATAGATTGATTAGACCTGCATCCCACCTTATGTCCATTTTCACTCCACTGAACCAACATGCAGGGGACATCCAAACCAAGATTGAGCATACCCCTATCCCACCTGACTTCCATTTTCACTCGACTGACCCACATGCAGGGGACTAATTAAATGCACAGTTAAAAATCATTTATTTCCATATTGTTTATTTTTTTACAAGCAATGTTCTAATTAATTTGAATGGGAATGTTTTATAATGTAGTACTAGATTATGGGCACTTACTTTGTGGATGGGAGATCACATAAGAGTTCTAGAAATCATACATTCTAGAATGCGTCATAGATTATTTGGATATTTTCAAGCCCATTTCATAGGTCACATTCACATGTGATATATACTTTGTATATTTTCATAAATGGATAGTTTATGGAAGCATAAAAATTATTTCAGTTTAGGATGTTCAAGTAATGTAGTTTGCATATATTTTCATATGGATATTTTATTGGTACATTGATTATTTCAGTTTATGGATATTTATTGATCTTGTTTATGGATGTTCATTGAATTTTGGTTCATAGATCTCGAAATTATTTTGATAGTTTAAAAAAACTATATTATAACTTTTACTAAGAATTAAGCAATTTTGTTTTTCTAGTTTCATAGACTAAGAATATAAGTACAATATTAGACTATGATGCAAGTGACTTTGATACTTAAAATGAACTAAAATATATCATGGTTCAATTAAAAAAAAAAACAAATAGGATTTAAATAATTTTTAAAATCAATTTTATAAAATGTGCTCAACAAGTAAACAACAAATAAGTTATATTCATTTTTCTTTTCTTTTCATGCCATCTACAAGAGATTTGTCTTAAAATGATATAAGTACTATGTATAGGAATCCAATACACAAATTGAATGATACATTTCTATATATTATTGTATTATTTTATGAACTTTCCTAAATATACTTGGTTATCCAAATATTTCAATCAATTCCTTATCTTAAGACAATCAATTAAGAACACTCAAGAAGTAAAATTTTACAAAATAATAGTTTTGATTTCTAGTTTCATAGAAGAATAAAATAAGTACAATATTACTTTGATGCATGTTATTTTGATACTTAAAATGAACTAAAATATATCATGTACATCAATTTAATATTGAACTTTTATAAAGTGTCTTTTAGTGCAATCAATGTATGCTCATTTAAACAATTAATTATATGTTTATATAGTTTTATATATACTTTAATGAAGTTTCCTAAATTTAATTTTCTATCCAAGTATTTCAATTGATTCCTTATCTTAAGACCTTCAATTAAGAACATTCAAGAAGCAAAATTCTACAAAAGCTAACAATTTTGAATCTTTCTAGTTTTAGAGACTAAGAAAATATGTACAATCTTACTATGATGCAAGTAATTTTGATACTTAAAATGAACCAAAATACATATATGTTCTATTTGTTTCACTTTTTACAATCCAGTATGAAGCATGCGTGTAACTCTTTCCATGTTTTATATCAAAATTGACACGTGGAATTTATTAATAAGATAAAAATATATCAATGTTGTTCATAACCTAGATAGTTGAATTTCCATTTTAAGTAAAATAATATTATATAAACTTGGTTTTTAGATATTGAAATGGATTTTCTAGAACCCATTATGATGTATATGTAGAATATTTCTTCCATGCTTAACAAGAATACTATACATGACATTTTAAAAATAAAAATATCAAAAAAATTAATTAAATATAAATATAAATCCCTCTTGATTTTTAATTTTAATTAAATTTTAGATCTATGGGGTTCACATAAGGATCTTATTGCTAAAAATAAAACCTCCATGAAATTTGGAAAACTTAAGCACCTCAAGGAAACTAAAGATTATATAAGATATATACACCACAATGCATCCATCCTAGGCCAGAGAGAAACATTTCTCTATTCAAAATTACAAAATTACAAGAGTATTTGAACTTGACATTTCTAAATTATAGAATTCATTCGTTGATATCTTATACTAGATTAGATTACACTTGACTGCTAAAAAGTTAGATGTAAGGCTTTCCATTAGTATCTTCCCCTCATCTAACGAACATCCCATAAGAATGAATGTCTCCGTAACATTTTCTTCATTTGATTCGGTCATCTTCTATCTCCTTAGATCACCTTTGTATGTTTCAATTTGTATGAGATTGATTTGAGCTAATGTGTGTGTGTGTGTGTATATATATATATATATATAAGAATAAAATATTTATAAATGATGTGATCAACCCGTTTTTTAACATTCTCAAAAAATGCCCCATCACAGCCATGTCACTAATGTGGTACGTGAATTATCCATATTCAGACAATTAAACCAACCTGTTTTTCACTTGTGTGCATAGGATAAAATAGTAGGCCATGTTATCTTCATTTCCTAAGGGAGAAATGACAGAAAAAAACATCATCTACAACCAAAATACAAAATATGTGTTAGTTAAATATGTTCAATATTTCAGTTTATAGATGAAATAGTTAATGGAAGACGAGCCACAAAGCTTCCTTTACAAGATCAAAGACTCGGCCATGATCATGTGAAACGATGGCCTCTTCATTGTACATCTCTTTTCACGTCTTAATTGGATGAGGTCCATTTGGATTAAGAGGGACATATTTCCATCCTTTCATGTACCCGTGTTTTTCACAGTGACCATGTCTACATCCATCAACACCAATGCAAAACCCACAAAAAACATATGATTTTTCTTGTCTTGATGGAAAATATTTACCCCATGTATTTTCTCCACAATTATTGTAATTCACTTGGTCCTTATATAGTATTATATATAGTATTACAATACTAAACATTCGATCTATTCACATTGAAAATTTAAACATTTCAAAAAAAACCTACACATAAGCCTAATATATTCATGAAATTCATGTACTAAATGGGATCTGCACCAGTTTACCACATCTAGTGATTATTTGAGTCAATATGCATCATGACTCATTTGGTACCTCTTAATTTCTCACGTCACACAATCACCCTCAACATCATGCTCACCCTTTTCATGTCTTGTTTCAAAGTAGCTCCAGGTATGTTAAATTTTGTCTTTTTGTGTAGTCGGCTCAACCCATAAAAACTGTATATTGACTTCAACTATCGTGCATAGCCATATAACCATATCCAGTGGTTTATGAATGATATGTCATTTTTTTGAGTGATTTATAAATCAGGTCAAACCAATGTTGCATGAAGAATGTGTCATGCTCACGATCATCACTCACTAAAGTAAAAGTGATACTCATTAATCACACCAGATGACTTTTCAGTTTTACAACATTCAAATGTGCATGTATGTACAAAACATGCCCGAATATGGACACTTGGTGTGAGTAATAGTACTCACTCTATAATTTTGTTTAATGAAAAAATGTGAAATTCTCAGCAAATTCTACCACTAATAAGATTATTCCTGGATGGACTATTTTGTAACAATACTTAAATTCAAAATATTTCTACCTAGACATGTGTGATTGTTTGATACATTTATAGATACTATTTTGAAACACCCCCATGAATTGTGAAATAGGAATCTCATTCTCAACATAGTTGATCCTCCTAGGTTTTATAGTTGAAGATGATGGTTGATTTCCCAAGGCATACTCATATCACTTACATATGATGGTCACATATGACATCCTAGACTGGTTGGGATAAATAGGAAAATTCGTATGGAATCATGCAAAATCACCACATTCAATGCACAAAAAACAATTCTCGTTCCCTTCTACACAATATATATGAAGGAAAATCATGAAATATAGGAGGAGGAGGGTCTCCATGAAAACTATTCTTGTAAAATTCTTAGAAAATATCGTAATGAAGTTGAAATTCAACATGATATCAGCAACAACATGTGTCACGTATTTTATTATACCTAATAAACCATGATTTCAATTTATGAAACATCCTTATGGATATGTTGACATGGTGATTGATTTCCTGAAATTCCTCAAATAGTGAAACATCTGTCATTTCTACAACATGCTTAGCATGATACGCATACTCACCTTTAGCTCTGTGATTCCATATGACATGCTTTCTATATGTAATAGCATGCGAACAACTCTCCCAAAAATATACCACAAACGGTTTGATTCTTGTTATAAGTCTGTCTTCGTAGGGTTTACTGGTGATATGATATCAAAAATAAGATTCATCATTTCATTTACTCAAACCCTGAATTTGGTATGCGTGTGCAATTTTTTTTCTGAAGGGATGGAAAATTTTTGACATTGTTACTAGCTTTTTTTGTCTTAATTTACTTGGTGCAACAATAACAGTTGTAATTTCCCTACAAGCCACTCCAACATTGTTTTTTTTTCTAAACATAGTGAATTACTTTGATATATTTTCAGACATTCATGTGTGTTTGTTGAGTCAAATTATATGTGTATAATTTTCCAATATAAATTTTCAAGCAAGGAAGGCAAATTGATGAGATGCAGTGCACAATATATGCAGGTTGATTACTGCAAGTGTTAATTAATTATAAAAATAACAACTAATGCTTCTTTCTTGTGTCAATACTATCACATCAAAGGCTATGAAGTGGCATATATCATCCCTCTATAGCACTTAATATTGCTGATATCAACCGTGAAAAGATAAAGATCAAGCAACAATCAATATCTCATGTTTCTTTCCTGTATCAGGACTATTTCAGCAATGGTTATGGAGTGGCATATAACATCCCTCTATAACACTTGTGTTTGTTGATACTGATGTAGGAAATATAAAAGAAATAAATCCCAATCAAGAATCAAACTTAAAAGCGTGAATCAAAGCATTGGCCAAATGAAAAGAGCTCTTCAACATAACATATTAATTCACTTAACCAATTTATAGTTTTTTGTAAGAAATAGAGAAAGGAAACACTAGCTATTACAGGAAATTATTAATGCATAATCAAAACAGAAATAAACACACACACTCTGCTGTAGGAGTTGTGAGTGATGGGGGGCCTCCTTCACTCACAAATCCTTTAAATATTAAAGAAGTTTCTTAGGAAAATGAACAGAACATAAAAGATTTTATTAATCTGAAATAATAGTCAATTACAATCAAATATCATGCTCTGTAATAGCAGCTTCCAACCCAAGAACTTTGAACCTCTATCTAATAAAATTACATCTGATTTTATACATTTCTGGCAGCCCATATTTGGCTTTGAACAAAACACATTACTAAACTAAGCCTACAGCTAATAATACAAACACAGATTGACAATGGTAAACTATTATTTGGTCTAATCCATGACCAAGGGCATGGATTAGAACATTTATGTTTCATAGTTGAAACTGTCTGTCAATGGATAGTTCAACAGAAGGATAATTTTCACCCAAACCACAACTATTACAGCCAGGTGATCTAATTGAGCCCAACTAGATTATGCTTGAATCTGTCCTCTATAATCCTCAGTCTTCCTCTTTAGGTGATCTATTTGGGCATGCTTCTTCTTCATGATGTGGGTTTCCTTTGTGTGTCACTCTTCGTGCTCCTGCTGCATCTTGCGGCTATTTTCTTTTAGAGCCTCATTATCTACTTTCAAGATCTGTTCTGAAAGGGTAAAGTCCCTGATAGTTTCCTCCAAAAATTTTCAATATTGTTTCTTCAATGGGGTCACTGCTCCCTCATTATGCCCTTGTGAGGATTGGGGCATGCTCACATCCTCTTGCGACTTCATAGCTTCATTTTGAATTTCCTGCAATGAGGGGTTTGGAAAGGACATAATGTCTTTGTCACTAACTGTAGCAGGGTTCACCTTTTCATTTCCCTTGGGCTAGCCGCGAGACTTCTCTATATTTTTCTTTTTAGTAGGTTCCCCCTGTTTTTCTACATCCTTGATGACCAGTTGGGCAGCTTGGCTTCTGGTATATCATTTTTCAGGGCCAAAGGCCCCTTCTACCGAGACCTCTTCCCAGAAGTTTCACTAGTCACCATAACTTCATCATCCTCATCATCTTTTGCCACCTTTGGTCCATGCGTCCACAGTTTCTTTTTCGGCTTCTCTGCAGGTTTCTCTTCTTCGACCCCTAAAGAGTCAGAATATCCATCCTCCACAAAATGATTTTCTTGCAAGAAATCCTCCCAGGTCTTCTCATATTTTTGTAGGACCTCCACCAGAATTATCTTTACCAGCCTGTGATGGTAGAGGTTTTCCTCTATGTGGGAAACCTTCTCTTTTGCAACCGAGGACATCTTGATCAACGACATTTTCAATAATAGGGAAAATTTAAAGGCTTGCCCCGGAATTGTCTAAGGAGCCTAATATGAAAGGGGAAAGCAAGGCCAAATTGGCCTTCACATGTAACATATTTCTGTAGGAAAAATAGTAACTAACGGTACTTACACCTTAAAAATTCTTATGGAATCCCCTTACTCCAATTGGGTTTCGAATGGTCCTTTTGCAGGAAAGTTGTGCACATTTCTTTATTGAAGAAAGAGTTTTTAAACCACCACTCTCCATCTTGTAGAATCCCACACACCCTTGCAACCAGTTCTTTTGTCAGCCTAAATTCGATGTTCCCCACCTGTTCTTTATCCCCATTTAAGTTCAAGGAAAAAGATTTGGTTAATTCATAATTATGCCCGCTGAACATTTTAAAGAAGGGTAACCATCCTATGTTTTCTACTCAAGCCTTGCTGTGAGGATCAGATTCTAGTAGAGCGAGGCTCTGAGGCTCGAATCTGACGGAGGCTCGAGTCTTAGTCATGGCGGAGGAGAAAAATGGGTAGGCAGGGGAAAAAATGGATATGGAAATTATGGACAGACAAAATAGAGAAAATGTGGGTTGCAGGAATGTAGTCTGAGACTTATGCAATAGTTCGACAGCAAGAGGAAATAAATAGAAAATACAGAGCTTTTTTGGCGGCAGGTCGTGATCATGATTTCTATCATGAACCGACCTACACAATAAATATCGAAAGTACAAAAACTATCGATGAAATGATGACAGGTCATGGGATTAATCTCATAATGGTTCATGGTTGCAAAGGGTTACCATAGCCTTATATATGCAGAAAATAAAAAATTATGTGTCATTATACCTTTACCTCGAGAGCCTTATCATCGGTTGTACATTACCGTTTACCCCCAACAATCCTGTCCTTGATGACATAGCCTGATCTTACAATGATAACCTATTACATCAGATATTTAATCCATGACCTTAACTACATAATTCCTTGTTAATAGTTTATTACATGATTTTAATCTATGTTCTGTTTAATGATTTTTTTTTCTCTTGTCTTTTCAGGAAATCCTGGTGTTACTGGGTCTAACAATTGTTCTGTAGGAATTAAGAATTGGTTGTCGAATTCTCTATAGCAATAAAAACTATGACTGCTGAACATTTTGCAGAAGTATTTGTTAAATAATCTTTAGGAACTGAACTACAACTAATGAAAATTTTGCAGGAATTAAAATAACTGTGAACATTTTTCAGGAAGTCGAAACTGCAACTGCTGAACATTATGCAATAATTTAAATTGAATATGTAGGAACCCCTCTCTCCACCCATTGTGTATATTCCATTGCACATGAATGAATGTGTCGATGTCGAATGTGCAATGGTCTCATTGGATTATCAGTCATTGAGGTCAACTGTTAACCAATGCGAGGTCCGTCACCATTAATGAGAGTGAGGACCAAGATACACTGATGCATCCTATTAGGTGTTAATATATGAGTTGTTGTCGAACCCCTCGTAGGATCCAGTAGTTAAGAAGCCATAATGATTCTTCATTACCACTGGCAAGATAGCCTGTCATTGGGGCATACAAGCTTCAAGGCATCACAAGGCTCTAATCCTCTACCCAGATAATTTTCTGATGTCGATGGGCCATAATTGTTGGAAGGAAGGCATTAAGAAATCACACATCATTCCAACACAAGAAATCCATATATTAACTAGAAAAACAAATTTATTGAAAGGATCCCAAGGGCTCTACAGACCTGTGTTTTTAATGAGCCCAGGGTATTCCATGCTCGCTAGATTTCAATTTTAGAGAGTCTAAAATACTGAAAAAGAAGACTACAATGGGTTCCTTTTTCGTAAATATTCCATTGGGCCCAGAAAAAGGGATAAACCTACACCCAATATACATTCATCTCATGGTTTATAGAGCATGAGGATGAATAGATTGAGCTCATTGTATCAGTAGGAAAATCAGGAAGAGATAGTGGAAGGAAGGATCCCTTCACTTACCATCTGCAACTCTTTCTTCTCCACAATTTCCTTCATAAATTCCTCCATGGATTGAGATTTTTTGTATAGCTTGAGTCTCTGCATGTTCATAAAGAAGGTAACATTCTCATCATCAATAGTTTTAATCCGAATAGATCCATTATCAAAAGCTTTCTCAATTTGATAGGATCCTAGTGGATCTGCGTTAAATTTCCCTTTGAATTTTTTAAATTTAGAATCATACAACAATGCCCAATCTCCCTGTTTTAACTACTTCATTTTTATGTATCTGTCATGCCATTTAGCCCTTTATTGTTGGATCAAGTTATTATGCTAAAAAAAATCCTAACTAATCTCATCTAATTCGTTGAGCTGCAAGATTCTCTATTGTTGTGCTTCATCAAAGTTCATACCCAATTCTGATGCCATTCTAAAGGTTTTGATCTGAAATTCAATGGGAAGAAAAACTTGTTTTCCATACACTAGTTCATATGGAGAAAAGCCAGTGGTACCTCTCCATGTGATCCGGTAAGCCCACAAGGCCTCAAGAAGTCTGTCAGACAAATCCTTCTTATGTAATTAAACTTTTTTCGTAAGGATTTTTTCCAGCACCATGTTGGTTGATTCCACCTGCCCATTGGCCTATGGATGATAAGGGGTAGAATTCTGGTGGCTAATATGATAGTTTTGCACAATTTACCGCATAAGCTTATACATAGATTGAGCACCCTGATCAATAATTACTTCCCTAGGTACTTCAAATCTTACAAAAATATCAGAGAAAATAAATTATGCCACTTCTTTTTCATTTCTCTAGGTAGTGTTTTTTCCTCCACCCACTTTGTCACATAATCAGTACAAACTAAAATATACTTCTTACCTTTGGATGGGGGGTTTATGGGACCTACAAATTCAAGAGCCCGCCTCTTAAATGGTTCTATGAAAACCTGTGGCTGCAAAAGAATTTCATCTGATTGTACATGCCACCCCATTCTTTCGTAGTTATCACATTTTTGAACATACTCCTTTGCATCCATGAAGAGGTATGGCTAGTAATAACCTGAACGAATGATCTTGTAAGTTGTCTACTTGTCTACAAAGTGTCCTCCACATGGTTCTTCATCGCAGGCTCTTAAGATGTCATAGATATCGTCTTCTCTAACACACTTGCGAATAATCAAATCATCTCTTGTGAAAAAAAGATCTCCCCTAATCCAAGAATAATCAACACTTTTCCTAATGATTCTATTTTTCTGATTAGTTGAGAAGTAAGGTGGAAACTTTCCTGTAGCAAGATAATTGGCCATGTATGCAAACCAAGCTATTTTAACAGAGATGGCAAACAGGTTCTCATCTGGAAAGTTATCATTAATAGGAACATCCTTACCTACATGATTAAGCCTAGATAATAAATCAGCTACCTGATTTTCTTTTCCTGGCCTATCCAGTACCGTGATGTCAAAATCCTACAACAGCAGTAGCCACCTTGTAATTATGCCATTAGTGATTGGTTTATTCATGAGATAACATATAGCAGAATGATATGTGTGCACAAAAAATTTATAAACTGTGATGTAATGTCTAAATTTACTAATAGTGTAAATTACGGCAAGGAACTCTTTTTCAACCGCTGTATAATTCAGTTCTGCAAGAGTTAAATTTTTACTGACAAAATAGATCGCATGGGTGACAGGATCCTCCTTTTTACCCAATACTGATCCTATGGCTGAATCAGAGGCATTAGTGGAAATATGAAAAGGAAAATTCCAATCTGGGCCTCGTAAGATGGGTGCTGAAGAAATTTTTTCATTGAGTTTATCAAATGTAGCTTGACATTTATCATTCCAATGAAATTCAGATTCTTTAGTCTACAATTTAAATAATGGAGAGCTTACCTTTGTAAAATTTTCAACAAACCTCCTATAGTAGCCTGCATGTCCAAGAAAAATTCCAACTCCCTTTTGGCAGTTTTACAATAACCTCAATCTTTGTTGGATCAACCTTGATTCTTGCAGTAGAAACATGATGACCAAAAACAATACCTCCAGTCATAATCATAAAACATTTTTCATTACTTAACAAAATATTAGTTTCACTACATCTCTGCAAAAAAAATTCAAGATTAAGTAAATCTTCTTCAAAAGTATCACCCATAACTATAAAATCATCCATATAAACTTCTACACAATCATGCAAAAGATCAGAGAAAATACCAGGAACCGCTCGCTGAAATGTAGAGAATGGTAAGGATTTGTATGTATAGGTACACCAGGGACATGTAAATTTTTTCTTTTCCTGATCCTCTGGAGCTATCCTAATCTGATTATATCCACTGAATCCTTCTAGTAAGGAAAAGTACTTTTTCCTTGCTAAAAAGGGAAATGGTATTTTAATGTAGCTTTGTTTAATTCCCTATAATCTACGCATACTCGCCATTTACCATTTTTTTTGGGGACTGTTATTGCCTAAATCTACCATTAGACTGAAGAAAGGCAGAGTCTAGGGTAACATCAAACCACGCTTAATCTGGTAGCTAGCCCTACCACATCAGGAGAGGGCCCTTTCCGGGTCAATCTCAGCAAAAATAATCAGTGATGCTTGAGATGACTTCAAATAAAGGCTGATTTTAGGCTAGGTATACATATAAAAGAGTTCGATTTGATTTTGGGGGTTTTTGTTGGAATCAAATGGAAAGGCAGATTTTGGGTCCAGGAAATGATCAGTTTTGCAGAGGGATAAATGGGGCAAGAAAGGCAATTGTTTTGATGCTTCAAAATGAATGAAATGGATAGCTCAGACCGGGGAGGAGTTGAAGAGGGAAAGAGGCTTTCAGGAATCCTCTTCAGACAGTTTAAAACATGGAAAATTAAACAAAACTCAAGGTAGAGCACTGCAAATCTAATGAATTCCACCTTTATTAATTTTTTGTTTAACTTAAGAAGAAATGAGAAGGAAGATGATACACATGAAACATCAGTAAACTTACAATCACAGAGAGAAACACACCATCAAAAAATAGAGCCACATGGATCCTAAATAGTACTACAAACCTTGGTCTATTCCTTTGCCAAAATGCAGAGATGAAATGTACAATGAAGCTCAAAGCAATCCCAAGTGTCCAACCTATGCTAATGACTGAGAAAATACAAGATATAGACAAGAATAACTCATCCCCATGCCTCTAGGGGTCCAGCTCACTATTTTAGGAGTTGTTTTAACAAGATCTAAACTAAGAACTAGAAAATAGGCAGTGGAACAGCTTGCCTCTATAAGATAGGAAACTGATTCATTTAGTTATAATTCACCTTTTGATGAATGAATCTACTTACATGAGTAAAAATTTGTCAAAATTACATCAAAAGCCATCAAATTACATCAAATTACATCAATAGCTTTACATTTGGAGATAAAAAAGACAAATCGGCCAAAACTAGGCGAAAAACAGAGTTACTGAGTCAAAACTGAGCCAAAATCCCCAATGCGTCGCGCCTGAAATCTCTATGCGTCACGCCACTTTGGAGCCGATTTTGAAGGCCTTCCCAGTGTCCAAATTGACCACAATATATCTTGTTGGAAATCTCTTCCTATCTACTTTCCAACGCAAGTGGAATTTCTGAATTTGGTTTCCATTTTCCCCTCCAAAAATGAGTTTTCTCAACACTGGTTCCTCTATGTCCAGAAAGGGGCAGAAATGTCATTTTTAGGGTGTTTTTTACCCTTCGGGCAGCCCAAAACTTGTCAAAATCTCTGGGTAATGGGTAGGAATGCATAACTTTTCATGAAAAATCCAAAAATACAAAGTTTTACCCAGGAGGAGCTTCCAATCATAAGCGCGCACCAAGTGGTGCAACGCGTCGGGCAGGGAAATCTGTGTTAAGGCCAAAAAAATCAAAATTGACAAAATGTGCCCCAAATTTCTTGAAATTTTGGCTAAATTTCCACCATCATGTGCTATTCTAGGCCAAGGAATCTTCGACCAAAATTTGGAGTCTATCATGCCTTTTGCGACGCTTTAATACCCTCTTTGCCTTCAAGATCTTGATTTGTGCCTTGCAAATGTGATTTCTCACCCAATAATGATTATTCATGTGCCTTAACATGCTATTTTCCTTATTGGACCTCTCCAATAGCTTCTCCAAATGAATATTTACCCTTTCAAGTCAAGTTTCATGATCAGCCTCAATTTCTTGCTCAATGGATGTCATCTCACTTTGGCTCCTTTGGGCAGCTTGCCATTTTGCTTTCATGTTTTGGAGCTCCATGAATGAATGGGACTAATTAGGGGAGGGTTTGATGCTATCTATAGTATTTTAGGGAATGAAAGGGTTTAGGGGAGATATCTAGGGTTTGGGATAGTGGGATTAGGGATTTAGGGTTGGTTGATTAGGTAAATGGGAATTAAAGAATGAGTGGATGAAATGTAACGAAAGGGAAAAAATGAAGGAATAAATGAGTGAGGGAGTGAGAGATAGCTAGGAGTGGAATTGGCAGTGAAACATGCAATTTTCAAACCCTATGCAACTTCTTTTGGCAAGAAATGTAAAGAGGTAGGGTTTTGATTTTTTCTCATTAAATCGCCATAAGCACCAAGAGAAATTCATTCATTGGTCATGGAGGGATGTTAAATTACTTGGGAAATGAATAATTTAGAAATTTTAGAGCTTTGGTGGAATATTTGAATGGATTTCAGGCTTTTTAGCCCAATGCATAGTGCCATCTCAATGCGTAGCGCCAGTTACAAAATTACACTGCAAACCACTGCCCAATGCGTAGCACCATCTCAATGTGTAGTGCCTTTTTGAAGGAGGATTTTGGAGAACTTCCCGGTGTCCAAATTGGGCTAGGGATAGCTCGTTGGAAATCCTATCGAGTCTTATTTCCAACCCAACTGGAATTTTTAAATTTGGAGTTCATTTTCCCTATCAAAAATCAACTCTCCCAAGACTGGTCAAAATGTGCAAAATGAGGCTGCTTCAAGACAGAGTGCTGTTGCAGTAAACTTTTTAAGGTCTTCCTCAACTCCAAATTGATCTCATGATATCTCATTGGAAAGCTATTTGTGTCTAGTTATCATTTGACTCATCAAGAAAGTCATTTGGCCAACCAAGCTAGGAGAAATATTTATTTTACCAAACTCACTTCATAGGTGCATCAATTCTCCAGAGCCAACTGTATTTTTTACATTTCTATAAAACCATGACACCTGCATAAAAAATGAAGGATTTTTCTCTTCCTTGGCCTATTTTGGACAAAAACCTCTCTCATTTTTCCCAAATTCATCTTTTATTTCTTGGAAACATCATTGGAGTAAAACCTATCCCGATGTGTAGAACAAGGGATTTGTCGAAATGAAGCGAAATGAACGGGATAAGAGGCTTCTAAATTCTTGAGAAAATTTTGGGAAGTAGAGAGGGATGTTAGGAAGTATGGTAAAGTTAAATTTCAGAGATTTAGTGATGGGAAGGGGTCCAAAAGGGAAAAACACAGGCCTAGCCTAGAAAATTGCCAAGTTGTAGCAATAAACTAGGGTTTGTGCGAAAATGAGGAATTTGGGGGATCTCAGTGATGGGAAGTGTTTAATAAGGTACATTAAGGATAGGGGAAGGTGTATGAACATCAGGATACAAGTTTTGCTGATGATTTGACCATCCAAGAGAAATTACCTCCAAAACCATAGGAGTGGGAAATGAACCTTACCTAGGCACAACTGAAGCATGAACAAGGTGTAAAATGACCCATTAGAACTTGAAATGATGATGAAAACCCTCTAAATGATGGTACACTTAGCTAAATGGTGAAATGGACCGAAATTTCGACAACTTTGAAAGGAGTGTTAGCAAACCTGAGACCTAATACCTAGTGACCAAATTTTACTTGAAGACTCATTGAAATGACAAAATTTGACCTTGAATCCTTAAAATCACTTTGTAAGAGCATGTTTGAACACTGGAGGACGGCTACAAAGACTGACACTAACATTGGCTCCAATGGGGATGGTAGCTCCTTGGAGGTGCCAAGAACTACAGATATTTGGAAAGCAGACAGTGCCTTCATTCATTGGGCAATGGAGTCAAAACTCAAGCTGAAATGCATGACTGAAAACTGATGACTTGACGACACAAAATAAATCTCACTCAACTAAAAACTGACTCGATACTTAAACACAACTAAAAAACTGGAAAATATGCTCAATATGAAGCTTATTCAATACAACCTACTCTAGTTGTTCCATTCATCACCTGATCAAGTGAAATGAAACAACCAATGCAACCACATAAGTATTCCAGCTGTTGTTTGGATTTTCCACAAGTGATTACTTATGAAAAACAAGAGAGAACTACTGAAAGGAAACTCCCATAAAAACTTGTGAACAGATCCGTTGAATACTATGTAATCTCTATCCACCTCCAAAAACACTGCATAAGGATCTTGAAGTTCATGCACACTGGGACTTAGCTCATCCAATGGATTACTTTTCTTCTCCTCATACCATGAATGAAAACTTTGATCTGAGCTTTGTGATGAGCCTCCTGCTAAAAATGACAAAAAGACCAGTTGTCAGATCATGTTTGTATCAGTACACGTTTCAAGCTTACATATAGTCAATGGAGAAAGGCTTTGACTGCAGACATGATCCAACACATCAGCTATTGGATCGTGAAAAACTCGAAAAGACTGAAAAGACTACTGCAACCCATTTTCTATTAGTTCTGATGAGATTACATGATTTCCTACAGGCTGCTCATTTGAAGATTTACTATGCAATTTACCCTTCAAAAACTGAAATGATTCAAAAAAAAATGGTACGGAATCATCTTATATCATTTCATCATATGTGCCATCTTCCATGTCTTCATCTGCAACTTGAAAATCAATGGCATTCGAGGGCTGTAAAGATGGATATGGGAAGTCTTGTACAAGGTTTTTATTTCCCTCAAGACTTGTTGACAGTTGATTTCTGATTGCATGGAAGTTGTCTCTGATGAACTGAAATGAATCAAAACAAAAAGGCAAAGATCCTTCACTTACTTCAAAATTTGCTGCACTTTCCTCGTCATTGTCATAGCTAATATGCATTGGTTGATCACTGTACTCAAGCTGCTGAAAATGAACTTCCTCCTTCCACAAACTAGCTACTAATTTGTCTACAATATTATCTTCTGTTTGGAGAACATAATCATCATCATACTGATCAGACTAAGGCAAATCATCAGTATAAAACACATCATCAAGCATACATGTCATATCAACAGATCTCTCTTCTCCAAGATGATCTACAAAACAATCATTATCATATCTATGACAAATGGGATAAGAAACAAAATGTTTTGGATCAACAACTTGTTCTTCTTCAATCATCGAGCCATGGGCTTGAACATTATACTCATTCCTTGTGGTGATCTTTTGAATCATCTCTTCCACTGCACTTACCAACATGTCAAGCTTTACCTCTAGAGATGTCAATTTCTCTGGATCTATGTTTTTCATCTCTTCTTCTTTCAACTTTGCCCTTCGGATCCGCAAATGAGCCTCTACATTTATTACACTGTTCTGCATCTCTTCACGTGTTTCAAGATTCTTTTTTCTCAGCTGAAACTCCATTTCTCGATCAAAGGCACCCGGGTAGTGCAAGAGAGTAGATCCAAGAGGAGGTCTTATATCAACTGGCATCGTAAAATATGCTTTGTTAAATCTGGCAGAAAATTGATGTACTGTCTCCCCTGGCAGTCTTTTCAGCTAGTTATACTCTTCTATAATCAAGAAAGGGTTATGTCTGACCACCCACCTGTCGAGGAAAACTTTGACGAACTCTTGGAAATCTGAGATGCTCGCATCAGGCAGGGCTTTGAACCAACTCTTGACTTTTCCTTGAAAAGAAAGAGAAAAAATCCTAATACTGACATCTTCTTCATCAACTTCAAAAAGGTTGAGAAAAGAATCAAAATTAAAAACATGTCCCTCAGCAGTGATGTTGTCTCATTCACCATCAAATCTTGGTAGATATAGGTCATGATTTTTAGGGAAAGCATGAGATATAGGAGGTAAAATGAGAGGCTTGTATCGATCTGGAATTTTAAAAGGTATAGGGGTATGTACAGAAGGTATAGTATCAGTCTTGGTCTCTTGAGGTTCATCAGTTTCAAGATGGTCATTACAAGATTCGAAAGAAAGGTCTTGATCAAGCTCAAAAGCATGAAAATCTTTGGTATTCACAATCTTCAAAGGGGAGGAATCAAATGCAGGCCGAAGATCTTTTCTCAAATACAATATACTTTGAAAAGCCTTCTTGACATTCTCAGAAGAAGAGAAGAAATAATTTGTGACAAAGAACAAAATTTCTTGGATGAAATTCCAACTTGAATACCTAATCTTTCCATATTGTCCTTTAATGTTTCTACTGGTCAGGTTCATCCTCCAGTGGAGTCCTTGGATCTGATCTCGAAAATTATTTAGAGTCGCGAGGTGAATGATTTCAGCCTTGCGGTGTCCGATCGTTGTCCACCATCAACAATCAGATCTGAACATGATTAGATCTTACTGAGGAAATTAGATGTTCAGTTCATAAACTAGACCGGAGATTGACTGAAGTAGCATTCATCTACTTTCTCTAATGCAAAGCAAGATCATTTCGAAGGCTACCTAGCTAAATTTAGGCTCCATCTGTAGTTTATAAAGCAAACAACAAACTTTTTCCTCCCCAGTATGGTCGCCACTATGTTATTTCCTAAATCTACCATCAGGCTGAAGGAAGGCAGAGTCTAGGGTAACATCAAACCACGCTTAATCTCGTAGATAGCCCTACCAAATCAGGAGAGGGCTCTCTCCAGGTCAATCTCAGCAAAAATAATCAGTGAGGCTTGAGAAGACTTAAAATAAAGGTTGATTTTAGGCTAAGTATACATATAAAAGAGTTTGATTTGATTTTGGGGGTTTTTGTTGGAATCAAAGGGAAAGGCAAATTTTGGGTCCGGGAAATGATCAGTTTTGTAGAGGGCTAAATGGGGAAAGAAATGAAATTGTTTTGATGCTTCAAATTGAATGAAATGGATAGCTCAGACCGGGGAGGAGTTGAATAGGGCAAGAGGCTTTCAATAATCCTCTTTAGACAGTTGAAAACATGGAAAATTAAACAAAACTCAAGGTAGAGCACTGCAAATCTAATGAATTCCACCTTTATTAATTGTTTGTTTAACTTAAGAAGAAATGAGAAGGAATATGATACACATGAAACATCAGTAAACTTAAAATCATAGAGAGAAACACACCATCAAAACATAGAGCCACATGGATCCCAAAGAGTGCTGCAAACCCTGGTCTATTCCTTTGCCAAAATGCAGAGATGAAATGTACAATGAAGCTCAAAGCAATCCCAAGTGTCCAACCTATGCTAATGACTAAGAAACTACAAGATATAGACAAGAATAACTCATCCCCATACCTCTAGGGGTTCAGCTCACTAGTTTAGGAGTTGTTTCAACAAGATCTAAACTAAGAACTGGAAAGTAGGTGGTGGAACAACTTGCCTCTATAAGATAGGAAACTGATTCATTCAGTTATAATTCACCTTTTGATGAATGAATCTACTTACATGAGTAAAAATTTGACAAAATTACATCAAATTACATCAAGAGCTTTACATTTGGAGATAAAAAAGTCAAACTGACCAAACTAGGCGAAAAACAGATTTACTGAGTCAAAACTGAGCCAAAATCCCCAATGCGTCGTGCCTGAAATCTCTATGTGTTGCGCCACTTTGGAGCCAATTTTGAAGTTCTTTGTGGTGTCCAAATTGAGTTCAAGATATCTCATTGGAAATATCTACCTGTCTAATTTCCAACCCAAGTGGAATTTCTGAATTTGGTTGCCTTTTTCCCCTCCAAAATTGAGTTTTTCCAACACTGGTTCTTGTGTGTTCAAAAAGGGGCAGAAAGGTCATTTTTAGGGTGTTTTTGACCATTCCGGCAACCCAAAACTTGTCAAAATATCTGGGTAATGGGTAGGCATGCATAATTTTTCATGAAAAATGGAAAAATACAAAGTTTTACCCAATAGGAGCTTCCAATCATAAGCGCGCGCCAAGTGGCACGATGTGTTGGGCAAGAAAATCTGTGTTAAGGCCAAAAAAATCAAAATTGACAAAATGTGTCCCAAATTTCTTGAAGTTTGCGCTGAATGTACACCATCATGTGCTATGCTAGCCCAAGGAAGCTTTGGCCAAAATTTGGAGTCTATCATGCCTTTTGCGACGCTTTCATACCCTATTTTCCTTCAAGATCTTGATTTGTGCCTTGCAAACGTGATTTCTCACCCAATAATGATTCTTCATGTGCCTTAACATGCTCTTTCCCTTATTTTCCTTCTCCAACAGCTTCTCCAAATGAATATTTACCCTTACAAGTCAAGTTTCACGATCAACCTCAATTTCTTGCTTAATGGATGTCATCTCACTTTGGCTCCTTTGGGCCGCTTGCCATTTTTTTTTCATGTTTTGGAGCTCCATGAATGAATGGGACTGATGAGGGGAGGTTTTGATGCTAGCTGTAGGATTTTAGGGAATGAAAGGGCTTACGGGAGATATCTAGGGTTTGGGATAGTGGGATTAGGGATTTAGGGTTGGTTGATTAGGTACATGGGAATTAAGGAATGAGTGGATGAAATGTAACGAAAGGGAAAAAATGAAGGGAAAAAGGAGTGAGGGAGTGAGATATATCTAGGAGTGGAATTGGTAGTGAAACATGCAATTTTCAAACCCTATGCAACTGCTTTTGGCAAGAAATGTAAAGAGGTAGGGTTTTGATTTTTTCTCATTAAATCACCATAAGCACCAAGAGAAATTCATTCATTTGTCATGGAGGGATGTTAACTTACTTGGGAAATGAATAATTTAGCAATTTGAGAGATTTTTTGGAATATTTGAATGGATTTCAGGCTTTTTAACCCAATGCATAATGCCATCTCAATGCGTAGTGCCAGTTACAAAATTACACTGCAAACCACTGCCCAATGTGTAGCGCCATCTCAATGCATAGTGCCTTTTTGAAGGAGGCTTTAGGAGACCTTCCCGGTGTCCAAATTGGGCGTGGGATATCTCGTTGGAAATATTATTAAGTCTAATTTCCAACCCAACTATAATTTATCAATTTAGAGTTTATTGGCCCTGTCAAAAATCAAATCTCCCAAGACTAGTCAAAATGTGCAAAATGAGGCTACCTCAAGGCAGAGTGCTGTTGCAGTCAACCTTTGAAGGTCTTCCTCAACTCCAAATTGAGATCATGATATCTCATTGAAAATATATTTGTGTATTTTTATCATTTAACTCATCAAGAAAGTCATTTAACCAACCAAGCTAGGAGAAATATTGATTTTACGAAAGTCACTTCATAGGTGCATCAATTATCCTGAGGCAACTATATTTTTGACATTTCTCTAAAACCATGACACCTGTGTAAAAATTGAAGGAGGTTTCTCTTTCTTGGCCTATTGTGGAAAAAAAAAACTCTCTTATTTTTCCCAAATTCATCTTTTATTCCTCGGAAACGCCGTTTGACTAAAACCTATCCCGATGTGTAGAAAAAGAGATTTGTCGAAATGAAGGGGATAAGGGGCTTCTAAATTCTTGAGAAAATTTTGGGAAGTAGAGAGGGATGTTAGGAAGCAGGATAAAGTAGAATTTTAGAGATTTACTGATGGGAAGGGGTCCAAAAAGGCAAAACATAGGCCTAGCCTAGAAAATTGCGAAGTTGTAGTAAGAAACTAAGGTTTGTGCGAAAATGAGGAATTTGGGGGATATCAGTGATGGGAAGTGTTTAATAAGGTACATTAAGGATAGGGGAAGGTGTATGAACATCAGGATAGAATTTTTACTGATGATTTGACCATCCAAGAGAAATTACCTCCAAAACACTAGGAGAGGGAAATGAACCTTACCTAGGCACAACTGAAGCATGAACAAGGTGTAAAATGACCCATTGGAACCTGACATGATGATGAAAACCCTCTGAATGATGGTACACTCAGCTAAATGGTGACATGGACCGAAATTTGGAAAACTTTGAAAGGAGTGTTATCAAACCCTAGACCTAATACCTAGTGACCAAATTTTACTTGAAGACTCACTGCAATGACAAAATTTGACCTTGAAACCCTAAAATCACTTTGTAAGAGCATGTTTGATCACTGGAGGAAGGCTGCAAAGACTGAAACTAATAGGGACAATGACTAGTGTGAATACCCATTTGCTATCTGAAATAGCATAGATGAATCCTACATTTAACAACTTTTGTAATTCATATTTTACTATTTCTCTTAAAGCAGGGTTCATCTTCCTTAGTGGTTGTCTTACGGGCCTATAATTTTCTTCTATATAAATGTGATGAATGCATGTGTTTGGGTGAATGCCTCTCATATCAGTATATTCCCATGAAAATGTGTATGAAAATTTTCTGAACCTTTGTATTAATTTATTTTCTTGTTCAGGAGTTAAGGCAGAATTAATGTTTAAAGTTTTTTCAGGAAACATTTCTACTACCTTACTCCCCCATTCAAACATTGAATATGGAAGAAATGCATATAAGAGGGCTGAATGTAATTTACAAGTTGAACTATGTTCATAAAAATCCTGCAAATCAGTAATGATATCTAAATTATGACTAGATTGTCCTTCTAACTGCTACAGGAAATCAGGATTATATATACAACAATTTATCAGATCTTCTTCAGAATTTTCTTTAAGACTCATGGCTTGGGCTATTGTTAAAACTAATAAGGTACCTTACAAATCATATTCTTCTTCCACTTCTTCAACCCATTTTTTGTAGGGGCTTAGAAGGGGGGTACAAGTTAACATGCTTTGTTTAAGCCCCATGAGTGATAGTCATGTTTCCAGATCTACACCCTATGTAGGCATCAGCCGTAGCTATCCATGGCCTCCCCAAAATCAATGGATGCCCTCCCAAGTTATTTTTAGGTTGAAGAACATAAAAATCTGTAGGATACTCCTAGGAAGCTAATGAGATGACAATGCCTTCTAAAACACCCTATGGCTTTACCTTAGAGCTATTTGCTAATTCTAACATGGTAGGAGTGGGTAACAAGTCAAAGGATCCTATATGCGACAAAGTTTCCATAGTCATCACATTGATGGTTGCACCTAAATCAAAATAAATAAGAGTGTTATTTATGGGATATCCATTGATAAAGGTGGTAACCATAGGGATTCTGGGATCTGCATATTATTCAGTAACAAATCCGGTAGAAATTAAACTTGCAAGCTTTCCACCTACTTGAATGGTTGAGGGTTCTTACTTTTGTCTCCCTAGTTTCTTGGTACATAGTTCCTTCACTGTTTTAGCATATATTGGGATGTCCTTTATTTCTTCTAGCAATGGGATCTTGATGCACATGTTTCGTAGTTCGGATACAAGATCAAATTAGGGGTGTTTTTCTTTGATTTCCATTTCCAACCTCTCTGGAAAAGGAGGCTGGACTATGTGAGATGAGGAAGGTTCTTGTGTCCTTGAGGTAGATGATTTTGTTGGTTTAGGGGTGGTTTCCTCTGCAGGCATCTCTAAGGTATCTTCCTCTACCATCTTCTTAATTCTTTTGGGATGATTCACCACTCTTACCAACCTAAGGTTGATTTCCTACAACTGCACAAGTTATTCCTGCAACTGTACAGGGAGCTCCTGTAACGCAGGAACAGGCATTTGCTACAAAGACACAATAAATTCCTATAATACAAGAACAGAACTTTCTGCAGTAGCTGGGATGCAATACAGTAGGTAGGAAAAGTGGGATAAGTGACCAATCAATTGTTGTGAGCAGATCGGATGATTTTATTGTTGGGGTTAGACACTGGTTGAGCAGGAATTTGCATGGTATGAGGTTGATTTGGTGGGGTAGTCAATTTAAGTTTTTTTTTTCGTTGTATCATTTGTTTCAGTGTGGGCTGTGAATAAAATTTTTGATGTGGGAAACTCTGTGTAGTTAGATAAGAATAGTTCCCCTGCCAAGGTTGTTGAGGAGGCCAAGGATGCCAGGGTATTGGAACATTCCACTTCTGATTTTGAGCATAAGGAAATTGAAAAATTAACTATGACATACCTGTAGGACATGGTTTCCATGGTCTCTGAGGTGCCATTGCATAAAGTGCATTGAAATCTCCTTGATCTTCTATGTATGCTGCCTTAATTTCAGACAGAGAAGGACATTGAACAGTGGAATGCTCAGCTCACAAATTTGACATAACTCGATGCAGTCAATAGGGCATTCCCTAGAGCATTTTTCTTCCTACATTTAGAGTAGAAAACCACTAAGGCTTTATCCAATTCATCCTATTTCTCCTATTTCTTCTTAGCCTGCAAAACGTCCAATTGTGAAGATAAAGTGCTAAGAATATTAGTTTTAAAATTTTCAAATAAATTACCCATTTCAGTTTTGTTTACTCTAGCTCCGAAAACTGATTTGACAAGATTGGAGGAAGGATCTCTTGATCCACCTCCAATCTTGGAATTTCCTCTTGAATATATTTTACAAATCTCACACACATCAGCATAACTCAACTTCGATACATCACCTGCTCCCATTAGATTTAAGACCTCCAGATATTCTGGTCTGATGGCCCTAACCAAAATGGTCCTCTTGGTCTCTTTGTCCAATTGATTCATCATAGATCTCTATAAATTGTATTAGAATCTTTCCACGAAATCCTCGAGGCTCTCCCCTTCCTTTTGGGTCATGCCAAATATTTCTTTCCTAAGATCCCTCATTTTGCAGTAATCCTAGTACTTTTTCAAAACACCTTCTTCATTTCATCCCAAGTTGCAATCGAGTTTGATTCCAACCCCATAAACCACTTGAGAGCTACATCTTTAAATGTAGCAGGAAACAATTTCAGCTTTTGAACATTGGAAGAATAGTCATAGCTCCTGCAGAGTACATCGAACTCAAATACGAAGGCATCAGGGTCATCACTAGAGGCACCATGAAAGTTAGGCAAGGCTGAAGGAGGAATGTTTTTCATCTCAGTGGCTCCCCCAGTCTCTCTAATAGTAAATCCAAATGTGACAAGTTTCTCCTCATTCTCATCAGTGACTTCTAAATAAGCCATGTCAGTCCAAGAAAGAGTAAGAACTTGGAAGGCTATAGATTCTTCAGAGCCAATGGTATAAAATTAGAGTTATTTAATAGGATTTACAAGGACTTCTTCTTCAGGCTGACCACTATGAAGAGATGTTGTCTTCCTTGTAATGGGAGATTCAAGATGGGCAGCAACAGAAGATTCTCCAACAAAGAATTTTATTGTAGAAAGGTCAACTTGTTGAGAACTATAAACTTTCTGTTCGGATTCCTCTTTCTTTGTTCCCTTGTTCCTTATAGATTTTCCTCTTCTTACCAGTGTATTAGTAAATGAGTTGGTTCTCACACCACCATGAAAAATATAGAAAATATTGGACCCTATTTATCTAATATTCAAACAAAATAAAATAAAAAATCTTACCAAACAATCAGGACACATATTTGGCGAGTGTCTGACCTCTTGGGTGTGTAGGATTTACCTTGAATATTTTCACTTTGACTCCCCCAGTCTTTAAAATAAAACAAAATCAAAAAAATAAAACTAAAACACTTTCAGTATCATCCCTTAGCACCTCCCTGGCAATGGCGCCAAAATGTTGATTCAAATTATATGTGTCTAATTTTCCAATATAAATTGTCAACTCAGGAAGGTAAATTGATGATATGAAGTGCACAATATATGCAGGCTGATTATTGCAAGTGTTAATTAACTATAAAAATAACAACTAATGCTTATTTCTTGTGTCAATACTATCGCAGCAAAGGCTATGGAATGGCATATATCATCCCTCTACAGCACTTAAGATTGTTGATATCGACTGTGAAAAGATAAATATCAAATGACAATCAATAACTCATGTTGTTTTCCTATTGTTGATCAGTGGTTGTCATTGATGTCAACCCAAGCACCACTAGGGGCTAACCCAATATTGCATGGGAGTTTTGACCTACCAAATTAATATATTCTGGGTCAATAATGCTTTTGATGGTTTCTACTTGTTGAGATGTTTTTGTTGATATATGGCATGCCACGTAATTCTTCACGGTTTGAGAGATATTCATGATTGAAGTTTGTACCCCTAGTTAGTGGGCTAAAACCCCATGGGGTTGGGGCATGGGTCATTGAAAAGTCATAATTAATATTTTTTAAGCTCATAAAATCCCTCCAATGTTCACTTGTTGAAGCCCCTCTCAACTTAAGCATTCATATAAATTGTGATCTTCATTTCCTCCTTATGCAAGGGATTTCGCCTTATGAAACAGGTCATCTTGGAATTTTTGCTCTAAACTTTTTTCTACGGATTTTTAGAAGCTGAAATTCAGAGGAAGGTGCAGTAAAAATTTCAGGTCAAGATCACAACATTTTTGGAGATATGATATGTGGAATTCAGGGTTTTTGCAAGCTCTTGAAATTCATCTCAAAGAAGTGATCTTGGTAAAATCATCATAACTCTCTCTCTGAGTATCAGATTGGAATTCTGTAAAAATTTTCAGATAGTCAACTGTATATAAGTTTTTCTATATCAATTACAGAGCCAAATGAAGAAACAATGACATGTGGCATGTTGTACAAGTGCGGTCTTTTGAAACAGTCCATAATTAGGGCATTCTGAGAGATTGGGTATAACTATCTCTTGAAGAATCCAAATTGGGACAGAATTGTGGCATTGGAAACACAACTCAGAGGACTAATATAGAACTGAAAATTAGATATTGATGATCTGAAATAACAGAGATACACCAGATTTAATATAAAGCTCATAGAAGGCAAGAAAAAGCTAGATCATGTGTTGTCAAGGGCTCAAAAGGACCAAACTTTCTATGGTAGCAAAGCAAAGCTAGGTGCAGCAGAAGGTAGCATGACAAGAGAAGCAACGAAGGTGCATAACAGCAGCAAGAAGTTCACAATATGAAGTCTTCAAGTGGGAAGCACTGCATACAATCATTGTAAAGGTATCATTATACTTAGTCATTGTAAATACATTATTGTACAAATTGTACTAGTATCTATCTGCCAAGGGTTGAAGAGGCAGTGTTGGGAGGTCTAGGATCATCATTAGGTAGTTGTGTCAAATTTAGGGTTATGGTCTAGTATATATTCTTCTTCTACATCATTCTATATCATTGTAAAGTGGACCATTTTCCCTGGTCCGGGAGTCCATTCTTATTTTATTCTTCTATAGGGTGGTAGGGTGGTGTTAGCGTGAGTTGTAGATCATTGGGTGTTGGGGCATCTGTTCAGTTGACTACTGAAGAATCTTGGGCATTGGAGCGTTCATCCAGTGGGAGCTGGAGAAGAATGATTTTCTAAATTCCAGGAAGTTGCAGCTTTATTTTCAATTAGAGTTGAATATTAAAAAATTATTAGAAAAGAATTAGGTGGGTTTTGTCCCAGAGTGGGTTTCCACCTTAAAAACTGTGTGCATTTGTGTTCCTCTTGTTTTTTTCTATCATTGTACAAACATTGATAATAATTGAGGATTAACTAATGTTCTAATTGAAAAGAATACTGATTCACCCACCCTTCTCAGTATTTCCAACAATTTGTATCAGAGCTTGGTTCCTTCAATAGCAGTTTAACAGCTAGAAGGAGGTCATGGAGCATACCAAGAATGGTGTACCTCTATTTAATGAAAATAATTATGCACTCTGGAAAGGAAGAATGGAGGTCTATCTCTTGGCGCAAGGTTACGAAGTATGGGACACTGTTCAAAATGGATTTAAATCAACCAAAGATGAACAAGGTAAGAAGAATTTGGTAAATGATGAAAAAGCGAAGAATATTATTATCATTGGACTTATTTAATCTGCTTATCATAAGGTGTTGGGTTGTAAAACTGCCAAAAATGTATGGGACAAGCTTGAGAATATATATGCAGGTGACTCAAATGTGAAAGAAGCAAAGCTTCAAATCTATAGAGCAAAATTTGAGCAACTCAGGATGAAAGAATATTGCAACATTGTTGCATACTTCCAATACGTTGATGAAATAACCAATACTCTGGAAGGATTGGGAGAGCTAGTTGATAAGAAGACTATTATACGGAAGATTCTTAGAACTTTACTAGGGAGATTCAACCCAAAGGTATCTTTCTTAGAATACAGTGCAAATCTGGACAAACTCAACAAGGAAGAATTACATGGAGTTCTCATAGCATATGAAATGAGACTTCATGAAGAAAAGGGTACTTCAAATCTATAAATTGCGTTTTTTGCATCTAAGCAAACCAATAAGGACAAACAACCTTCAATTGAAATGGCATGCACCTGCAAGTGTGAAGAAAATAGAGATGATGGAAAAGGTCTTTTGGATGAAGAATATGCTTACTTTATGAGAAAAGTAAAACCTGCTAAGGGAAAATTCAAAGGTAAAATTCCATTGATATGTTTTGGTTGTGGTGAGGTTGGGCATTTTGTAGCAAAATGTCCGAACAAAACTCATGGCAACTCAAAAGGAAAGAAAGGCTCTAAGAAATTCAACAAGCAAGGAAAAAATAAAGGATCCAAAAGGAACTTTCTCTCTAAAGAAGATAGATCATCATCTGATGAAGAAAGTGATAGTAAAGAAGAAGCCAATGAGAAAGTATTATTTATGGCAAATCACAATAAACAAGAAGTATCAAACAATGAAGAAGAAGGGTTGACCATGGAACAATTTTATGAGGACACAATCAAGCTTATAAAAGAGCTCAATTCTGAGAAGATCCATTCCAACAATCTTGAAGAACAAGTTCAAGGTCTCAAAATTGAGGTTGAAGAACACAAATGTATTGAAGAGTCACTTCAAAAGAAGTTGGAAGAAAGCAACTAAGAAAGGGAAGCATTAGAAGCTGAAGTAGTCTTGCTGTGTAAGGAAGTGAAGAAGGGAAAAACTATCCAAAACTATGCCAACAGCTCAAGGGAATTGGAAGAACTCATCAACAATCAATGATCTTACAATGACAGAACTAGCCTCGGTTACAAAGAAGAAGAAGCAGGACCTTCTACAACAAAACAAAATGAACCAATGAGATCTAAAATACATGTAGATTTCATTGGACAAGATTCACAAGCACATCCTTGGAAAGCGATTCCTCGATGAAGATTTTCATCCAAGTACCAACATATTTTTCATGGCTATTGTTAGCCATGTGGAAAATTTGTTCATAAATCTATAGAATGTTGCACGTACCCTATGAACCAATACAATTCCAAGAGATTCTTCAAATATGAACCTCCCAAGGTTGAATGAAACATCAATAGATTTGAAAATTTAAGAAATAATATGGAATGTTACAAATTTCAGAACTTTGGACACATAGCCAGAGACTGTAGACTTGAAAATCCTCCAAAAGAATCTTCGAAGCCACAAAATGAACAAACATGGAAGAAGAAAAAGACTAATAATTGTTCTCTCACTCTCAAGGCTTAAAAAAATAAAGATGTGTGGTATTTTGACAGTGGTTGCTCAATGCATATGACTGGAGATAGAAGGAAATTTGTATCTCTGAAAGAGAAGAAGGATGGAACCATATCCTTTGGAAATGATGGATCTTCAAATGTTATAGGATCAGGTACCATCACTCTTGGAAGCAAAGATGTTATAGCCAAGAATGTTCTATTGGTTGAAAACATGAATCACAATCTGCTCAGTGTTGGAAAAATGTGTGATCAAGGACACACAATGCTATTCAACTCCACAAAATGTGAAATCAGGAAAGGCAGGTATGGTAAAATTGTGGCTACAGCAAGTCAAGCTCCAAACGACATATATGTTCTGGATAAAGCAACTAAAGCATGTCTACTATATAAATAAGATGAAAACTGGTTATGGCACAAATGAATGGGTCACATAAACTCTGACAATCTTGTTAGGATAAGCAAAAAGGAAGAAATACCAGAAATGCCGAAAATCTCGAAACCTTCCAACACACTATGTGAGGCATGTTGGCATGGAAAGTAGACAAAAGTCCAATTTAAAACAAAAGAACACTTTGCATCACATCCATTGGAATTGATACATACTGATCTATGTGGTCCTATGAGAAAAAAGGCTTAGACAGATAATTATATTTCATTTTAATGATAGATGAATATACCAGGATGACAGCCGTCAGTTTCCTAAAGAAAAAATCTGAAGCATTTGAGTGCTTTAAGATCTACAAGGAGTTGGCTGAAAATGAAACTGATTTGAAAATAAAGTGTTTAAGATCAGATAATGGTGGAGAATTCACTTCCAAATTATTTCAGCAATACTGTAACGAAAATTGAATAAAAAGGCAATTTTCAACAGCACAAACACCTCAGCAAAATGGAGTTGCTGAAAGAAAGAATAGATTCATACAGGAAATGGGTAGAACAATGTTGAAGGACTCAAAATTGGCTGAAAATTTCTGGGTTCAAGCAATTGATATGGTAGTCTTCATTATCAACCGAAGTCTTCTCAAAAATAATTATTACAAGACTCCATATGAATTATGGAAAGGAAAACTAGCTAATGTAAAATATTTCAGAATCTTCGGAAGAAAATGTTATATCAAAAGAGAAGATCAAAATTTGGGTAATTTTGAATCACGTGTTGATGAAGGTATATTTGTTGGTTACTCACGCAAAAGAGAGGCCTATAAATGCTATAATATAAGATGAAAACAGATAGTGGAGAGCATAAATGTTACATTTGACGAATATGGTGTTCTAGCAAGTAATGATGAGGATCTAGAATCTTTGAAACTTAAGATAGAGGCTGAAAAAGACACAAATAAAATTGTAGAACAAGAATCAACTATCAACGAGGAAGAAGTAAGCAATGATCATCAAGATATACCAGAAAAACAACAAGAAGCTCCTCCAAGGTGAACAAAAGAGTGGATTCAAAAGAACCATCCATCAAATCAAATCATCGGTGACATAAATGAAGGTCGACAGCTTTGTTCATCACAACAAGCTCACGTTGCTTTTCTAGAAAACTTTGAGCCTAGTAGTTTTAAGGAAGCCAGCCAAAATGAACATTGGGTAGCAGCTATGAATGAATAATTGGATCAAATTGAGAAGAATAACACTTGGGAATTAGTTCCACGACCAAAAGATAAAAATTTCATTGGGACTAAATGGGTGTTCACGAAGAAATTGAATGAATATGGGAAGGTTACCAGAAACAAAGAAAGATTGGTTTGCAAAGGCTATGCACAAGTGGAAGGAATTGATTTCGATGAAACATTTGCACCAGTTGCCAGAATGGAAGCCATACGAATGTTTCTTGCCTATGCATGTTCAAGAAAAATCAAAGTCTACCAAATGGATGTTAAGTTACCATTTTTGAATGGAGAATTAGAAGAAGAAGTTTGCATCGAACAACCTGAAGGTTTTCTACTATCACAAAAAGAAGACTATGTCTGCAGGTTAAAGAAGGATCTATATGGTCTCAAGCAGGCTCCTAGAGCATGGTATGCTCGTCTTGATGGATATCTACATCAAAAAGGGTTCAAGAAAGGTATTGTTGATAGCAATCTTTATGTACAAATAGATAAAGATAATTTAACAATCGTTGAGGTATATGTGGATGATATAATATTTGGTAGCAATGATGATTAACTAAGTAAGAAATTTTCTACAAAGATGCAAAGTGAGTTTGATATGTATTTACTTGGTGAGGTGACATACTTCTTAGGGCTTCAAATATCTCAGCAAGAGAAAGGAATATTTATATGTCATGCCAAGTACATCAAGGAAATGCTCAAGAAATTCAAAATGGAAGATTTCAAACACATCCTTACTCCAACGGTAACAGGTTGCATATTTAGCATAGACGACTCATTTAAGGATGTGGATCAGAAGTTGTATAGATCTATGATTGATAGTCTTCTATATGTAATAGCCTGTCAGCCAGATGTTATGCAGGCAGTTGGACAAGAAGTAAGATTCCATGCAGCACCAAAAGAATCACATATTATTGCCGTCAAAATAATTCTTTGATATCTAAATGTCACAAAATAATATGGTTTGTGGTATCCCAAGGGTAACAATCTCATTATTCAAGCCTTTACAGATGCAGATTGGGTAGGAAGTGTTGATGATCGTAAGAGTACTAGTGGAGCAGCATTCTATCTAGGTGGTTGTCTCGTATCATGGTTGAGCAAAAAACAAACTTCAATCTTGTTATCTATAGCGGAAGCACAATACATTGCAACAGCATCATGTTGTACTCAAGTCCTTTGGATGAAACAAACTTTGCAATATCTTCAAGTACAATTCAGTGAGCCTATTCCCATATTCTGTGATAGCACTAGTGCCATCAACATCTCTAAGAATCCTGTCATGCACTCAAAAACAAAACACATTCCGATCAAATATCATTTTGTTAGAGAACAAGTCGCTGAAAATAATATCAAGCTTGAGTATGTTTGTAAAAAATAACAAATTGTTGATATCTTCACTAAACCTTTACCTCGTGAAGCATTTGAATATCTTCATCAAAAGCTTGGGATTCTCCCAAGTTCTCATTAGATTACAGGTCTGCAGGATAGTTTTGTGTCAGGGGGAGTGGAAGTGTGTACAGGTCCGCAGGATGGTTGTGTTTCAGGGGGAGTTACCCTTTGCCATTAATTTCAAAGGGGAAGAGAATGTTGTAGGAAGAGGTGGCATGATCGCAGGGGGAGTACTTGTGTTTCCATCAATGCCAAAAGGGGAGATTGTTGATCAGCGATTGTCATTGATGTTAACCTAAGCAGCACTAGGGGCTAACCCAATATTTCATGGACAATTTGACCTACCAAATTAATATATTCTCGGTCAATAATGATTTTGATGGTTTCTACTTATTGAGATGTGTCCGTTGATATATGGCACGCCATGTAATTCTTCACGGTTTGAGAGATATTCATGTTTGAATTTTATACCCCCAGTTAGTGGGCTAAAACCCCATTGGGTTGGGGCATGGGTCATTGAAAAGTCATAATTAATATTTTTTGAGCTCCCAAAATCCCTCCCATGTTCACTTGTTGAAGCCCCTCTCAACTTAAGCATTCATATAAGGTTTGATCTTCATTTCCTCCTTATGCAAGGGATTTTTCCATCTCAAACAGGTCATCTTGAAATTTTCACTCTAACTTTTTTTCCATGAAGGTTCAGAAGCTAAAATTTTTATGACGTGAAGCTGAAATCTAGAGGTAGTTGCAGTAAAAATTTCAAATCAAGGTGCACAATATTTTTGGAGATATGATCTGTGGAAGTCAGGGTTTTTGCAGGCTACTAAAATTCATCTCAAAGAAGTGACCTTGGTAAAATCATCATAACTCTCTCTCTAAGTATAGGATTTGAATTCCATAAAAATTGGCGATATTTCACAGACTATATGTTTTTCCCTATCAATTTTAGAGCCAAATGAAGAAAAAGTGACATGTGGCACGCCATACAAGTGCGGTCTGCTGAAACATTCCATAATTAGGGAAGTGTGAGAGATTGGGTATAACTCTCTCTTGAACAATCCAAATTGGGTCAGACCTGTAGCATTGGAAATACAACTCAGAGGAATACTACAAAACCAAAAATCAGATATTGAGGATCTGAAATAATAGAGATACACCAAATTCAATATCGAGCTCGTAGAAGGCAAGAAAAAGCTAGATCATGTGTTGTCAAGGGTTGCAAAGGACCAGATTTTCTTTAGCAACAAATCAAAGCAAGGTGTAGTAGAGGGTAGCATGATAAGAGCAACAACCAAGGTGCATAACATCAATAATAAGTTCATCATATGAAGTCTTCAAGTGGGCAGCATTGCATACAATCATTGTAAAGGTATCATTGTACTTAGTCATTGTAAATACATTATTTTACAAATTGTACTAGTATTTATCTGCCAAGGGTTGAGGACGTAATTTTGGGAGGTCTAGGATCATCATTAGGTGGTTATGTCAAAGTTTGGGTTATGTTCTAGTATATATTCTTCTTCTACATCATTCTATATCATTGTAAAGTGGACCATTTTTCGTGGTACGGGAGTCCATTCTTCCTTTATTCTTCTATAGGGTGGTAGGGTGGTAGGGTGGTGCTAGCGTGAGTTGTAGCTCATTGGATGTTGGGGCATCCGTTCAGTTGACTACTTAAGAATCGCGGGCATTGGAGCGTCCATCTAGTGGGAGCTAGAAAATAATGCTTTTCTAGATTCTAGGAAGTTGGAGCTTTATTTTCAATTGGAGTTGAATATTAAAGATTTATGAGAAGAGCATTAGGTGGTTTTTTTCCCATAGTGGGTTTCCACCTTAAAAAATATGTGCATTTGTGTTCCTCTTGTTTGCATCTATCATTGTACAAAAACTAATAATAATTGAAGATTAACTAATGCTCTAATTGAAAGGAATACTGATTCACCCCCCCCTAGTATTTCCAACACCTGTATCAATACTATTACAGCAATGGTTATGGAGCAGCATTAACCATCCCTCTATAACACTTTTGTTTGCTGATATTGATGTAGGAAAGGTAAAAGAAATCAATCCCAATCAAGAATCAAACATAAAATCATGAATCAAAGCATTGGCTAAATGAAAAGAGCTCTTCAACATAGAATATTAATTCACTTAAACAATTTATAGTTTGTTGTAAGAAATAAAGAAAGGAAACACTAACTGTTATAGGAAATTATTAATGCATAATCAAAATAGAAATAAACACACACACACTCTGCTGCAGGAGTTCTGAGCGAAGGGGGCCCTCGGCCTCACTCACAATTCCTTTAAAGATTAAAGAAGTTTCTCAGGAAAATGAACAGAACATAAACAATTTTATTAATATGAAATAATAGTCGATTACAGTCTGATATCATGCTCTGTAACAACAACTTCCAACCCAAGAAATCTGAACCTCTATCTAAGAAAATTACATCTAATTTTATACATTTTTGGCAGCCCATATTTGGCTTTGAACAAAATAGATTACTAAACTAAGCCTAAAGTTAATAATACAGATACAGATTGACAATGGTAAAGTGTTGTTGGGTCTAATCCATGACCAAAGGCATGGATTAGACCATTTCTATTGCATGGATAAAACTATCTATCAATCTCACTGCAGGATTTTGAGGTGGTTGTAGGAAATCTGGAACAGCTACAGGAAATTGGCGTATCTGTAGGAAATCTAGAACGACTGCAGGAATCTTGGTTGTATGAGTTGTCTGCAGGATTGGAGGAAATGCTTGAATCTAACAAATCTGCACATGATTCCAAGGCTAGTTAGAGTAGTAATGCAATAATGACACAACTAGTTCAAAGAATGCTCGAAATCAAATAAAATGACACTTCTAATGTTGTTTCAACATACCTTAGCCTATGATACCGTTTTAGCCAAAACTGGATGACATAGCTGGACTAGGTATAATTTAAGAGAAAAAAGAGGTCAAAAATGGGGGAAAGAAGGCTTAGTATAGGTGGAAAAAATAGGTAAAGTTCAGACTTAACAGTGTTTTCCTTCTTTTAGCATCTTGGACACCCAAAATGTTTGCGGCATGTTTTAGTTTCTTTTGCTTGATCAACCCATGTTGTATATAATCTTCTGCAATAATTGAATGTTTCTAAAAATAATTTCGATTGATGTTATTTACATGCCCTATAATAGTTTGATCATGGATATGCTACCGAAAGTCCTCTATTGTGTTTGCATCCAAATTTTTTGCAAACCTTCCACCCCTTTCCAAACCACTATATCTCCCTATTATCTTATCACCCTAAGTGGGAACAACCAATTCTTCTGGTGGTTGATTAGCTTGATATGGCATATATTTGTCCCCTAGTTATATTTTTTCAACTTGATAAGGCATGTGATGTTCCTCTAGTGGTTGATCAGCTCGATGGGACACATCTTGTTCATCATGTGGCTATTGAATTTCCATCGCTCCATAGTGGAATAGAAAATATACTTGTAAGTCAAGTGAATCATAAGTATTTAATAGTAGATATATACATGCTTATATAATATATCACCATAAGTGGAAGGTCATGATATGATTGGCAGGGTATTCCCTTTATTTTCCTTTGAATTTAGGGATATCTGATGGAAACTTAGTTGACATGGGGGGTCATTACTGATTATGGGAAATTGGATCATTTTTTAGTTTCATCAAATCTAGGGGATTTAAAGAAGTGAAAAATGGTATCTTGTTTTCCATTAGCCATGATGTAATGACCCTATGTGTTAATGTTGGCAATGGTATTGGTGCACTCAACGGGGTAGTGTTGTTTGGGGTTCCCTACGGGGTGGGATTGGTTGCAGTGCCCTGTGAGGTAGTGTTTTTATTGCCCTGAGGACTGGTGGTGTGGGTGACACAAGAGGATTTATATCATAATACGATGGCTCCAAGAATGGATGTCCCAAACATGGGGGCTTGGACCTATGTTCTATGCGATGATGGTGAGATATGAGGCACTCATCTTGGTAATGGTGGGAGATATTGTAGACCCCTAGAGTGATGGGTAACCCTTGGATCCCCTATGGTTCCATATTAAGTTTGGGGAAAAATAAGGTGCGGGGTTTTTTCTTTATGAAAACCAAATGAATCACATACATAAGACAAATCAAAAAATAAATGCTTAATTTTCCCTTTAATTCTAATGTGTGAAACAAGCAACAAGCAAACATTTATGAGATTTTTCATATGAGAAAAATTCTTAGAAAACACTAGCATCATTTTTCTCGTAGTAACTATGCCTTTTGAAGCTTTTATACTAGGTTATTGGGGCCACATCATCAATGTCACTAGTAATTCTTCTAGCAGCCAAAAATCAATGAAGGTATGGAGAGGGTTATAGTGGGGGGTACTAGGGATACATCCCAAAAGATTTGGAGATCCTTTTAGTAGCCTAGCCAAGATCACCTTAAGTGTAAGTGCGCCCACACGTGAACCTATAGGAAAATATGACCTAATATTTGGTCATTAAGTTAGTTGCGTCTAGTGGGAATGGATGAATATTAGCTTCTGAATGTCAGTTTTGGACCCATAAAACCTACCACATGTTGGGATATAAAATGAATGTTCGTGATATTCCACCACCTAAGGATTACCCCCTTCATGGGTTTCTTTTCATGTACTATATTTGTCACTGGATGATGTAGGATTTGTGTTCCCTTAAAGACAACTTTTTAAGTTTCAATATGAGTAATAATGAAAACGTTTTATGTATTTCCTACCCCCTCATTCCTAACCTAAAATATTAATTACCTGGTGTGCTTTGTCGGGAGTTTAGAGTGTTCAGGTTAAGGTTCTTTTTAGATATGATTTTATTTTATTGGACAGGGTACCCCTCGATTGAATATTTTGACTCCCTCGGTCTTGAAAAGAAAACAAAATCAACAAAATAAAACTAAAACACTTTTAGTATCATCCCTTAGCACCTCCCCAGCAATGGCGCCAAAATGTTGAGTCAAATTGTATGTGTCTAATTTGCCAATATAAATTGTCAACTCAGGAAGGAAAACTGATGATATGAAGTGCACAATATATACAGGCTAATTACTGCAAGTGTTAATTAACTATAAAAATAACAACTAATGGTTATTTCTTGTGTCAACACTATCGCAGCAAAGGCTATGGAGTGGCATATATCATCCCTCTATAGCACTTAAGATTGCTGATATTGACCGTGAAAAGATAAAGATCAAACAACAATCAATAACTCATGTTGCTTTCCTGTATCTATACTATTGCAGCAATGGTTATGGAGCGGCATATACCATCCCTCTATAACACTTTTGTTTGCTGATATTGTTACGGGAAAGGTAAAATAAATCAATCCCAATCAAGAATCAAAATTAAAAGCATGAATCAAAGCATTGGCTAAATGAAAAGAGCTCTTCAACATAGAATATTAATTCAGTTAACCAATTTACAGTTTGTTGTAAGAAATACAGAAAGGAAACACTAGATGTTACAGGAAATTATTAATGCATAATAAAAATAGAAATAAACACGCACACTCTGCTACAGGAGTTGTGAGCGAAGGGGGCCCTGGGCCTCACTCACAACTCCTTTAAAGATTAAAGAAGTTGCTCAGGAAAATGAACAAAAGATAAACGATTTTATTAATCTGAAATAATAGTCGATCACAGTCTAATATCGTGCTCTGTAACAGCAGCTTCCAACCCAAGAACTATGAACCTCTATCTAAGAAAATTACATCTAATTTTATACATTTTTTGGCAACCCATATTTGGCTTTGAATAAAACAGATTACTAAACTAAGCCTACAACGAATAATACAGATACAGATTGACAATGGTAAAGTGTTGTTGGGTGTAATCCATGACCGAAGGCATGGATTAGACCATTTTTATTACACAGCTGAAAATTTCTATCAATATCACTGCAGGATTTTGAGGTGGTTGCAGCAAATCAGCGTATCTGCAGGAAATCCAGAATGGCTGCAGGAAATTGGCATATCTGTAGGAAATTCGGAAAACTGCAAAAATCTTGGGTATATGAGTTGTCCGTAGGATTGGAAAAACTACTTCAATCTAACAAATCTGCACATGAGTCCAAGGCTAGTTAGAGTAGTAATACAATAATGACACAACTAGTTCAAAGAGTGCTCGAAATGAGATAAAATAACACTTCTAATGTTGTTTCAACATACTTTAGCCTATGATACCATTTTAGCCAAAACTGGATGACATAGCTGGACTAGGTATAATTAAAGATAAAAAAGAGGTCAAAAATGGGGGAAAGAAGGCTTAGTATAGGTGGATAGAATAGGTAAAGTTCAAACTTAACAGTGTCTTCCTTCTTTTAGCATCTTGGACACCCAAAATGTTTGTGGCATGTTTTAGTTTCTTTTGTTTGATCAACCCATGTAGTATATAATCTTGTGCAATAATTGAATGCTTCTAAAAATAATGTCGATTGATGTTATTGGCATGCCCTATAATAGTTTGAGCATGTATATACTACCGAAAGTCCTCTATTATGTTTGCATCAAAATTTTCTGCAAACCTTCCACCCCTTTCCAAACCACTATATCTCCCTATTATCTTATCACCCTAAGTGGGAACAACCAATGCTTTTGGTGGTTGATTAGCTTGATATGGCATATATTTGTCCCCTAGTGATATTTTTTCAACTTTATAAGGCATATGATGTTCCTATAGTGTTTGATCAGCTCGATGGGACACATCTTGTTCATCATGTGGCTACTGAATTTCCATCCCTCCATAGTGGAATGGAAAATATACTTGTAAGTCAAGTGAACCATATGTATTTAATATTAGATATATACATGTTTATATAAGATATCACCATATGTGGAAGGTCATGATATCATTAGCAGGGTATTCCCTTTATTTTCCTTTTAATTTAGGGATATCTGATGGAAACTTAGTTGGCATGGGGGGTTATTACTGATTATGGGAAATTGGATCATTTTTGAGTTTCATCAAATCTAGGGGATTTAAAGAAGCGACAAATGGTATCTTTTTTTCCATTAGCCATGATGTAATGAACATATGTGTTAATTTTGGTAATGGTACTGGTGCACCTGACGGGGTAGTTTTGTTTAGGGTTCCCTACGGGGTGCGATTGGTTGCAGTGCCCTGTGAGGTATTGTTTTTATTTCCCTAAGTACTAGTGGTGTGGGTGACACAAGAGGATTTATATCATAATACGGTGGCTCCAAGAGTGGATGTCCCAAACATGGGGGCTTGGTCCTACCTTCTATGCCATGATGGTGAGATATGAGGCACTCCTCTCGGTAATGGTAGGAGATATTGTAGACCCCTAGAGTGATGGGTAACCCTTGGATCCCATATGGTTCCATATTAGGTTTGGGGAAAAATAAGGTGCGGGGTTTTTTCTTTATGAAAACCAAATGAATCACATACATAAGACAAATCAAAAAATAAATGGTTAATTTTCCCTTTAATTCTAATGTTTGAAACAATCAACAAACAAAAAATTATGAGCTTTTTCATATGAGAAAAATTCTTAGAAAAACCTAGCATCCTTTTTCTCGTAGTAACTATTCCTTCTGAAGCTTTTATACTAGGTTACTGGGGCCACATCATCAATTTCAGTAGTAAATCTTCTAGCAGCCAAAAATCAACGAAGGTATGGAGAGGGTTATAATGGGGGGTACTAGGGATACATTCCAAAAGATTTGGAGATCCTTCTAGTAGCCTAGCCAAGATCACCTTAAGTGTAAGTGCGCCCACACGTGAACCTATAGGGAAATATGCCCTAATATTTGGTCATTAAATTACCTGTGTCTAGTGGGATTGACTGAATATTAGCTTTTGGATGTCAGTTTTGGACCCATAAAACCTACCACATGTTGTAATATAACATGAAGGTTCGTGATAGTCCACCACCTAAGACTTACCCCTTCATGGGTTTCTTTTCATGTACTATATTTGTCAATGGATAATGTAGGATTTTTTGTTCCCTTAAAGACAACTTTTTAAGTTTCAATATGAGTAACAATGACAACGTCTTATGTATTTCCTACCCCCACATTCCTAACCTGAAATATTAATTATCTGGTGTGCTTTTTTGGCACTTTAGAGTGTTCAGGTTAAGGTTCTTTTTAGACATCATTTTATTTTATTGGAGAGGGTACCCCTTGATTGAAGATTTTGAGAAAGACTCTGTAGAACATGGAGCAGAGTGTGTAAGGTGGAGCTAAGTTAGATTCCTAGGATCTTTTTGGTGGCTCAAAGCCCCTTATTTTGTAAAGGGATGGGATAATTTTTTATATGTTGAGCTACGCACCTGGTTTTGAGACCATGGTATTGTAAAAGAAAAGACTATATAAGGATTCTAGGATAGCCTTAAGACAATATCGTATATCTAATGATAGAATGCACTGGGATGTAATGCTATTTCGAGTCTGTATTTTGTTGTTTTGTGGGATAGGGAAGGCTCCTGCAGCTAAGTGTGTGGAGACCTTAGAAAGTCTGCAGCTGAATGCACAGGGAGGAAAGGGTTGAATCAAGAATATCTTAGTAATAATAGAAGACTTTGAAGATAGATATGTGTTCTATGTTTATGTGTTTTATTTACTTGTATTTTGATATTATATGTTCCAATATAAGGGTTTCTATACATAACTGAATTTAAAAGTCATGTTTATGTTTATTTGTGTTGTTTTATGCTTGTTAAGGTAAAATTGTGTAATCTGCAATATAGTTAAATAGACGCATTGAACAACGACGATATAATTAGTATATTTGTTCTACGAAGCTCTATTAAGTATTGAAAGGAATATAAGGCCTAAATCCACATTCCATTCTCCCTATAGATGCAAAAACATGGTTCTAGCATCCCCCTATATTTCCTTGGTTGAGATTTAAATTTGCACAGCAAATCATTTCATAAAGGGCGGGTAATAGTGGGTGTTGTTGGTTCATGCAACCATATCTGAACCTAGGTAGAGGCCCCATGAAGGCAAGAAATGGTTCTGCTACTGGGATCGGGATCTGACTGGAGAATATGTGGATATGGCATCTGTCTAAGAAAGAGATTCAATATTGGGTAGATCTAAAATAACGTTAGTTTGTTGCGTAAGAACACATAAATCCACACATCTCTAATGAACGGTGGTTACAGATGCATATCTTCACAGATCAACACAAGATGTTTTTCTCATTATTTTATAGAAAGGTACATGAGTTTTTATCAAGATTAGCTAAGAAAATACATTTTTCAAGAACGATAACCCTACTCCGTGGATTCCATAGTTGATCAAGAAACTAAGGGAAAATGATAACAAGATCACAAGGGTCATTGATTATTGGATCGTAGTACCCTTAGAGGCTTTATTACTAAGTTAAAAATCGATACATTTCTATCCTATAACAAAGTTGAGCGCAAGTTAAGTACTTGAACTCAATAAAGCTTTGGTTTAAGGTGTTATTGTATGAAAAGGGTGTACTATGGATGCAAATAGATTGATGTTCGAAGGAAAGAAAACTAGAATTACATAGTGTGGTAAGAGATTTAGGGTAGATCCTAATAATTACATTGATTATGAGTACAATCCATTGTTTAGGTCTGAAAGTAAAGAAGGAGAAAGTAACACTACTACTCCTAGAAGTGCCCCAGTAAAATTTTAAGAGCATCAACACGCTTCTGGAATTTCTCAACCTTCCACTCCCATCACAACCCATCCTTATACCATTCCTCCACCTCCACCTCCCTCATTTACCATGGATCACTCACCTAAGAAGAATATTTTCAAAGGATCAGATGATCTCGAGAAGCTCTAGTTTATTGCAAAAGAAATATGGAGATCATAGAAAATTACTGATGAAAATATGAAGAAAGCGCAGTTGGTCATAGTGCTACAGGATAGAGAATTATCCTAGTATATGAATTACTCTTCCATGAACAAACATTCTATGTTGCCCAAAAAAATTTTTGTGCCATATGCAGTGTTTAAGAAAAAAAAGTTGCAATCCCAGTGTATTAAAAAGATCAAAGAGATCAAGAAATTGGTAACTAAAACTGTGTAGGAAGTAGATAAGAGGTATAATACACTACTAAGCCAAATCAACTTTCATATCCCCGTTGAGGATTATAAGGAATGGTTTATCGTTGCATTTTTACCCCATCTTAGATTTCCATTATTACAACAAAAGTTCAAAACCCAAGATGAAGCACTAGAGATTGCAATGAAACTTGAAGCTTTGCTGGTAGCATATGCCAACATAGGGGTTTAGGAGATCCAAACCTAGTTGGAAAGCCTACATATGCAACTCTAAGATTTGAAGAAGGGAAACGAAGTTCATTCTAACATGCGTGGAGAATTTTAGTGCATAAAGTGAAAATTGGAGGGCCACCATAAGGATGATGTCCTGTTTACAAAGATTACTTGGGAACCAAGATACCAAGTTTGTTGAGGCCTCGGCCAAGTATTAGACCCAATTTGGGACTAAATTTCTGGTGTAGCTTATGCAAAGTTACATGCCAGCACTCCACAGACTACTATCATCTACTACAGAAGTAAATTCAGTCCCTGAAGTAATTTTTCTGTAATTTTTGTAGCTTAGTTGGGCATGATAACAAGCACTATCAAAGCTATAATATTATAATGCACAGACCTGGAGCATACCGAGTGCAAGCTTACGGTCGTGAAGATCCAGGTTCACCAACAACATGTGAAGGTTTTCAAGGCCAAGGACATGGCCAAGGAGGAGGCGTTGCACGAGGTCGCAGACATATCATTTTATAATTGTGGTAAACTTGGACATTTCATCAGGGATTGTCAGAATACCGTTGTCATATATTGTACGTAATGTCATTCATTTTATCATGAAATAGAGTATTTTCCTACATTATTGCCTAAAATGTAGGAAAATAACAATCATTATCCTACCCTGAACATACAACTGAGCAGGGTTGAACTACATGAGGAAGATCCAAGTGTCAACATAGTGACATGCAACGGTGTACATACTAGGAAAGATTGCACGGAAGGAAAGAGACATATGGAGGATACCTGAGTCTCGAACGCTAGAGACAAGAATCTTGGGTTCAACGTACAACACGAAAGAGAAATATTCATGGAAACGAAGAAGGATTTTATGAGCCTTAGAGCTTCGACATCAACAACGCAAAAAAACAAATTCCGTTGAAGAAAAAACCCAAGGAGATTACTAAATCCTAGGAAATTTGATCCATCCATTTTGCAGTCCTTGTAGAAATTAATGAAGTTTCTAAGGGATTAGAAATTTGTGGAGGGATTGCAGGATTTGATTAACAAATGATATGGTAAAGAAGACCAACAACTAGAAAAATGCACAGTGCATAAGGTCTACAAACATAAGAAAAGAACTGACAAAGAAATGTGGTTAACTACAGAGAACGACGATTATGAAATGAATCAAGTCATGCTAGAGCTAGGATCAGATGCCGATTTTTTTCCGAAATAGGCATTGGAACGTATTGGGAGACCAAAGCTGCAATTTTAACCGATTTAGCTAAAGAATGGAAAATGAGAAGAAAATCATTCCTATGGGTTGCTTACATGGCATTAGCGTAGATATTTGTGGTGCAAGTTTATTATCCTATTTCAAAATTATTGATATTTTTGATGATATAAATATGTATCTTGCATTTTTTAGGTTTGATTGGGCTTATGACATGGATGCTATAATCAATCTGAAAAATAGACATATGGTGTTTGAAAAAAATGGTACAAGTGGCTTTGGACATTAATTTTTAAGCACATATCGAATCAAAGAATTGATTGTTTTGTACATACTTTTGAAAATGGAATTCTCACATGATCATTATTGAATTAATGCTCGATTGTATTTAGAGAAAATATATCACGAAAAAAACTAAAGAAAAGTATGACTATCAATCACATGTAAACACAAAAATAATATAAATATAGAAGTACTTGATATATCATAACTCTGTTGATGAAAGAAATATCCTTGGTCCAACCTTTCTATTAAGATGATTTAAAAATCACAATAGTGCAACTTTTCAAAGCCTTCTTTACAAAAATTCAGAACCCTTTTCTTCAAGACATGAAAGGGTTTATATAGTTAAGCCTAGAAATATAAAAATAGAAAATGCATATAGATCTTAGGAGGTTTAAAAACCCTCTCTAAAATAACAAATAACATGAAAAAAATAGAATCAACTTGAATAATAAGCTCAGGAATGGGATGTTGATTACTCTCCCATTTGTTTCTTGAGCACGTATATATCCATATTTGGCTTCAATTCAGGAGGTTCAGTTGGCCTTATATGCACCTATCTTGTGTACACTACATTTGAAAGTGAAGGAAGCATGTGAGAAGTTATGTCAGCAAGGCATCACAACATTATCCATTGTCTCTGTGGCATTACAAGATATTGCCAATACTTTTCAACGTCTATTTTTGATAATTTCTTAATTTCATCCTAATTCTTCTTTGACCATTCCTGCCATGATCTCATTAATATTTTAACATTGATAAGAGAAACAACAAGGCATTTCAAAATAATATTGATGCCAAACAGATTATCGTTGACAGTGTTAGCCTCCATAATGTCCCAAGGCTGAGAAAGGATCTCAATGGAGATAACCTCGAACCAAGATTTTAGTTTGGTATCTATCCCTAAAAATCCAGATAGGGCTCTCTCTATGAAAATCACAACCAAAGGATTTGAGTGGAGGAAGAATAAATTTTATTCTAGTAAGGTCAGCTCTAGGGTTTGAAAGTTTAGGGTGTTCTGCTAGATCAGGGATGAAAACTAGGTAACTAGGTCAAAGTATCAAATCTTTTCAGTTGCAAAGATATGGAGGAAAAATATAGGAATGCTTTGGTGAGGGGATTAGGATTTTGTCAGTGTAGTGTAGAGTTTGAAAATGAAATAATATCTTAATGAGCATGTGTCATGAATTAATTAAAATAGAAGGAATATTACAAAAAATGACATTCCCAAACAAAATAGAGCTTTCATGAAATCATTCTACTTATAAATATTTTAGGAAAATCACTGAAGAAGGAAATATATGGAAAGAAAACATGTGTATTATTTATATGAAACTATAACAGAGAAAATACAACATCAAAAAATCACTGCACGAGAATTCCTAGATAATAGTTGCAATTGGTCCTTTGATTTCCTGAATAAAAATTTGAAGTTCAAGCTACTATAGTTCCACCCTCTAATGTCCAACCATCAAAATAAATAAGAAATCCATACATATAGACAAAAAAACATTTGGCCACTCTAGGGTGTAATCCTAGAGTGGAGGAATAGTTCCCAAGATTTCCCCACCTAAAACCTAAAGACTATGGAGGTTAACAAAAGTCTCCTCACAATAGAAAAACTCATACATTTGACCATAAAAAATATTTATAAGCATGTATCCACCTAATTTTCACTCTAACCAACATATTTACCATTGATTACATTATCAAATCCCAAAAAATGATAAATTACATCAAGAAAAATTAATTTTGACTGATTAAATTGAGAAAATAGGCTTCTAGGAAAAAGTGCAGTGAATTATCAGAAAAGCGTAGTGTGTCAGGAGAAAGCACAACATGTTGGGTGTAAGGGGCTTTTGGAAGCCTTCCTGAGGTCTAAAAAAGGATCTGAAAAATGATAGAGAAATATATGCATGTCTATTACACCATAGAACCTTCAAGCACTAAAAAACACTACTTATAGCCCTCCAAAAATAAATTCTCCCACAACTACTCCAAAAGCGTAGTGAGCTTCTGAAAAACATGGAAGAAAGGTGATTTTAGGTGGTTTTTTGGTATCTTCACCCACCAGAATATGTTGAAATGGCTCTCCCAAGAGTTGAAGTTGATGTATAGGTGAAGATAAATAAAAAAATTTCAATATTTTTCCAATTGAATTCCCCCAACAAAAGCGCGGTGTGGGGTTCACTGCGTTTTTTGACCAAAGCCTGTGGAAAAATAGTCAAAAAATCAAAAAATCTTCAAAATTTCTCAAAATTTTACCAAATTTGCTAAAAATTCTTCCTAAATTTCTCCATGGAGACCTGTGATGGTAGGTTATGCTATGAGTGAAGCATCAACAAGTAAAACCAACTCACCCTTCTCATTCCTTCATTAGGGTTTTCTTGAGTTTTTCCTTCAATTCCTTGATCCTTACCTTGGAGACCTAATTTTTTGTGTAGTAGTGCATGGCCATATGCCTATGGAGTTTTTTGTTATTATTTTCCATCTTCAGGATTTTCTCCAAATTACCATTGACTCTATCAAGCCAATATTCCCTATCCTTGTCCATTTCTTCCAATATGAGCTCATTAACTGCCATTTGGGTCCTTGGTGGAGTTTCTTCTCTCTGTTGATGAAGTACCCTTTTGAGGCCTCTACTCCTTGGCATGTTCCTTTCTACCTACTATTTATCATCATCAGAATCATCTATGTCAATTGTTTCTTTTCCCTTTATATCTTATTTGTTCAAATCAACTCTAGGCCTATTCAAGAGTAGCCGATTTACCTTTAATTGCATATTTTCTTGTTCCATGAATGAAATCAAGAGGTTGGATTTTGACAATATGTCCTTCAGTTCTTTGATCTCAGCATCTTTCTCCATGATCACCTGCTCTCTCGTTCTATTCTCTTCATCCACCTCCAATTCTGCCATTTCAGTGTCAAGATGGAGTGGCTCCTCATCTTGCAAAGGTGTCTCATGTTGTGATGATGATCCATGTTCTGTTGATGTAGGCTTGGCCCTTTTCAACAATGTTTGGAGAAAACACAAGCCCAATTCCTTCCTGATATGTTTGAGTCACCTCAACCCTAGGTGTCCTCTTGACTAAAATTCTGCTAGATGTGCCATTCTTGTTTGCCTTGGATGGTACTGATGGTGTTGTTGATGGAGTACTTTTGCTAGTAGGTTGACTTACAAGGGGCCAAAATAAAGTGGAGTGGATGAATTTCTCTGAAGAAATGTTCATTTGAGTGAGAAGGTGTAAGACAATGATTTTTATGATGGCATTGTGGGAAATACTAGCTTGGTGATCACTCTCTTTATGCTACACTTTCTCTTCCATTTTAACCAAGCTTTTGTAGAGATAGTAGGGTAGGTTGAGATTTTTTACCCCTATGAAGTGCATTAGAAATATAACATGATATTTGTACAACCTTGAGAATCTAGGCTCACATGCCAAATACCTCATTATGACCTTCATCAATGGAGCAAACTTATCATGTAGTTGTCTAAAAGGAAAATTCTTCTTGATGACATCTTTCTAGTCACTTTTAATGAAAGCCTTGTAATTTTGAACATCCAAATCTGAATTATTGAACCACTTTTCCCCACTTTTTGGTATCCCTATAACTATATATATGGCCTCAATTGAAATTTTAAAGCTCACTTCTGCAATTTTGACCTTATCTCTCCTCAGGTTTGTGGCAAACAGACCTGTTAACTTGGCATGATATCTCACTTGCTAAATTTTCTCACAAAACCCTAAACATTTTACATTATAAAAACATTGTTTTGCCAAGGAGGAAGACATCAAATCCTCAGTGTTAAGTGTCTCAAACCTTGATATTTGACCTCTTTTTTTATATGGTTTATTTTCTCCCTACATTGTTAAATATTGCACAAACCCTAGTGAGATGAAAGGGAAAAACGAGGTTTTACTTGGAAAAAGGGGAATTAGGATTACCTACTTTAGGTGATGGACTGTAGGGGTTAGGGAGGATATATGTAGGTAGGGAAACATTTTGGAGGTAAATAGTGGTATTGGGAAGCTTAGGGAAGTGGAGGATGACAAAAAGAGTGTAGGGATAGGTTGTATGAATTAACACAATCCTAACCCTAAAACTACCAAAAACGTAGCGTAGGGGCTACGGCTAGGTATAGGGATTAGGGAAATCAGAGTGAGAGGGTGTGAGGGTTGTGGGAAGTGTGTTTATGTGTGGAGAAGGGTAGAGTATGTATGGGATTAGGTGTTTTTTCTTTCAATTCAAAAATTTTATCCCACCCACCAAAAACAAAGCATGGGGACTATGGGAGGATTTCAAAAGTGGAACACTGAAATAGATGTTTATAGGAGGTAGGAGGAACTTCAACTTAATTTTCAACAGCTGATGAAAACTTCAATTTCCCATGAACCTTTGAAGATGATTTTTTTCTTTTAGAAGTAAAAATGCAGTGAAGGCTAAAAAAAATAGTTTGGTGGCTGAAAATGCAACGTGGCTATATGGAGAGGGTGCCAATCACCTTTTGAGAGTGTCCTTTGATGTATTTTGTATTGATATGGTATTTTTGGTTGATTCAGTGCTCAATTCCAATGGAATGAATGAAATAAATGACTTGTATGGTTATTTGTAGATTGTGGAAATCAAACTCTCTTTATAGTGGTGTGGTGGCCCACCATCTCTTTTTCATATTTGACTGGAACATTTTGTAGCTTTGAAACATTAGAAACATATTACATCATATTTGAAATAAAATTACACTTGAAAAAAAAATTATCAAGCATTTTCTCTATTACTACTCCTTCATTTCTGAATTTATGGATGAAATGACAATGTTTTTTATGGATTTGACCCTAAGACCTAATGGTGGCATGTCATGGAATGAGCTAAATGGTGACCATGGTAGTACGACTGAAATGATAATGAAGACTTTTCCATGATCACTCATCCAACTGAAAGATGGCAATGACCAACACGTGAAAATTTTGAAAGGATTAGTAACTAGACCTAGACAAACTACCGAGTGACCAAATTTTTATTTGAAGACCTACTGAAACCATAAAAATTTGACTTAAGACCCTAAAAAAACCTTGTAAGAGAATATTTTATCATTGGTGACTGGCAGGATTGGAAGATACTAACGTTTTCTCTAGTTGTGGATGGTAGCTCCTTGGAGGGGTCAATAACACTGTAGACCAAGTAGCCTTATCCATTGGGAATGGAGTCAAAAATAAAAATACCAAACCCAAAACTCAAAACTCACTGACAAACTGAAATGAATTTGACTGAAAAAAAAAACTAACTACTCACTGCAACAGCACTTACAAAACCTATTGATGAAAACATATCGTCTATACTTTAGGGCTTCAAATCCTAATGACAACAACCCACATGTTGAAGACATATATACAATCATGGCAAATGGTCCCTCCAGTGTAACCAATCCATCAAATCGCTACTTACTAGAATCACTCTCACATTTCCTTTGAACAGGTAGATAAAACAAAATATAGGCCACTCTGAGTGTCCGTTGAAGATGTGCTCATGATCAACAAATACAAGAAAAATCATCTTCCCTATTGACTATAGTAAATTAGTGTAAGGATCCAGAATAATTTGAAATGTTATCTGTTCTTGAAATCCAACAAACATACAATTACCCCTTTCATTTTTATCTGAAATAATAGTTGGTTCTTGATCCATAGGAAGGCATAGAGAAGTATGAATTTCTACTACCTTAGTGTTGGTTGTAAACTCCTCAAGCATGAGAAACTCTGATTCTATCTCTGGCATACTATCTATTCCATACTCATACTCTTCCAATTCATAGTCTAAATCATCCTTGAACAGAAACCATTCTTCAAGATTTTAAGTATGGGGGGTTTCCGTAGTTCATTATATTAGATATCATTTTTGGGATTAAATTGCATTAATTAAGTCATTCATATATTACAATTTCCATGAGATGTAGTCATAACTGACTAATTTATCATGATTTTTGAATATTCCACTTAGCACACATTGTATCGAGTGAAACAATGGCAACTCTATCTTCTTCATGAAAGAAAAAAATCCTTATTTTCTGATCTCCTTGTAGGAAATAATCATCACATATTGGCTTACTCACAACAGCTTCTTGTATAGTTTCATCAGTCTCATGACTGTCATTGTTTAAACCCAAATTTTCATTTTCCATAATGGAAAAAATTTCACTCACACATTCTTGACTGTGTGAACATTGTAAAATCTGCAAATCAGCATGAGCATGGGCTGTAACATGACTTCTCAGGATTTGTTCTATTTCATGTTCAGACAGAGGAGAAAACTATGTTTTATAACAATTAACATTGGCTTGATGATTTTTATTTTTGAGATCAGGAATAAACGTTTATTTATTTTGGTCCCATTCTATTACATCCAAAGAGGAAGTTATTGATTCTTGTGGGGAGGAAAAATCATAAAGGGCTTCTAACATCTCTTCTTTTGTACATTCTTCATATCCATGCAAATTCTCAAGAAATTTAATGAAATTTTCAGAAATCTCACAACATCTATCAATCATTGATAAGGAAAAATGACAATTTTGATAATGTTGAAAGAATACTGAATGAAAAAACTCTAGAGAATATAAAATAGTAAATGGTAGACTATTATACCATGATATTTCTCTTTCCTCCAAGGTATCCATGAACATATTCATCATACAATCTTAAGGAAAATCAATCTTTAGTCTGTGAATATGAGAACGAAATTTGACCAAATGCAAACTAGCATCTTCTCCATCCTGACCTTTAAATTTTGGTAGCCCTATTTGCCAATATATACAAGTAATATAGTTTAGAAAACCAGGAATATGAGATTTATTCAAAGGAGCATACCTTTGAGCAGTTGAATCGATTTTGAAATCAGTGAAGTCACCAAGAAGTCCTGTAAACTACTAGTTCTTGAATAGTGGAGTCACCATGAAAATTTTGAACCTTTGGATTCTTTGACACTAGACTCGTCAGGTGAATGATTCAACCTTCTTGTGCCTGATCACTTTTTACCCTCAGTAATCATTTATGTTCCTTTTCGTTCTTTCCCCAGGAAGATCTGTCACCGCACTCCCTATCAACGGTGCTAGAAATGTTGGCCTCCACAATGTCCCAAGGATGAGAAAGGATATTGATGGAGGTAACCTAAAACCAAGCTTTAGTTTGGTAGCTAGCCCTACCAAACCAAAGAGGGATCTCTCTATAAAAATCACAGCCAAAGGATTTGAGTGGAGGAAGAATAGATTTTAGGCTATTCACATCAGCTCCACGGTTTTGAATGTTTAGGGTTTTCTACTAGATCAAGTATCAAAACTAGGTAACTAGGTTAAAGTATCAAAGGGTTTTAGTTGCAAATATATGGAGGAGCAAGATATAAATTTTGATGGGCTTAGGATTTTTTCGGTGTAGTGTAGGGTTTGAAAATGAAATAATATCTTAATGATCATGTGTCATGAATTCATTAAAACAAAACTGGAAGATTACATAAAATGACATTTCCAAAAAAAATAGATCTTTCATGGAAGAATTTTTCTTATCAATCTTGTAGTAAAATCACTAAATAAAGAAATATATGGAAAGGAAACATGTGTGTTATTTATATGAAACTATAACAAAGAAAATACAACATTAAAAACTCACTACACAATAATTCCTAGATAATAGCTACAACTGGTCCTTTGATTTCCTGAATAAAAATTTGAAGTACAAGCTAATGTAGTTCCACCCTTTGATGTCCAACCATCAAAATGACAAAGAAATCCATAAATATAAACAAAAAAACATTTCCCCTCTCTCATTGGTCCAATCCTAGAGTGGAGGAACAAATCACAAGATTTCCTCACCTAAAACCTAAAGACTAGGGAGGTTAACAAAAATCTCCTCATAATAGAAAACTTGATACATTTTACCATAAAAAGTATTTAAAAGCATGTATCCACCTAATTTTCACTCTAACCAACATATTTACCATTTCTTACATCATTACATCCCAAAAAATGACAAATTACATCAGGCTAAACTGAATTTGACTAATAAAATTGAGAAAATTGGCTTCCAGGAAAAAGCGCAATAAATTATCATAAAAGCGTAGCATGCCAGGAAAAATTGTAGCACCCTAGGGGTAATAGGATTTTGAAGGCATTCCCAAGGTCCAAAGTAGGATCTAAAATATGCTAGAGAAATATTTTCTCATCTATTACACAATAGAACATTCAAGCACTCTAAAATATTGCTTCTAGCCATCTTAAAATCAATTCCCCCACAACTACTCCAAAAGTGCGGCGAGCTTCTAAGAAACATGGCAGAAAGGTGAATTTTAGGTGGTTTTTGGCATTTTCACCTGCCAAAATCTGCTGACATGGCTCTCCCAAGGGCTGAATTTGATGTCGAGGTCAAGAGAAATAAAAAAATGTAAATATTTTTCCATTTTAATGGCCCAACAAAATAACGGTATAAGACTCGCTCCATTTTTGGACCAAAGACTGTGCAAAAATTGTCAAAAAGTAAAAAAACTTCAACAATTGTCAAAATTTCTCCAAATTTTCTCAAAATTATTCCTAAAATTCTCCATGGATATCTATGATGATAATTTATGCTATGAGTGAAGAATCATCAAGTAAATCAAACTTACCCTTCTCCTTTTCCTTCATTAGGGTTTCCTTGAGTTTTTTCCTTAATTGCTTGATCCTTGCCTTGGAGACCTAATTTCTTGTTTATTAGTGTATGGCCATATGCCTTTGTATGTTTTTGTTCTTATTTTACCTCTTCAGGATTTTCTCCAAGTGACCATTGACTCTATCAAGCCAATATCCCATATCCTTGTCAATTTCTACCAATATGAGCTCATTAACTGTCATTTGGGTCCTTGGTGGAGTTGCTTCTCATTGTTGCTAAAGTGCCCTTTTGAGGCCTATATTCCTTGGCCTCTTCCTTCTTACGTAATCTTCCTGATCATCTGAATCATCTATTTCAACTACTTCTTTTACCTTTACATATTCTTTGTTGAAATCAACTCTAGGCCTATTCAAGAGTTGTTTATTTCCCTTTCATTGCATATTTTCTTGTTCCATGAATGAAATCAAGAAGTTGGATTTTGAAAATTTGTCCTTGATTTCTCTGATCTTGGCATATTTATCCATGATGACCTGCTATGTTGTTTTTTTACCTTCATCCACCTCCAATTTTTCCATGTCAGTGTCAATATGGAATGACTCCTCATCATGCAAAGGTGTCTCATGTTGTGATCATGACCCCCGTTCTACTGATGCAGGCTTGGCCCTTTCAACAATGTTAGGAGAAAACACAAGCCTCATTCATCTCTAATATGTTTGAGTCACCTCACACCTAGGTTTCCTCTTGACTCAAATTCTGCTATATGAGCCAATCTCCTTTGTCTTGGATGATACTGATGGTGTTACTGATGGTGTACTTTGGCTAGTAGGCTGACTAGCAGGGGAAAAAATACAGTGGATTGGATGAACATCACCCAAGAAATGTTCATCTGAGTGATTTGGTGTAAGAAAATTATTTTTATGAGGGCATGGTGGAAAATACTAGCTTGGTTATCACTCTCTTTATGTTTCACTTTCTCTGCCATTTTAGCCAAGATTTTGTAGAGATAGTAGCATAGGTTGAGAGTTTTTACCGCTGTAAAGTGTAGTAGCAATCTACCATGATATTTGTACAACATTGAGAATCTACCCTCACATGTAAAATACATCATTATTGACTTCATAAATGGATAAAACATATCAAGAAACTATCTAAAATGAAATATCTTCTTAATGGCATCTTTGTAGTGACTTTTAATGAAAGCTTTGTAATTTTGAACATCCAAATCTGAGTTCTTGAACCACATTTCCCCATTGTTTGGTATCCCTGTAGTTGTATCTATGTCATCAGTTGAAATTTTGAAGCTCATTATTGAAATTGTGACCTTATCTCTCCTAAGGATTGTGGCAAACAAACTTATTAACTTGGCATGATATCCCACTTACTGAATTTGCTCGCAAAACCCTAAACATCCTACATTCTGAAAAAATTGTTGGCCAATGAGGAAGACATCAACTCCTGAGTGTTAAGTGGCTCAAAGATTTATATTTTACCTCTTTTTTTATATGGTTTATTTTCTCCCTACATTTTTTAATATTTCACAACAAACCCTAGTGGGATGAAAGGGAAAAACAGGGTTTTACTTGGAATATATGGAATTAGGATTACTTGCTTTAGGTGATGGAATGTAGAGGTTAGGGAGGATAAATGTAGGTAGGGAAAATTTTTTGGACGTAGATTGGATATTTTAAAGCTTGTGGAAGTGGAGGATGAAAAAAAGAGTGTAGGGATAGGTTGTAGGAATTAACACCATCCTAAACCCAAAACTGCCAAAAACACAATGTAGGAGCTAGGGTTAGGTATAGGGATTAGATAAACGAGGGTGAGATGGCGTGAGGGATGTTGGAATTGTATTTGTGTGTGTGTAATGGTATATTATGTGTGGTATTAGGTGTTTTTTCTTGCAATTCAAAGAATGGAGCTCACCCACAAAAAACACAACATGGGGACTATAGGAGGATTTCACTAATGAGACATTGAAATAGATGTTGATAGGAGGTAGCAGAAACTTCAACATACTTGTGAAAATCTGATGAAAACTTCAATTTTCCCTAAAAACCTTTGAACATGATTTTTTTACTTGTAGAAGTGAAAACACAACGAAGGCTCAAAAACGCAGTGTGGTGGCTCAAAACATAGCGTGGATGCCTAGAGAGGGTGCCAATCACCTTTTGAGAATGTCCTTCAATGTTTGTTGTACTGATATGTCCTTTGTGGTTGAGTGAGTGGTCAATTCCAATGGAATGAGTGAAAGAAAATGATTGTATTGTCATTTGTAGCTTGTGGAAATCAAATTCTCTTCATAGTGGTGTGGTGGCCCACCATATCTTTTTCATATTTGACTTCAAAAATTTGTAGATTTGGAAAATTAGAAACATATTACATCATATTTGAAGTAAAATTACAATTGAAAAAAACATCATTGAGAATTTTCCCTATTACTACTCCTTCACTGCTTAATTTATTGATGAAATGATAGATTTCGTATGGATTTGACCCTACGACCCAATGGTGACATGTCATGAAATGATTTGAATGGTGACCATGGTAGTATGATTGAGATGATAATGAAGACTTTTTAGTGATCACTCATCCAACTGAAAAATGGCAATGGCCAACACATGAAAATTTTTAAAGGAGTACTAACCAAACCTAAACACACTAGCGAGTGACCAAATTTTTATTTGAATACCTACTGAAACCATAAAAATTTGTCTTAAGACACTAACAAAAGCCTTGTCAGAGAATATTCAATCACTAGTGACTGGCAGGATTGGAAGGCACTAACAGACAATCTCAGTAATATTACTTGCAATATCCCTTGCTCTAAAGATGGACCTTTCTACTTGTAATAATTTTATATCCCAATCTACAAAGAGGATTTCTTTGTGTGAATATTGTATTCTAGGAATTTTTTCTACTCTTCCCTCTACATTGTCATGCAATGTTATAAATTCAAAAAAGTTCTCATTATTTTGTTCGAAATTTGTCCTCGAATCATACAATTAATTCATCAGTGAATGAATTTTATTGCACAGATCAATGATGACTTCAAAATTTTGGGAAAAATACCACCCGTTGTTAGGATAAAAGGGTATTATGTTCCACTACTTCCTTATTAAATTATTCAATATTAGGATTGTCCTTTAATTGTTCAATTATAGCTTGGAGTTCTTGTAGCTAGGCATCTTTAATATTTATATTTGTTTCATGTTGAAGTTTCATTTCATCAAAGTTGTGACTCTTGGGCATGGATCCTAATTATCATCTATATTTATAGGTCTTTATTTCAACAAAATGTATGCCCCAAGAAGACTGTACAGCCCTCCACGTGTGGGGGGGACTTAGCTAAAAATAGATGTAAAATTTGCTCATAAAATATTGTAATTTTGTTGTCAATATGGGCCATTCATTAGGTGGTTGCTCTGATAGTAGAATTTATGTTTAATTTAGGGATTTTTTCTTTAGAAGGTAACCCCTCTTTCGTATGAGGGAATTGTATCATGGTTATGTGTGGTGTGTGTATTCTGTGAGAGAAAGAGAAATGGGGATTGTGTGAAAGAGTAGAAGATATTACATCAGATATGATGTAGGTTGTGTCTCTTCATTTTTTTGGATAATAGAAAGGAAGTATTGGTTGTTTATTTGTGGATGCAGCCAAAGTTGGGTGAACCACATATATGTATGTCTCTCTTGTTTATATGTTTTGTATGTTTGTATTTCCACATATTTTTATGTGTTCCATTACTTTGCTATATATAATTTTCTAAAAAATGGTATCAAAGCCAAAGCTATATTTGGCTAATAAACTCGCAGGAAACAAGGGTTCCTGGTTCAAGTGGGAGAAATGGAAGAACATGGAAGGTTTAGGGTAGAGAAATTTAATGGCCAAAATTACTAGTTGTGGAAGATACAGATAGAAGATTATTTGTATTAAAAATATTTGTACCTACCATTGAGCGTAAAAACAAAGAATATTTTGAGTATGAGAGATGAAGAATGGGGTATTCTCGACAGAAGGGCACTTGCAACAATATGGCTCGACCCGATGGCATCACTAGCCTTTAATATTTCAAGGAAACAATAATAGAGGGTTTAATGACATCATTTTCCAGACTATATGAAAAATGTTCAGCCTCAAATAAGGTATTTATTATGAAGCATTTATTTCGTATGAAAATGTTGGAAGGTGGATCTATTGGTGACCATTTAAATTAATTTAATACAATTACTAATGAGTTAAGTTCTGTAGAGGTAAAATTTGATGACGAAGTTAGGGCTCTATTATTTCTATGCTCATTTACAGAAATTTGGAATGGTTTAGTGACGGCCATTACTAACTCTCTCTCTCTCTCTCTCTCTCTCTCTCGATCTAATAATTTAAAGTTTGATGATGTTGTTGGTGCCATCCTTAGAGAGGAAATGCAAACGAAAAGCTCTGATGAGACATCATGTAATACTTTGAGTGAAAATAATAGGGAAGAAAAATGGAAAGAGGAAAGAGACTAGGATATTGCAGTAAGTCAAGAAAAGGAAGATCCAATTCCAGATCATGGATAGTGTGCTGGAAATGTGAGAAGAAAGGACACCTAAATAAATATTGTAAGTCTATGAAGGGAAAAAAAGGAGACGCACAACAAGAAAGCAATCATGAAGCGAATCTGAGAGGTGATGTATTGCAATATAATTTGATTATTTATTTATGAAATGTTATTGATGCCTGGGTGGTATATTTAGGGGCCTCATTCCATGCCACACCTCATAAGAAACATTTTTGTGACTATGTTCAAGGAGATTTTGGACAGGCTCGTCTGGGTGATGATAAACCGTGTGAAATTGTTGGAATGCGTAAAGTTAATGTAAAATAGAAGAATGGAAACCAATGGTTATTAAAGGAATTAAGGCATGTTCTAGATCTAAAGAAAAATCTGATTTTAATAGGGAAGTTAGGTGGTGAAGGTTTTCTGAGAACTTTTATAGATAAAACCTGGAAGGTCACTAAAGGAGCCTTGCTAATAGAAAAAGAAGAAAAGGTTGCTACATTATATTTATGCAATGGTATTTATATTTGTTTTAATGCTTTAAAATCCACATGAGAAGATGAAACATTATGGAATCATAGGCTCAAACACATGAGTGAGAAGAGGATGAATATTCTTCACTCTAGAAATTTGTTTCTAGGTTTGAAATATATTGATTTGGATTTCTATGAGAATTGTGTTTATCGAAAATACAAGAGAGTTAGAATTCTTAGAGTTGGGAAAGAAAAGAAGAGTGAATATTAGAGCTTCTGCATATAGATGTATAGGGACCTACTCATGTATCATATCTTAGCAGCTCTCATTATTAAGTTACTTTTATTGATGATGAAACTAGAAAAAAATTGGATTTATTATATTCAGAATAAATCTGATGTATTTGATACTTTCAAGAAATGGAAATATTTGTTTGATATTGAGACAGGAAATAATTTTAAGTGTCTCAGATCAGACAATGAAGGTAAATATTCCAGCAAAGAGTTTGACAGGTACTGTTCAGAGCATGTAATTCACATAGAGATGATAGATCTAGGAAAACCAAGGGAAAATTGTGTGTCAGAAATTATGAATGGGACAATCATGGAGCGTGCAAGGTGCATGAGATTGCATGAAATAATTTCTTTACTATTTTGGGTAGATGTTGTAGATATTTTTGTTTATCTAATAAACAAAGGGCCTTCAATTTTTTTGGATGGCGGTATTCTAGAGGAAGCATGGACAAATAAAAAGGTATACTAATCTTCTTTAAATTGTTTTTGTTGTGAGGAAATTGTCCATATTTATAAATAAAATAGAGAAAATCTTGAGGGAAAATCAAAGAAATGTCCCTTTATTGGATATGGTGTTAATGATTTTGGTTACCACTTATATGATTACGAAAATAAAAAAAATAATTAGGATAAGAGATGTCATATTCAATGAAAATGTCATGTATAAGGATCAGACGTAGGAAAATAAACAGGATAAAGAAAACATAGAATACACATTGCTTGATGAGATCACAAAAAAATTAAAGGTGCTTGAAAATAATAATAATCAACGTCCACAACAACAAAAACCACCACACCAGAAACAGGCACCTCAAACACTTGAAAGTGGTGTTAAAATATCTACTAGGATAAGTAGACCTCCTAAATGATACTCTCCTTCACTATATTATGTATTGTTAACTGATTCTGGTGAACCAGAATGTTATGAAGAAGCAATATGGGTAGAAACTAGGAAGAAGTGGGAGCTAGCCATGAAAGAAGAGATGGACTCCTTGGTACATCACTAGACTTGGGACTTAGTCAGGTTTCCTACAGGTAAAAAAACATTGCAGAATAAATGGGTTTACAGGTTGAAGGAATAACCTGGAGGAAAAAATAGGTACAAATCTAGATTTATGGTGAAGGGTTTTGCACAGAAGAGAGGTATTAAATTTGATGAAATAATTTCTCCTTTTTTTTAAATGACTTCAATCAGAACTATTTTAAGTCTTGTAGCAATGGAAGATTTGTATCTTGAACGGTTAGATGTACAGACAACCTTTCTCCATGGGGATTTGGAGGAAGAGATACATATTTATCAACCAGAAGGATATGAGGTCAAAGGAAAGGAAAATTTAATGTGTATGGTGAAGAAGATCTTGTATGGATTTAAACAGGCTTCGAGGAAGTGGTATCGAAGATTTGATAGGTTTATGTGTGAACAAGGTTATACTATATGTCACTTTGATCATTATGTTTATCTAAAAAGGAAAAATGATGGCAGCCATATAATATTTGTTATTGTATGTAGATGGAATTCTTGTTGTAGGGTCTAACATGTAGGAAATAAATGTGCCCAAAGGAAATTGGAAAATTCATTTGCAACGAAGGATTTGGGAGCTACAAAACAAACCCTTGGTATGAGAATAACTAGAGATAGGAAAAATCACAAATGAACAATGTCTCAGAATGAGTACATACAAAAGGTGTTGGAAATATTTAATATGCATAATGAAAAAAAAGTTAGTACACCTTTGGTTGGCCATTTAAAACTAAGGAGATGTGCCCCAAGGCACAATATGAAACGTAATATATGTCTAAATTTCCATATGAATCAACAATCGAAAGCTTAATGTATGCAATGGTCTGCACAAAGGCTAATATTTCAGATGCAATGGCAGTTGTAAGCATGTACATGAACAATCCTGGAAAATAAAATTGGATGGTAGTGAAATGCATTCTCGGGTATTTTAGAGGTACCACAAATTGAGCATTATGCTTTGGTTGTTAAAACATTGCTCTACGGCAATATGTTGATGCAAATATGGCAGGTGATGGAGATAACATGAGGAGCACTTCAGGGTATGTATTTATTGTAGGTGGAACAACTAGCATTTGAGTTTTTAAAATGAAAAAGGTTGTTTCACTTTCAACAATAGAAGCAAAATATGGTGCTGCTATAGAGGCTAGTAAAGAAATAATTTGGTTACAAAGGTTTATGAATGAATTAGGTAAGAAGCAGGAGATGGACATGTTATATAGTGATAGCAAGAGTGCCATTATTCTTGCAAAGAAATCAACATCTCATTCCAAGACTAAACGCGTACAACTCAAGTACCATTTAATATGGTTAGTGTTGGAAGATGGATAGTTGAAGCTGGAAAAGATACACACTAGCCAGAATCCTGTAGATATGTTAATAGAAGTTGTAACCTGGGAGAAATTGAGGTTTTGCTCAATTTTAATTAGTCTTCATGTATGATGATGAATATGAGAAACAACTAGGTCCAAAATGGAGTCACTTTCTAGAAAATGAAGCAGCGATGGAGTTGGTACAATGAGTCTCCAACTGGGAGATTGTTGGGTGTGTAGCCTGATTATCATCCTGATTTAGAGGTATTTGTTTCATCTGGATGTTAACCCCAGGAAGACTGTACACCCCTCCATGCATGGTGGTGTGGGTGGTACTTGTCCCCCCTGTGGGAGTTTGGGGGGGGGGGGGAGGGGCGCATCGCCCTCGGCTGGGGGGTCCGGGGACCAACGGTCCCCCCCAAGGGATTGGGGGTAGCACCCTCGAAGCTAAACACACACACACACACACATATATATAATATCCTTGTAAAATATTGTAATTTCATAGTCTATCTAAGCCATCCATTAGGAATATTATGTGACAGTGGAAGTTATGTTTAATTTAGGGTTTTTTTCCCTAGAAGGAAACCCCAATTTCATATGACGTAATTGTATTGCGGCTGTGTGTGGTGTGTGTATTCTGTGTGAGAAAGAGAAAGGGGGTTGTGTGAAAGAGTAAAGGATATTACAACAGATCTGTTGTAGTTTGTGCCTCTTCATTTGATGGCTAATAGAAAGGAGGTATTGGTTGTTTCTCCTTGGCCGTAGCCTAATTTGGGTGAACCGCCTATATATTTGTCTCTCTTGTTTTATATGTTTTCTTTGTTTTTATTTCCACATATTTTTATTTTTTCCATTTCTTTGTAATATATAATTTTGTAACAGTGACAACTGTACTTTCCACTAATGGTCAATGCTTTGTTTCTCTTTTAACAATTCATGCTTCAATTGTTGAATTATGTCATATTTATCTTTGATCAATTGTTTCACTTCTAAAGCTTTGTCAATAGTAGTTGTTTCATAGGCCCTTGCGAACTGTGATAGCCTGGTTAAGGCATTGAAGGGGTTGCTTTGTGGATCCTTCCATACAACATCCATTGGTACATCTCTAGGAACTAGTGCCTGGGATTTCTCAACTCTCCTCCTCTTTATTTTTCTGATCATTACAACCCTATGCTTGGGACTGTAAAATATGTCGAGAGGAGGATTCTCTTCAATATAAAGAAAAATTTCTAAAGTGTATCCTGGGATTAATTAAACATCTTTTGTATTAAGTGCTTTATCAAAAGCCCCAATAGTAAGCAAGCTCTACTAATTAGTCTCATGGATGATGATTGTTTCTTTTGGACATGAGGTCTTCTCCTCTTGCGATCCTTTAATTTTCTTATGAAACTAGTCGCAAACATTATTCAACTCATTGCTAAACCATGTTTCACCAGTTTTTTCCTCTGTATATCTAGTCTCTTTTTTTTTCTTGTGTGACATTGATTTCCTTTGAATATTTTTCTAAATCTTGATCTTCTTGTAAAATTGGTTGAGAAACCCTAAATGTGTCAAGAGGGGGATCCTCCAAGATTTTATTCATGTATTCCTTGAACTCATTAATATTCTCTAGACTGAGATAGTTTTTAGCCAAATTTTCTACCTGTAGGTATTTTTTGACATACTTAAATAGATCATCAAAGTTAGCACACTGATGTAAAAATTGTCTCACTTTTACCACAACTATAAAATTTTGAGCCACTCTTTTTAGGTCGTAATTCCTACAGGGAATCGTGGGAAAGTTTAGACACTTTATATGGTTAATTTCAAGCCCACTGTGCTTGAAATTATCCAAATAATAGACACCATAATGGATGGGAAATTATAGCTAGGCATATTTCTTGGCTTCTTTTAGGGATTTGGTTAATCCATTTCCCACGGTTTCTTTGGAAATTTCTCAGGCCAAGAGTTTATTTGGGAAATAGAGTGGGAGAACATGAGGTTTGGCTAAAGAAAAAAAAACCCTAACATATGTGAATAACTCTTCTTCGAACCACTTTCCTATAGTTGTGAAATCATCTATGGAATCATTGGATAACCTTGGGGATTTTTCACCAAATACATCTTGATGTAAAGGTAACATGTCTCCATGAAATATTTCATAAAAATGGGATTGAAAATTATACTCCCAAAGGATTTTGTGATAAATTTGGATAGGGGTAGGGTCTTCCAAATTCCATTTCCATCCCATGGATGGGAAATTATAGGTAAATCGCACGCTGTACATAATCTATGCGCTCATATAAAAAACGAGCACTATTCTGGTAGTGACTTTTTGGTATTTTTCTATAGGCTAGGATTTAGGAAGAAATATTATTAGATAGGATAGTGACCTGATCCATTATGTAGGAATACGATATGGAATTAATGAAGGGAACCCATTAAACTGAAAACTTAATTGTATTAGGATACCCAAACAACCTACACATCATACTATAAATATAACAATGCAGACCAATGATAGAAGATATGGAGTACATAGCCTTATCATCGTATGTGTACTTGTTTGGATCATGTCTCCACTGCCTTATCGACACTGAATCTACTTTATTTTTATCTGCAAAATTATGGAGGAATTTATTGTCATATATATTATGTGGATCAGGCAGATGATACATTTTATTCAATTCTTCAGCTCTGCAAGATCCAACCATTGTCTGCCTTGAAGTCAGGAATTTCCTTTATACGATATTCAGATTATGAATAACCCACTTAACCATGTCTATGTAGGGTGGGATCTTAGGCTCAGTAGCAATCCGATGAAGGAAGGAATTGGAAACATCATTGTAAGTAGTTTTAGAAGATGAAAAAGAATCAGAAGTCATGGCTTCCATTTGAATTATTCTATGTTCTTCATTCTCAAAAAAAATTTACATGGCTTCCCATGAAGAAGTTCCAGAATATGTGGTGATTTTTGTATCAGAGAATAGTGGGGTCATCTCAGTGATCTTCGAAGTAGGAGGAGGCAACTCTAGTGGAACCATAAGCTTCTTGTTCTTCTTTGAATATTTCGACAATTCGCTAGAGTTTTTTTTTTGGGACTAGCCTAAAGTGAAGAGAAAGAGGAGGGAATGAAGGAAATTACTTAGGATGTGGGAGGATTTAATACAAAACCTTGAAGTGATAACGAATATATGTTTTAATGCAGAAAATATTGAAACATTAACTAAAGGAACTCAAATCATTTTGGATATCAAGAACATAAATACCATTATGCTTTAGTCATAAATGAAAATGTGGGTTCATGTAGTTTACCTGACAACGCAACACCTCGTTAGATATTTCGCATCATAGATTTCCTTAAGAACACAACTCAAAACATGTGTGCTATGAAAATAGCTCCCAAAATAGAAGGAAAGAGAGATAAATGCCTTAGAAATCATCCACTTCGAGGGAGAGACCTCATTTACATTACATAAATGAAAAATTCTTGGATGATACAAATGAAAAAGCCTCCTTTCCATATATAGGAGTCAATGGGGTCACAATATAATCCTAGCCGACCTAACAATAATAATGTAAGGGCACAAAAATAACAGTAGTGGGCTTCTATGGGGCACAATAATAACAATATGGGGACTACATGGGAAAAATAATAACAATAAGGGAGCTATAATAACTATAAAAGTAAGGGGATACACTAGATATTATAGGGACCTAAAATTCCCCTCTCCTTCAAACATGTGTTTTCCTCAATGCTTGATTATTTCTGGATGTTTATGTATAAAAATTTCATCCTCCCATGTGGAATATTCAGCAGGTAAGTTCTTCCACTTGCTGAGATACTCTAAAATTGATCGATTTCATAGTTTTTCATTTTTATTTTCTGTTAAAGCTTTAGAATTTCATTCGATGTGATGTTGATCTTCTTGTTGTTTCATTTGATTCTGCACCAAAGTTATGCTATCCTTTGAGAGTTGGAGAATTTCTTTTTCATGCTCGATGTGATCTTCCACTGATTGATAATCCACACTAGTTTTCATTTCATCCTTTAAACCATTGAAACTAGCCTCCCTGTCTTATTTTAAGGTATCTATTTCATCTTTGGTTACTATTTGTGATATCAAAATTTGTTGCACATGGTACCATAATTTTAGTACATCATACTGCAATTATTCATCTTCATCCATCATAGTATAGCTTTTTGAGGGACTAATGGGTATGGAATTATTTTTGGGAGGAATTATATAACTCAATACTGATATCTATGCTTCAATATGCCCTTGGAATCACTTAAAATTGATTTTTCAATCAAAATTTATGTAAACTTGTTTAAAAAATAAACACCTTTTTCTTGCATTTTAGGAGGACTCTATTGAACCTGATTTATCTTAGTTATTTTGGATCTTAAAGATCTGAATTTATACCCTTTATTAGCCTTCTTAGACCTCTTTCCAATTCCACAGGTCAGACATGATTTGGATTCTTCAAGTCAACGTTATGCCCAATCTCCCGCAATGACCTAATTATAGACTGGTTCAGTAGAGTGAACTTGTATGGCATGCCATGTGTCACTTTTTCCTACTTCTGCTCTGAAATTGATAAACAAGAAATTACAGCTTGTGTACTTTCTTCTTATTTTTACAAAATTCCAATACGATGCTCAGAGAGAGAGAGTTATGATTATTTTACCAAGGTCACCTCTTTGAGATGAAATTCGGCAGCCTGCAAAAACCCTAACTTCCACAGATCATATCTCAAAAAATATTGTGAACCAATATCTAAAAATTTTACATGAAGCTCCTCAGGATGTCTTCGACAATGTGTTTTTTTTTCAGCTTTTGAACCTTCAACGAAAAAAAATTATAGAGAACATGCCACGATGATCTATTTGAAGCAACGAAACCCTAGAATCTAGAGATCAGATACCAAATGTTATGAAACGAACTCCCAAAAAAGAAGAAAAGTTAGATCAATGCCTTAAAAGTTAGCCACTTTGAGTGGGAAACCTCCTTTACATTACATAAATGAACAATTCGGGGATGATACAAATGAAAAAACATACTTTCTATATATGGGAGTCCATGGGGTCACAATATAATCCTAGCCAACCTAACAATAATAATGTAAGGGAACAACAATAGCAATAGTGGGCTTTTATGGGGCACAATAATAACAATATGGGGACTACATGGGGAAAAAAATAACAATAAGGGGGCTATACTAACAATAACAATAAGGGGATACACAATTATTATAGGGACCTAACAATGTGATACTTCTCTTTTGCCGATATGCGATTAAGTCTTGTCATAGTTAGAAATTAATATGAAGGGTATGAGCTTATTGGAATCATATCGTATAAAATAGATAGAATACCATGAGTGCTTGAACTTCCACGTTGCAATAAAAGCATCGCCATCGTAGAGATCGTGAAATTGATATATCTAATGAAGGGTTAAGATATTGCGATTGTGATATATCGCATCGAGAGAATGGAGCAGGCATGACCAACCATACATCAAAATGAAAACTCTGATGATGGGGAAGCAACAAGTGGCATGGCCGATAGATGGGAGCTAGCATGGAATTTAAAATAATTAGAAGGTTTTATCTTTGTTGTTTTTTTTTTTAATTCTTTTCACGTATTTTCTTTATGATTCGGGTGACATCGCATCGCAATTATTTTTAGTAGGGCTCTTAGGTCTGATGTTTGAAACTGCGATATTTGATATGCAATAAAGCTTTTAGTAAGCTCTATGTATGTATTTTTTCCAATAGAATTGAATATTTCCTTCGAATATCAAATTTTTTTCCTTTTAATAATAAAAAAAATATTTTCTTATCCTAGATTAAAATTTAAGAGGGACCCGAGTTTTTAATAAGCTAAATATATACAAATAATGGGGTGGTTGTTGAATAGCACAACAATTGGCGATTTACTGGAAGAACCAATTATCTTTGATATAATGAAATTTTCGAACCTTTAATAGGTAAAACTATTTAGGAAAGAATTTTTTTTTTTAAATGTTGGATAAATAAAATTACTTTGAATAAAAAAACTCATTTTATTGTATTTCTTTTAGAATCTCTTATACATGAAAATATTAACTATCTGTATCAGTCATTAATCAGTTATAAAAATAAAGTAGGGGCTTTTCAAACTTACCCTTTTGATATACTCATTTTTTCATAAGTAGAGCCTCTGCTACCAGGAAGCATTAATAGCCTCGACAAGGATACCATTTAACCATCAATGATCTAGTATCCCATCCATTTATGATTATAGTATATATATCTATATATATATATTGCCATTTTATTTTTTAAAGATTCTTAAAAGCCATTATCTTGATTTGGTAGCGAGATGATGAAAATTATGTTGACAAGTTGTAATTTAGATGAACAAGCTAGCTCATGATGAGACCTGTTATATTATAAGTTTCTTATCTTTTTGAATTTCACTCTAAAAAATGTATGATTAATGGATGCGGAGAATATTTGACTCAAGAGTATTGGACGACAAATTAGAGTTAAAGATGCTAAAGCTAAAAAATAGTCTTTACTTTTCAAAAGAGAACCTTTCTTGAGAGATAATAAGGCTGAAGATTTTGTAAAGTTTGAAGTTAAAATAACTCACAACTTCCATGGATAAAAATTTTAGAGTTTTATGATAATTATCCAAAATTTCAATTTTGTAATCATTTCCCCAAAAATTCCTACTTTCAAAGAAAAAAGATAATAATATAATTAGATATATTGAAAAAAAGCCAAAATCATGTCACTTGAAATTATTTTTTCTAAAGGACATGAGTATGTATGTGTGAATATTTACATATTTATAGCAGAACAAACGTTCTTCGAAGAAAATATTTTTTTAGAATAAGCCCACTAATAGGAATATAATCTCTAATTCCTTTCATATCTTACATAATGAAAGTTAATGGGCCTAATTGTTCAACAATATGAAATTTTCCAAGCCACAATTTTTGAAATTTGGTATGCTTTCCTTTTTTTTCATGTGCGTTGTCCCATTTGAGGACTAGATCTCCAATTTGAACGGATTTTTTATTAATTGAGTTTACATCAAAGAAATATATTACTATGTTTTGATGGTGAGCATGTGTTTGCTTTTTCTAATTTAAGTATTTGGTACATCCTTAATTCCAGAGATGAAGAAGGTTTTTCTTCTATGAATTGGACTAGGGTTAATGAAGGGAGGGATGGGTTAGGAGGAAGGATAACCTATTTCCTATATACCAAATTAAACTGATAAGTACCTATAGAGGCCTTATTTGTTATTTTATCATACCGTAGATAAAATGTCAAATTTTATTGCCAATTCTTTTGGCTTTGCTCAATAGTTCATTTAATAATCCTAATGAGGTTTTTATTAGTTGACTATGATAATCCATTCCCTTGGGGATAGTAATTTCCAGAGTATTTAAGTTGAAACCCTCTTTTTAAAGAAAAATCGATCATGCTATTTCCTAAAAAGTAAGATGAATTATCAAACAAAAGTGAATTGGGTAAGCCAAATCTGGTAATAATGAATTGATTGATGAATTCAGTAATCTTGTCAGAATTAGCTACCTTTAATGGAATTACTTCCACCCACTTTTTAAAGTAATATGTAACAGTAAGGATATAATTAAATTTCTTCGAAGAGTGAGGAACAATATCACCTATTGTCTTCAATCCTCATTATTCAAAAGGTTGCTCAATGTTAATTGGTTGAAGAAGCCAGTATGGTTTTCTTTGTCTTCCTGCAGTAGTCTGACAAAATTTACATTTCCTTACATATGCATGGGTATATTAAAATAGATTTGGCCAATAGTACCTAGCATTCATGATTTTATCAGCGGTGGTATATCCTCCAAAGTGTCCACTAGGTAGTCCATCGTGAAACTCCTGCAAAACCTTTCGTGCTTCAGATTTTTCTACGCATCTCAACAAAACAAAATTATAGTTTTTTTTATAACTAACACATCATCAATGATTTCATATTGATTGGATTTTGATCTTAAATCCCTTTTCCTTTTGTGATTGAGTTTAGATGGAGCATAGCCATTTTTTAAGTAGAAAACGAGATCAACATATTGTGACTTAGTACTAGTAAGGCTTACCTCAAATATGTGTACAGTGTTACCTGATTCTTCATAAATTGATATATTGGAAGCTCCAGTAAGAAATCTGCAAAAACCTTTTCCTCTAACAAATTTAGTTGGTTTAATATCTATGTTTTATTCTTGTAGAGCTATGAACCAATTTTATCTCTTTTCTCCTAATTATTTTTTCACAAGTAACTATCTCACTACTTGGAATGGGACTATTACTTTAGCATTATTTTTTAGAAGAAAAGGCCTGAAATTATTTCTAGATTTTAAAACAGCAAAGGATTATTTCTTCGACTATGAATAATTCAATTTTTCACCTTGAAAGTTTGAACTCAAGAAATATATAGGTGTGTCATTTTTTTTATCATTAATTTGTATTATTACAATAGCATACGATGTTTCAAAATAAGAAGTATAAAAAATAAAATGATCAAAAAAATTAGTAGTTAAAGAGGGAGAATCAATAATGACTTGTTTGAGTGACTCAAAGGCCTCTCTTTCATTATGTCCCCATTTGAAAAATGTGTTTTTCTTAATCATACATTGTAATGGCAAAACAATTTGAGAAAAATCGGGAAGAAATATCTTAACAAAATTAGTTTGTCCAAGGAAATATTGCATAGATTTTTTTTTATTGGGGAAACATATTATAGATATTTCCTTAATCCTACATACCATGGTTAATGCAAATTCCTTATTTGGATACAATAAATCCTAAAACATTTCCTTCACTGAGAGAAAAGTAGGTTTTTTTTAGGATTTAGTGAAATTCGATACTTTTTACATCGTTAAAAGATCTATTTTAGATCATGGAAATTATTCCTTCTTTTGTTGGAATATATTTTTATAATATACAACTAAAAAATAACAATTTTGTTTATGAGACCTCTGAAAGTGATGTCCATGGCTCTTTGGATAGTTTCTCCAGCATTTATTAAACCAAAAGGCATTTTCTGGTAGGCATAAGCTCCCCATTTAGTTCTGAACATATCCTTTTAACCTTTCATCTGGATGAACCGGGATTTGGTTATATCCTGAGAAAAAATCCAGGAAAGACATGAGTTCAAAACCAACTACTAATTGTAATATTTTCTCCATGGGTGGTAGAGGAAAATTGCCTTTTTTACAAGCTTTATTTAGATTCCTAAAATCAATGCCAATATGTATGTCACCATTCTTCTTCCTGATAGGAAACAAGTTTGAAACCCATTTAGAATGCCTAACTGGAAAAAATTTCTTAGCCTTGAGAAGTTTGTTTATTTCACCCTTAATTTGATTTTCTAGATTTTGATGAATTTTCCTCAATTTCTTCTGAATAGTTTTGTCATCATGTGCCACTAGAATAGTGTGTTGAATGATGGAGGCATCATAAGATACAAGTTATTTATAACTCCAAGCGAAAACACTTTTGTGTCTTTTCAATAAATGAATAAAGGCGAATATTTCATCTGGTGAGATACCAAAACCTAGATTGATGTTTTGGGGTTTAAGATTTGTTTGAAGGTTTACTAATTGAAACCTCCAGGTTCAACTCTGAAGTTTATAGTTAGTTACCTTCTTAAATATATCATTTAAAAAATACATATATTTTAGCTTAACAACAGATTTTGGTAACGAATTTTCTTCAGCTGATTGATTGAACTATCTATTACGCTCATATTCATCAATTATTTGATCATTGTATGATGCTTTAGATGTTAAAAAACTTAAAATGTCTTCGTCATCATTAAACACACGCCAATTGGTGACATTATCTGGAATGGATGGGTTATTTCAATTGTAAATATATCTGAACTATAATCCTCAGATGGAATGATTTTGGATGCTACATTAGCCAATAGGTCAGCACTAGAATTTTCAAGTCTTGGGTTAGGAGAAATATTAAATTCTAGAAAATGTGAAGTAGGAGTTTGAATGAGATATTGATAATGCTTTAAATGACCACATACACAATGAATGGTGTTTCTCAGTTCTTTTACAACGATTTATGAGTCACCAAATACTTGAAGGTATTTCACACTGAGACTTATTTCTTTATACAAACCTTCAACCAATGCTTCATACTCAGCAGTATTATTTGTGCATTCAAACTCTAATCTACATTATAGCATTGGTTTTACTCCTTCTGTACTTATTAATATGCATCTTGCTCCTGCACCATCATTAGATTTAGAGCCATCAAAATACAAAGTCCAAAATAAAGATTTAACTAATGGTTTATCAACAATATTTACACATTTGGATGAGTCTGTCTATGAAAAATTTTCCATTTGGGAAGTGACAGAATTGATTGAAAAAGGTGATTCTTGCACATTAAAACTGCACAAAAGGATTCAAAAAATATTTCCTAAGGATATTATTGGTAAATACCACCAATTCATTTTCTACTTCAAAACTAGTCATTGAATGTTTCATATGCGTTTCTTGGTCAATTCGAATTTTATTGGGCTTTCAATTGTTAGGAAGCCACATATGAGGCCAGTCTGTAGAAAATTTACCATGGAGCTTCTTATATCAATCTCTACTTAGAATCAAACCGCAAAAGTCAGGAATATTAGCAACTATTATATCAATTATTTGAGATACTTTTGATTTGGAAGAAATTATTTTGAGAACAAGATTCATTTGCAACAATACTTTGAATTTGGTCCTATCAAGTTGCATAATATAAACAATAGACTTTTGAGGTGAAATATTTAGTTTTAGACAAACTGAATAAGGCATTAAATTTTAATATGCCCCTAAATTTACCAAGCAATTATGCACATTTTTATTGAAAATCTCGAAGGTCAAAGGAAAGGATGAGTATGTGAATTAGATCGATCCCCAATTAAGATAGCATAAGTTGGACCAATATTTTCTGAAGAATCATTGGGAGGTTTATGTTGGGTGTGGAGCCTGATTCTCTTCCTGACTCAGAGATCCTTGTTCTAGCTAGATGTATACCCTAGGAAAATTGTACACCCTTTCACGCGGGGGGGGTGCGGGGGGGTCCGACGGCTAGCAGTCCCCCAGTGGGGGTTTTGGGGCCAGCGCCTCCGAAGCCAAAAATAGATGTAAAATTTCCTTGTAAAAGTATAGTAATTTCTAGTCAATCTGGGCCGTTCATTAGGTGGATGATCTGACGGTAGAAGTTATGTTTAGTTTAGGTTTTTTTTCCCTAGAAGGCAAACCCTCGCTTTTATGAGGGTATTGTATTGCGGCTGTGCATGTTTATGGGTATTCTCTGAGCGGGAAAAAGATAGGGAGATTGTAAGAGAGAATAGAGGATATTACAACGGATCTGTTGTAGGTTTTGTCTCTTCATTTTTCTGGATAATAGAAAGGAAGGACTGGCTGTTCGGGGTGCACGTAGCCCAAACTGGGTGAACCACGTATATCTGTGTCTCTCTGGTTTTATGTGTTTTGTGTGCTCGTATTTTCCGCATATTTTATGTGTTGCATTTCTCTCTAATATTTAATTTTCTAACAATTGGTATCGGAGCCGAAGGTATATTTGGCTGATAAACTCGCAGGAAAGAAGGGTTCCTGGTTCGAGTGGGAGCAATGGAGGAATATGCTAAGTTTAGGGTCGAGAAATTTAATGGCCAAAACTTCCTGTTGTGGAAGATGCAGATGGAAGATTATCTGTATCAGAAAGATCTGTACCTACCATTGAGCGGAAAATCAAAGAAACCAGCAGCCATGACAGATGAGAAATGGAACATTCTCAATAGAAAGGCACTCGAAACAGTTTGGTTGTGCCTTGCGGCGTTAGTCGCCTTCAATATTTTGAAGGAAACAACAACAGAGGGTTTGATTAAGGCATTGGCGAAATTATATGAAAAACCCTCGGCCTCAAACAAGGTATTTCTTATGAAACATTTATTTAATATGAAGATGTCAGAAGGTGGATCTGTTGCGGACCATTTAAATGATTTTAATACAGTTACCAGTCAGTTAAGTTCTGTAGGGGTAAACTTTGATGATGAAGTTAGGGCTCTTTTATTTCTATGCTCATTTCTAGAAAGCTGGAATGGTTTAGTTATGGCCATTAGTAACTGCGTACCAGCCCATCTAGTACTTTAAATTTGATGATGTTGTCGGTGCTATCCTTAGCGAGGAAATGCGACGGAAAAGCTCTACTGGACATGAGTAATACCTTTAGTCAGAATCTGAGAAGAATGGAAAGAGAAAAACTTTGGGGATATCATGATAAATCCAAAGGAAAAGGCGAATCCAAGTCAGATCGGGGATAGTGTCTTTGAAATGTGGAAAGAAGGACACCTAAAGAAAAATTTGTAGATATCGGAAGGAAAAGAAGGAGATGCGCAACAAGAAAACAATCATGAAGAAAATGTGACAGGTGATGTGTTACAAGATGCTTTGATTCTTTCTTTCGAAAATGTTACTGATTTTTGGGTTGTAGATTCAGGGGCTTCATTCCATGCCACACCTGATAAGAAATATTTTCATGACTATGTTCAAGGAGATTTTGGACAAGTTCGTTCAGGTGATGATAAACCCCGTAAAATTGTTGGAATGGGTAAAGTTCTTGTAAAACAATATAATGGAAACCAATGGCTACTAAAGGAGGTAAAGCATGTTCCAGATCTGAAGAAAAATCTGATTTCAACAGGGCAGTTAGGCGGTGAAGGTTGTGTGGCAAATTTCACGAATAAAACTTGGAAGGTCACCAAAGGGTCCCTGGTAATAGCAAAAGGCGAAAAGGTTGAGGTTACTTTGTATTTATGAAATGGTATTTCTAACTTTGTTAATGCTTTAACTTCCAAAGGAGTAGATCTGCAGCACTATGGCATCATAGGCTCGGACATATAGTGAAAGGGGATGAAGATTCTTCACTCAAGAAATTTTTTGCCAAGTTTGAAGAATGTTGATTTGGATTCTGAGATTTCTCAGAGTTGGGAAAGAAAAGAAGAGCGAAAAATTGGAGCTTGTGAATACAGATGTATGGGTACCTACTCAGGTATCATCTCTCGGTGGCTCTCACTATTATGTTATGTTTATTGATGATGCAACTAGAAAAAGTTGGATTTATTGTATTCAAAATAAATTTGATGTATTTTATACTTTCAAGAAATGGAAAGCTTTGGTTGAGATTGAGACGGGAAAGAAGTTAAAGTGTCTCAGATCAGAAAATGGAGATGAATATTGCAGCAAAGAGTTTGATAGGTATTGTTCAGAGCATGGAATTCGTAGAGAGAAGACAGTTCAGAGAACACCACAAGAAAATGGTGTGTCAGAAAGGATGAACAGAACAATCATGGAGCGTGCAAGGTGCATGAGATTGCATGCAGGATTGCCTTTACAATTTTGGGCAGATGCTGTAGATACTGCTATTTATCTAATAAACATAGGGCCTTCAAGTTCCTTGGATGGTGGTATTCCAGAGGAAGCATGGACAAGTAAAATGGTAAACTACTCTTTTTTAAAGCCATTTGGTTGTGAGGCCTTTGTCCATATTAATAAAGAAAATAGGACAAAGGTTGAGGCAAAATCAAATAAATGTACCTTTATTGGATATGGTGCTAATGATTTTTGTTATCACTTATATGATTATGAAAATCACAAAATCATTAGGATAAGAGATGTAATATTCAATGAAAATGTCTTGTATAAGAATCAGTTGCAGGAAAAGAAACAGAAAAAAGAAAGCAAGGAATACGCGGTTCTTGATCAGATAACTGAAAAAGTAAAGGTGCCTGAAAATGATAATAATCAACAACCACAGTAGCAGCAACCACCACAACAGCAACAGGCGCCTCAAACACCTGAAAGTGGTGTTAGAAGATCTACCAGAATAAGTAGACCCCCTGAAAAATACTCTCCTTCATTATATTATTTATTGCTGACTGATTCTGGTGAACCTGAATGTTATGAAGAAGCAATGTACGTTGAAAGTAGGAAGAAGTGGGAGCTAGCCATGGAAGAAGAGATGGACTCCTTAATACATAACCAGACTTGGGACTTAGTCAGGTTGCTTGTAGGCAAAACTACATTGCAGAATAAATGGGTTTACAGGCTAAAGGAAGAAGATGGAGGAAAACAGAGATACAAAGCTAGACTTGTGGTGAAGGGGTTTGCACATAAGAAATGTATTGATTTTGATGAAATATTTTCTCCTATTGATAAGATGACTTCAATCAGAACTATCTTAAGCCTTGTAGTAGCGGAAGATTTACATCTTGAATAGTTATATGTAAAGACAACATTTCTCCATGGAGATTTGGAGGAAGAGATATACATGCAGCAACCAGAAGGATATGAGGTCAAAGGGAAAGAAAAATTGGTGTGTAGGTTAAGGAAGAGCTTGTATGGCTTAAAACAGGCTCCAAGGCAGTGGTATCTAAAATTTGACAAGTTTATGTCTGAACAAGGTTATACTAGATGTCACTCTGATCATTATGTTTATCTAAAAAGACAAAATGATGGCAGCTATATTATATTGTTGTTGTATGTAGATGACATGCTTGTTGCGGGATCTAACATGCAGGAAATAAATGTGCTCAAAATAAAATTGGCAAATTCGTTTGCAATGAAGGATTTGGGAGCTGCAAAAAAAATCCTTGGTATGAGGATAACTAGAGACAGGAAAAATCGCAAATTAACACTGTCTCAGAATGAGTACATAGAAAGGTGTTGAAAAGATTTAATATGCACAATGAAAACCTAGTTAGTACACCTTTTTCTAGCCATTTCAAACTTAGTAAGGAGATGTGCCCAAAGACCCAAGAAGACATGGATTATATGTCTAAAGTTCCATATGCATCAGTAGTTGGAAGCTTAATGTATGAAATGGTCTGCACAAGGCCTGATATTGCACATGCAGTGGGATTTGTAAGCAGGTACATGAGTAATCCAGGAAAAGAACATTGGATGGAAGTAAAATGGATTCTCGAATATTTGAGAGGTACCACAAATCAAGCATTATGCTTTGGTGGTTCAAACATTTCTCTATAGGGATATGTTGATGCAGATATGGCAGGTGATAGAGATAACAGGAGGAGCACTACAGGATATGTATTTACTATAGGTGGAATAGCTGTCAGCTGTGTTTCAAAAATCCAAAGTGTTGTTACACTTTCAACAACAGAAGTAGAGTATGTTGCTGCTACAGAGGCTAGTAAAGAAATGATATGGTTACAAAGGCTTATGGGTGAATTGGGTAAGAAGCATGATATGGGCACGTTATACAGTGATAGACAAAGTGCCATTCATCTTGCAAATAACTCAGCATTTCATTCCAGGACTAAACACATACATCTCAAGTACCATTTCATACAGTCAGTATTGGAAGATGGAGAGTTGAAGCTGGAAAAGATACACACTAGCCCAAATCCTGCAGACACGCTAACAAAAGTTGTAACTAGGGAGAAACTGAAAATGTGCTGAGTTTCAATTGGTCTTCAAGGATGATCATGAAGATGAGGAATAGCCAGGTCCAAAGAGGAGTCATTTTCCAGCAAATGAAGTAGCAGTGGAGTTGCTACAATCAGTCTCCAAGTGGGAGATTGTTGGGTGTGGAGCCTGATTTTCTTCCTGATTCAGAGATCCTTGTTCTAGCTAGATGTATACCCTAGGAAAATTTTACACCCTTGCATGTGAGGGGGTTTGGGGGCTAGCGGTCCCCCAGCGGGGGTTTCGAGGGAAACACCCCCGAAGCCAAAAATAGATGTAAAATTGCCTTGTAAAAGTATAGTAATTTCTAGTCAATCTGGGTCATTCATTAGGCAGATGATCTTACGGTAGAAGTTATGCTTAGTTTAGGGTTTTTTCCCTAGAAGGCAACCCCTCGATTTTATGAGGGTATTGTATTGCGGCTGTTCATGGTTATGGGTATTCTCTGAGCGGGAAATAGATAGGGAGACTATGAGAGAGAACATAGGATATTACAGTGGATCTTTTGTAGGTTTTGTCTCTTCATTTTGCTCGATAATAGAAAGGAAGGAATGGCTATTCGGGGTGGACGTAGCCCAAACTAGGTGAACCACATATATCTGTGTCTCTCTGGTTTTATGTGTTTTGTGTGCTTCTATTTTCCGCATATTTTATGTGTTGCATTGCTCTGTAATATTTAATTTTCTAATAGTTTACCTTTTCCTTTAGAAGCTTTGGATGTGACATTAGTAGGTAAAGGAGGTGCAATAACTACATTTAATTCAAAGAGTAAAAATTGATGTTGTTTTTTCAATTTTATTACCTCATACAAGGAAATATTAGCTTTTACCTTATTCATATACTCTACTATATTATATTCAATCGTGTTAGAAACCATCAAATTCTTAGATGTAGTTGGATAATGTGAAGAAGATGGCACTGATTGAGGAGATGTGGAAGATGATTTTTTATTAATAACTTTCTCTTTAGCAGCAAAGGTAGATGATTTTTTCTTTTAAATAACTTGTGATGAATCAGCAAGCCCCTTACTTCTTGTGCTAATAGGTAAAGCTTCATGATCTTCTTCATTATCAAAAGTTCGAAGAATAAAATTCCATAACCCATTTACTTCAACTAATTCATAATTTTTGGATTCATCAATTGATAATGTTCTTTCCTCTTCATCTTCATCTTGATCAGATTCATCGTTGGATATGACGTTTGTAGGTTGAGGCTTACATGTTTGAGCTTTGTTAAAAGGCCTATCAGGCTTCTTAGAAGACTCAACTACCTATTTTTTTATTTCCACCATTTCATTTGACATGGATTTAAGGACCTTTTGTAATCCTTCAAGATCAAAGGGATCTTTAGGAGTTTTCTTCTTTGATTCATCCTTAAATGTGATCTTATTTGACTTTATTTCTTCTTGAGCAGTTTTGTTTTTAAATGCAAGTATTATTTTCTCAATAGACGGGGCTTCCTTCATGTTTTCTACTAAAGTGGCTAATAATTTTCTACTAAAGTGGCTTTATTAGCTCTGTCTACAGAAATTATAATATTGGAAGGAAGAGGTGATATGTACCATTCGAATTGCACATCAACACCATGATTTGAGGTAGTTGGGATTTTGTTTAGCAATTTTTTGAATCTAGAATTAAATTATTTGATATTTTCACCTAAAATTTCTTTTAGATTGGAAATATCATTGATAAGAGTGGTATTTGTTTGATCATCACGAAACTTAGTTAAGAATTCCTCTTCAAATATATCCCAGCTAGTAATAATACCTAATGGTAATGAAAATACCATGAACCTATTGATCCTTCAAAGGTATAAGGAAATAAAATGACTACACATTCTTCTTCAGACACTCCATTGAGATTCATAGCTAACATGAAATTATGGAGATGTTCTTCGACAGGGGGTCCATCATCAGGATTCTACTTAGGTAACCATCTTTCAGTATGCTTAAGTAAATCATGAAGAGGTATTGCCATTTGAAATACTCTTGGATACTTCCATGGTCTAGCTTCCATTATAGGAGTTGTGGGAATAAAATATGTTGTAGCAATTCCAGAGGTCGATGCAGTGGGAGAATATATAACGCCTAAAATAGGCATTTTTGTGACAACACTAGTTGATTTAGTTTGAGGAATATGAATAAATGAAGTGATTGGTTGGGAAGAAGGAAATGGAGGAATGCATGATGAAGTTAGTGGAAGAGAGGAAGAAGTAATCTCACTAGTAGAAATTTGAGCTTCTGATGTATGATTTTTCCTTGGGTAAGAATGAAGTGGAATCTCAAAAGGTGTAATTTCGAGCTTTCTTCTTTGAGATCGAGTCAGTACACTAAAAACTTATAAATAGGAAGTTACAATTCCTTCTATGGGTTTCGATTGAACCAGATTTTATTTTGACATAGATATTCCTTCTAATTTCTTCATTAAAGTTTGGACTTTAGGTGACTCAGGAGTATAATCTTTAGGGATTTCCATTCGAAGTGTACTTGGATATTTAGGAGGTGATTGGAAAACTTCAAATTTTTAAGTTGGAGACTTTGAATGAGATATTGAAGTTGTAGGAGATTTTGAGGGGGATTGACACTTTTGATGGAATTTGGATTTAGGATTAGACCTTGATTCCATTCATAGTCAACATGCCCTCCTTCTAGCTCCAAAAATGTTGAATCCTCCAAAATTTATGCCTCAACATCCGGGATAACCAGCCGGTCAGGAACTTGAAAATTGTGCCTTTTTCATTTGGAATAGTGGCTCTCACTGGGGATAATGGGACCATTTTACCTTTGAAAAATAATTGAGTGGGTGTGAGGTATAGAAATAGTAAATTGATGTAATAAATTGAAGTAAAAGAGAACTAATTATGTATATGTATATTTATATTTCTATATATATCTGTAGTTAATTTCTTCTTTATATGAAATTCCGAAGATTCTCTTAAGTAAAAGATAATACAGATTGTCAAACACTTAAATAAGTAAAAAAGATTAAAGATAATTAATTTGATTAAATAGTTAATAAAATTAATATTTAAACAAATATTGCATCAAATAACTGATTGTCTTATAAATACATTTTAAAATGGAAATCTCACATGTTCAGTAGTGAATTAATGCTCAATTGTATTTAGATAATATAAAAAAACAATTTAAATAAATGTATAATATCAATCATATGTACACACAACAATCATATAAAGATATAAGTACGTGATATATCATAAATTTTCTCATGAAATAAATTTCCTTGGTCTAGCCTTTCTATTAAGATGATTTAAAAATAAAAGTAGTACAAATTTTCAAAGCCTTCCTTACAAAAATTCAGAACCCTTTTCCTCAAGACATGAAAGGTTTTATATAGTTAAGTCTAGAAATATAAAAATAGAAAATACATAAAGTGTTGAGGAGGTTTGAAGAACCCTCCTTAAAATAAGAGATAATAAGACAAAATTAGAGTTGGTTTGAATAATAAGCTCAGGAATGGGATGGTGATTGCTCTCCCATTCATTTCTTGAGCACTTAGATATTTCTCATTGGCTTCAATTCAAGATGCTAAGCTAGAATTATACACATATATCATGTGTATACTACATCTAAAAGTGGAGGAAGCATGTGATAAGTTGTGTTGGTGAGGCATCACAACATTAGCCATTGACTATGTGGCTTTACCAGATATTGCCAATACTTTTCAAAGTCTAATTTTGATAATTTATTAATGTTATCCTCCTTCTTCGACCATTCCTGCCATGATTTCATTAATATTTTAACATAGAGAAGAGAACCAACTGGGTATTCCTGAAAAATATTAGCTCCAAATAGATTATCGCTGACAATTTCAGTAATATTACTTGTAATATCCCTTTATCTGAAGATGGCCCTTTATTCTTGTTTTAATTTTATATCCCAATATGTGAAGAGGATTTTTTTGTGTGAATACTCTATTCTAGGAAGGTTTTCTTCTTTTTATTTTGCACTATCCTGCCATGTTTTAAATTCAGAAATATTCTCATCAGTGTCTTCGAAATTCATCCTTAGATCAAACAATTGATTCATCATTGAATCACTTTTATTGCATAGGTCATTGATGACTGATAAATTTTGGAAAAAGACCACCTGATGTTGGGCTAAAAGTGTATTAAGTTCCACTACTTCCTTCTTAAAATATTCAATCTTAGGATATTCCTTTAATTGCTCAATTCTAGCTTGGAGTTCCTGCAGTTGGGCATATTTAATCTTGGTATTGGTTTCATGTTGAATTTTCATTGCATCAAATTTGTGTTGCAGTTGTGACCACTCTACTTCTAATTGATGTTTAATTATTTGTTTCTCTTTTAACAATTCCTATTCCAATTGTTGAATTTTTTCATCTTTATATTTGATCAATTACTGCAATACTGAAGGTTTTTCAATGGTGGTTGTTCCATAGGCCCCTGCAAATTACGATATTCTGGTTAATTCATCAGAGGGGTTGGTTTGTATATTCTTCCATACAACATCCATTGGTACATCTCCAGGAACTAGTTTTTGGGATTACTTAACTCTCCTTCTATTTCTTTCTTTGCTCATTACAACCCTCTAATCGGGACAATAAAATATGTTGATAGGAGGAATCTCTTAAATCTTAAGAATAAATTCTAAAGAAGGGTGTGCTAGAATTAATTCAACATCTTCTATATTAACAACTTTATCAGAAGCCCCAATAGTAACCAGGCTCTCCTTATTAGTCTCAGGGGTGTTGATTGTTTGTTTTGGACTTGAGGCCTTCTCCTCTTGCGATCCTTTAATTTTCTTATCAAATTGGTCCCAGACCTTATCTAAATCACTACTAAACAATTTTTCACTAGTTGGTTCCTTTATAGATGGGGTCTATTTTTTTTCTTGTGTGATATCACTATACTTTGAATACTGTTCTAAATCCTACTATGCTTGTAAAACTATTTGAGAGACCCTCAATGTGCCAAGAGGGAAATTATCCAACATTTTATTCTTGTATTCGTTGAACTCATTAAGTTTCTCTATACTGAGATGGTTTTCAGTCAAGTTTTCTACTTGTACGTATGTTTTGGTAGACTCAAATAGATAACCAAAGTCATCAGGCTCATGTAAAAATTGTGTCACTTCAACCACAACTGCAAAATTTTGAGCCACTTTGTTTGGGTTGTACTTCCTACTGGGATTGGTGGGAAATTTTAGACACTTTATATGGCTAATTTCAAGCCCAGCGTGATTGAAATTATCCAAAGCATAGATGCCATGATGGATGGGAAATGATGGCCATGTAGATTTATTGGCCTCTTTTAGGGCTTTAGTTAATCCATTTCCCAGAGTTTGGTAGGTAATTTCTTGGGCCAGGATTTTATCTGGGACATAGAGTGGGAGAAAATGAGGCTTGGCTCAACTACAGAAAACCCTAACATATGTGAATGAATATTCTCCCAACAACTTTCCTATAGTTTTGAAAGCATCTCTAGCTTCATTGGATAACCTTGGGGCTTTTTCACCAAATACATCTTGATGTAAAGGTAACATGACTCCATGACAGATTTCATAAAAATGGGTTTGATAATTAGACTCCTAAAGGATTTTGTGATAGATGTGGATAGTAGGGTCTTCCAAAGTTTATTTCCATCCCATGGATGGGAAATCAAGTGTAAAGCACATGACATCCATAATGTATGAGCTTATATAAAAAGAGGGCACTATTTTGGTAGTGACTTTTTGCTTTTTTTCTGGAGGCCAGAATTTGGGCATAAATATTATTAGAGAGGATACTGGCCCAATAAATTATGTAGGAATATGATACCACATCAACGAGGGGAACCTATTCAACTAAAAAATTAGTTGTATTAGGATACCCAAACAACCTGCACATCATAACAGTGGTATAACAATGTGGACCAGCAAGAGAAGATATGGACTGCATACCCTTATCATTGTGTCTATGCTTGTTTAGATTGTGCCTCCATTGCCTTATTGGCTCTAACTCTACTTTTTTTCATCTGCGAATTTCTGGAGGACATTCTTATCATATATATTTTGTGGATCAGTAAGATGATACATTTTATTCAATTCTTCAACTTTGAAAGGTCCAATTGTTTTCTCCCTTGAAGTAAGGAATGTCCCTTCTACAATATTCATATTATTAATAACCCACTTAACCTTGTCTGTGTAAGGCAGAATATTAGGCCAAGTAGCAATGTGATGATGGAAGGAATTGGCAACATCACTATAAGTAGTTTCGAAATATGAAGAAGAATCATTAGTCCTGACCTTCCTTCAAATTATTCTGGGTTTGTCATCGACAAATTTTTACATGGCTTCCCATGAAGAACTTCTACAATTTGTGGTGAATTTCGTATTAGAGAACACTGGGGACATCTCATTGATATCTAGATTAAGAGAAGTAGACTGTGGTGGAACCATAGGCTTCTTGTTCTTCTTTGAAGCTTTTTAAATTTCACTAGAGTTTTGTTTCTAGGGACTAGCATGCAGCAAAGAGAAAGAACAGATAATGAAGAACAATACTTAGGATGTGGGAAGATTTAAGACAAAACCTTGAAGTGATAGAGAATATATGTTTTGATGCAAAAAACCTGGAAACATTAAGTAAAGGAAATCAAATAATTTTGGAACTCAAAAACATAAGTACCATTATGCTTTAGTCATAAATGAAAACATTGGTTCACGTGGTTTACCCGATAGCTCAATGCCTCGTTAGAGAATTTGCATCACATATTTCCTGAGGAACACAAATTAAAACATGTGATAATTCTATTTTTTGGATATGTGATTAAGTCTTGTGATATTTAGAAATTAATATGAAGGGTAAGTGCTTATTAGAATTATATCGTATCATAGAGTTAGAATACCATATGTGCATGAAGTTTTGTGTTGCGATAAAAGCATTGCGGTCAAAAATATTGAGAAATTGTTATATGTAATGAAGGGTTATGATATTGCAATTGTGATATCTCACATCAGGAGAATGGAGCAGGCATGAACAACAATACATCAAAATTAATACTACAATGGTGGGGAAGTGAAAAGTGACATGGCTGATATATGGGACCTACCATGGAATTTAAAATAATAGGAAGGTTTTCTCTTTTTTTAATTGTTTTTCAAAGTATTTTCACGAATTTTCTTTATGATTCTGGTGATATATCATCGCAATTATTTTTATTATGGTGCTTAGGTATGCTATTTGAAAATATGTGATATCCGATAAATATTTTAATAAGCTATGTTTAAGTCCTTCAGCCAATCGAACTAAATATTGACTTCAGATAACAATTTTTTGTCCTTTTAATAATAAAAACTTATTTTTTTATCATAGATTAAAATTTAAGAGGGTTCCCATTATTGAATAAGCTATCCATATACAAATAATGGGGGGGCTTTGAATATCACAACACGGTGTAAAAAATTTACCAAAGCACTTTCTTGCATCACATTGGAGGTACATGACTTATCATTTTATGACAGAACTGGTTGTTTTATTTATAGAAGTGTTTGAGCAGAATTTTCTTGAAGAACAATGATATGAAGCTTTGGAATTCATATTGAGGTACACTCCAACCTAATGGTGGGGTGCACACAGAGAAAAATTAGGAGGATGGAAGGAATTTTACGTACTGATAAGACTCAGGTTTGGTCATGTAAACACTAGGATCACAGAGAAGTAAAATGGTATGGATGATCATCGCAAGAATTTTTCTTAGTGGACTATGGTTTGTGGCCAAGAACATCAACCTGAATGGGTGCATATAATCTTCCATACCTTCGATACGATACCTCAATAGTGGTATCTTGAAACAGAGCTGCTCCATGGCACTAATGAATGGTATGAGATGATGAAAGGTTTCTTATTGAGTTATAACTTTGCTGATGGATGCCATTGTATTAATGATGCTCTAAAGGAAGTCTGAATGGGAATATTCTAAATTACCAAGGGATTCAGAACAACCTAACTGAGTTGCGTAGATGGAGCAAGTGCAAGAATGTTACAATATAACTACAAAATAACGTGAATAGGATCCGCGTAATGTCAATATTACTAACTCAAAAAGATAGCATGAGGTTGCAAGTCTTGAAGTAGAGATGTCAGACATATCACAGCCTATAATAACTCAGCAAGTCGACATAGGGTCAGAAGTAGAACACAAATTCACAAGGATTCGGGATTATTGCGACGATGATATGATAAGCATGGTAACTAAATTGTTACATGATTACAAGGATCTATTTCCGATGAAGTTCTCTGAGCTAAAAGGCATTGTAGGATATTTGGGAGTAATGTACATCAATTTGAAGCTTGATGTGAAGTCACTCAACCAACTTCCATATCTTCTGAACCAAAAATATGAAGAGAATGTAAGGGAAGATCTCAACAATATGATCAATCATGGAATTATTGAACTAGTAGAGAAGTCTGAGCAGCTTAGCCCTATGGTGGTCCAGGAGAAGAAAACCAAGGGTGAAATAAAATTTTGTGTTTACCTTAGAAAATTGGATGATGCATGTGTTCATGATCCGTTTCCAAAACCATTCACTAAAGAATTCCTGGAGAATGTTCGGGGGTAGGAAGCCTACTCCTTTATGGATGGATTCTCAAGATAGCACCAGATCAGGATCGCGCCGGAAGATAGGAGTAAGACCACTTTTTCTACTAAATGGGGATCATTTAAGTACAAAGTTATGTCATTCAGATTGAATAACTCTCTAAAAATCGTTTCCAGAGCTATAGCCATTGCATTTAAAGATTTTATCCACAAGTTTTTGGAGGTGTATTTTGGTGACTCGACAGTCTTTGAAATGTTAAAGATGCATGTTTCTAGTCTGCACTTGATGTTGGGTACCTACAGGAAATATCAAATCTATTTGAACCTAAAGAAGTTTATTTATTGCATGCCATATTGTATATTGTTGGGAAACATTGTTTGCAAGCAGGGATTAATGGTAGATCCTTCGAATATCGTTGTGATTATAAACTTGGAGCAACTAATTAATGTGAATAAGCTACACATGACACTCGAACATACATGTTATTATAGAAATTTCATCAAATCATACACGCAGATTACTGTGTCGAGGGAAAAAATATTGAAGAAAGATGTCAAGTTCTATTGGGATTATGATTGTCAGAAGAACCTCAATGTGCTGAAGGAAAATATGCTGAGTGAGCCAATTCTTGTGTTTCCCAATTAGAAGGATGTGTTCCACGTACATGTTAATGCTTCCTGCATAGCTTTAGGAGTTTTCTTAGAACATCCATGAGAAGGTGATCTAGATCACCCTTTTTCTTTAGGAAGTAGGATGTTGTCTAAATAAGAATGGAATTACTCCACCATGAAGCACGCAATATTAGCGATGATATATGTGCTGTAAAATTTTGACATTATATATTAGGCGAACACTTCAAAATTTTCACTGATCATTTTGCATTGAAGTACTTCGTGAACAAGCCTGTGTTCCGGGGTCGCCGGGGGGGGGGGGAATTTACAGGTGGCTATTGTTATTTCAGGAGTATGATTTTGAAGTGATCGTCAACCTAGGGCATTTGAACATTAGGTTTGATCATTTCTCTAGAATTGAGACAGGAAAAGAGCTGACGAATATTAAGGAAGGATTACTTGATGTGCAGTTGTTATCTATTCAGGTTGCGAATCAGAATTTTCTATATATCATTCAGTTTCTGACTTCGAGAGTGACACTTGCGGAGTTTAATATCCATCAAAAGAAAGAGCTTAGTAAAGGAAACATATTTTACTTTGACTGTGGGACACTTATACAAGATGGGGGTTGATGAGATTCTACGAAGATATGTTCCTTATCATGAACGACACGGTATTTTGGTTGAGATGCATGGTGGAGCTTCTGGAGGTGACTACGTAGAAAAGGCTACTGCGCAGAATATCCTACAAGTGGGAATGTGGTGACCTATGGTGCATAAGGATTCGAAGGAATATTGTAGCACTTGTGATGTATGTCAGAGGGTTGGAAAACCATCTCAAAGAAATGAAATGGCATTGCATCCTCAAGTTATTTTGTAGGAAATCGATTTTGTGCGACTGATTGGTCCCCCTAAGAAGAAAACAGGTGTGTGGTACATTATCACTGCCACAGACTACCTCGGTAGACGGGTCGAGGCATAGCTGGCGAAGAATTGTAATGCAAAAAAAACAGCAAAGTTTATTTTTGAAAATATTTTGTCAAGGTTTTCTTCCCTAAATATCTTGATGAGAAACAAAGGTATTCATTTCTTGAGAAATCAGGCCTTTCACAAAATTATGGAGAACACTTTGACTAAGGTGTGCAACATCAACAGTGATGACTGGGGTTTGTGCATCCTTACAGTTTTATGGGCCTACAAGAACACCTGAAAGAAGATAATAGGTCAAACTCTGTACAGATTTTTATACAGATAGGAAGCAGTCATGCTGATGGAGTACATTGTGCCTAGTATCAGAATCACAGTAATTAAAAATATGGCAGACAATGATCTTATGGAGCAGCGGTTGGAGCAACTGCTTGTGTTAGAGGAATATATGTTCATTATTTTGTTCAGTGGTTTTCATTGATGTCAACCCAAGAGGCATCAGGGGCTACCCTGATCTTGCATGGGAATTTTGAAATACAAAATTACTATATTATGGGTCAATAATGCTTTTAATGTTTTGTAATTTTGTATATGTTTCTATTGATATATGGCACGCCATGTAATTCTTCACGGTTTGTGAGATATTCTTTTTTGAAGTTAGTAACCCTAGTTAGTGGGCTAAAACCCCATGGGGTTGTGGCATGGGTCATTGAAAAGTAAATAATTAATAATTTTTAAGCTCCTAAAATCCCTCCCATGTTCACTTGTCGAAGACCCTCTCAACCTAAGCATTTATATAAATTGTGATCCTCATATCCTCCTCATGCAGGGATTTTGCTAACTGAAATAGGTCATCGTGGAATTTGTGCTATAATTTTTTTTCTAAGAGGATTTAAAAGCTGAAATTTTTATGAGGCAACGAAAAAATCCTGGGGAAGCTCTTGTAAACATTTCAGAGCATTTTGTGCAATTTTTCAGAGATATGATCTGTGGAAGTTAGGATATTTGCAAGCTCCTAAAATTCATCTCAAAGAGGTGACCTTGGGAAATATGTCATAACTCTCTCTCTGAGTATCATATTAGAATTATGTAAAAAGTGGTGGATATTTCATGGACTTTAGTTTTCTCTATATCAATTACAAAGCCTAATAAAGAAACAGTGACATGTGCCACACCGTACAAGTTTGGTCTACTGAACCAGTCCATAATTAGGTCATTGTGAGAGATTAGGCATAAATTTGTCTTGAAAAATCCAAATTGGGTCAGACCTATAGAATTACAAAGAAGATTTAGAGAACTAATATAAGACAAAAAATCAGATATTGGGGATCTGAATAATGGAGATACACCATATTCAATATTGAGATCCTAGAAGGAAAGAAAAAGATAGATCATGTGTTGTCAAGGACTGCAAAGGAACATAATTTCTAGGGCATCAAAGAAAAGCAAGGTGCAGCAGAAGGTAGCATAACAAGAGCAGTAATCAAGGTGCAAAATAGTAGCAATAAGCTCACCACATGAAGTCCTCAAGTGGGCACCAATGCATACAGTCATAGTAAAGGTATCATTGTACTAAGTCATTGTAAAGGCATCATTGTAAAAATTGTACAGGTGTCTATCTCCCAAAAGTTGTAAAGGCAGTGTCAGGAGGTCTAGGATCATCATTAGGTGGTTGTATCATAGTTGGGGTTATGCTCTAGTGTGTCTTCTTCTTCTACATCATTCTATATCATTGTAAAGTGGAATATTTTCCCTGGTATTGAAATCCATTCTTCTTTTATTATTTTATAGGGTGGTAGGTGGTGGTAAGGTGGTGAATGAAGTCACCAATAGGTTCAAGCCTCTAAAAACTTATGGGTGGTAGGATGGTGTTAGGGTGAGTTATAGCTAATTGGGTGTTTAGGAATCCGTTCAGTTGACTACTAAAGAATCTCGGGCATTGGAGCATCCAATGGGAGCTGGAGAAGAATGTTTTTCTAGATTCTAGGAATTTGGAACCTTATTTTCAATTGGATTTTAATACTAAAGAATTATTAGAAAATAATTTAGGTGTTTTTCATCCCAGAGGGGGTTTCCACCTTAAAAATTGTGTGCATTTGTGTTCCTTTTTTTTACTGCTATCATTGTACAAACACTGATAATAATTGAGGATTAACTAATTCTCTGAAATATTAATATAATACTAATTGGAAGGAATATCGATTCACCCCTCCCCCCCCCCCTCAGTATTTCCAACAAATCACTAGGTTTCACCAACAGGTGCGAAAGGAAAGGGAAAAAACCTAGCATGATAGGCATATTAAGCAGAAGACACTTAAGAATGGGGACTTTGTTCTTTTATATGACAGAAAGTTTTTGAAGTTCTCTCGGAAGTTTTTCATGCACTATTCGGGACCTTCTATTGTCAGGAATGTCTCGAAGGGGGGTGTAGTTCAGCTCGAGAAGCTGAATGGCAAGTTGTTTCCTGGACATATTAATGGCAGCAGGCTAAAGTTATACATTGAAAATTCTTCCCCTAGGAGTTTTCAATGACTATATATTCGGAGAATAGTCTTAATGCTCCATGCAGTTGAAAGAGAGCATGGGACTATAAACTACTCTACCACAGGGAAGCGTCGTCGACATATAATAATGCGTGGTATGTAGGAATCTAGTGAAGCTCAAGGGAACTGACGAAGTTCATCCAAAAAGTGATCGTTGGAATAGGAACAATTTATTTGACAAGGACTTGGTCATTAAAAGGGGTGGGAGGGATGTATTTAATGGGCATATCTGATCGGATCTTCCATGAAATCTACATCTATGAGTTGTATCTAAAGGATTTCATGGAGTTTGAATTTTAATTTTGCTATAAATTAGGAATCTCACTCCAAATTTGAACACTTTTTGCATTGAGCTTTAGAATTACGATTTTTTACCTAAGAGATAGTCGAGCGATCCACTATATGTCGGATTATAGTTTTGATGTCTTTAAAGAGAACCTGATTAGAGTAGGGCTAGGATACACAACCAAGCCAGGTATAAAACACATAATAATATCTACGCACCATAAAATTTCATAGGGTTGATGTCTCCCATGAAGTAGACAAGAGAAACCCTTCTAAAAAGTGGAAGAATTCGGTACTTAGAACGTCGCCTAGGAAGAAAATGCCAAAGGAACGAAGATATAAGGCAACACAACATAGGTAGAAGTAGGCTATCATGGTTGAGGATTCAGAAGAAAAATAATTCTTGCCAGGAGGGATAAAATATTTTTGGCGCGGAGGAGGTAGAACATGTTAGCACTCCCTCAAGTTTCCCAAGACTAAGAAATGAGACTGAAGGATGTAACCTCAGACCAACTTTGGACTTGGTAGCTAGCCCTATAAAATCAAAGAGGGCTTTCTATAATCTCACAAACAATGAAGTGACTAGAGAGAAAAATATGTATTAGGCTATATATTTATCTCATTAGGTTTGATTTAAGGTTTGTTGGATCAAGGTCATAGATCTAGGAACTAGGTCAGGATTCTCAATAATTAATTGCAGGGATGAAAATGAGGCAAAGTAGGTATGTTTATTCACTTATTTAGGCTTTCATTGTGGTATAGGGTTAAAAAATGGAGGATCATAATGAGCATATAACTATGAATTCATTCATCTGAAGAAATTAAACACAAACATAAATATCTCATCAAAACAGAGCATAAAATCTTATGTATTCTACTTAGAAAATAATGATATGATCACATGAAAGAAAAAATATGTTTGTAAGGAGAAATAAACATTAAATTTTATTATTAAACTGAGAAGAAACATTGTAAACAAGAATACCATAATAATATCAAGATAAATTTTCAATTTTCATTCATATCACTGTAAAAAGGTGTACACTAGCTCCACACCATGATTATCAAGTATCGAGCCCTCACAATGAGTTGAAATTGAGTATATATATATATAAATATACATCATGCCACCTATATGGGTCAAAAACTGATCCAAAATATCTAATTAATTCAACTAATGACTCATGACCTAATTTCTAGGGGAGTTAGAAACAACTTCCCCTTTTTCAGCTGGAAAGTTTGAGTCTTTGTCTCTTGTTATTAAATAAAATATTCAATAGAAAATATGACCTTGAATATTCTCATTAAATATCAAAAATCTCATGATACAATTTTTATGTAGGCTATCTTTGACCTTTAACCTCCATGTGTCTAGAAAAGGCTTCAAACCCAGAAGCATAGCGTGCTCTCTTAGAAATGCATCGTGTTGATGCACAAGCGTAGCGAAATTTGGAGGATGATTTGGATGAGTTTGAGGGATATTTAAGCTGAAATGAAGACAGGTAATGATATTTTGGGATGTCATCTAGACCTATGAATCTTTAAACCATCAAAAACATTTCACCAAAACCACTTAAAACTCAATTTTCCACAACTACTCTAGAAGCACAGCGTGTGCCTCCAAACAGTGGCAGAAGTGTAAAAAATTGATGATTTTTTACCCTTATTTGAAAATTTTTGAGCTGACAAGAAAAAAAAAGTGGATTTCTAAGATGTACAAGTAAAAATCCACTTGCACATGCTTACCATTTTTCAATGGAGGCCCATGAGAAAAAGCACAGTGTTGCCACACTGCATTTTTGTGCACCTATTTTGCGTGTATAACAAAAAAACTCAAAAATGATCAAAATTTCCCATAATTATATTTTTTTTCATTTTTCAATCATGGCTTAGTCAACTAGAGTTGCATCAGCCAAAATATCAAGGATATCCTTGTTTTTTAGCTTTCTTAGGGTCTTCTTAATTTTTTTCTTCATGTTTTTAACCATAATCTTACAAAATAGATTTATTGTGTAATAGTGCCTTGCCATGTACCTATGCATGGCAGTGTTTTTATTTTCCTTATCCAATATATTTTACAAATACATATTCACTTTTTCAAGCAAATACTCTCTACCTTTCTCATCCTTAGCATTAATAGGGTCAAATATAGTATCCTGTGTTTGAGCATTAGTTATGGTGTCATGAGATTTAGGAGGAGATGGATCCTTGTCTTGCTCTTTCTTATTTTCCAATGCTCTTGTGGTAGGTCTCCTTGGTTGCCTCTGAATATCATTTTCTTCCATCTACTCTACATCTATCACTACCTTACCTTTGTCTTTAACCACTTCGTTGGATGATAGAGACTCTTGTGAGATATTATGTTGCATCAACATCAATTTAATTACCTATTTTCCTATTTCAATAAGGCCACCATAAAATTTTCCTTTGAGAGATCATCTTGTAACTTTTTTATTTGTGCTTACTACTCTTTGATGATCAACCATGTATTGTCCTGCATGGGTGAATCATTCCAAGTCTTGGTGATTTCTCCATAACTTCTCCCTGAATTTAATCAACTCTAGATTCCTTAGGAAGTCTTCTAGCTTGTGACCTAGTCATAGGTTTAGATGCAGGCATCCCTATAGATAAATAAGGGGAAAACCCCAATATTTTCCCCTTATTTTAGGTTTGAGAAACCTCTTCCCTGGGTTTTTTTTTGTCACTGAAATTATGCTAGATGACTCAGTTGTTTGTGGCCCAGATGATGTAGGTGTGTTAAAGCTTTTGGACTAAGGATACATAGACAAAAGTGCTCCTGCCTCTAAAATTGCCTCCCAAGACATATTAACCTGTGTGAGTTGATGAAGAATTATGAATTTGATCAAACCATGATGAGATAAACTTGCATGATGGTATCTCCCATTACTTTTCACTTTCTCAGTCATCTTAACCGAGCTCCTGAATAAATAATTTGGTAGGTTTAGTGGTTTAATGGCAGTGAAATGCATCAAAAAACTTATGTGATACTGATAAAACCTAGAAAACCTCCCTACACAAGTGAAATAATTCATAATCATCTTCATCAAAGGAGCATATCTGTCTAGAAATTTCCTGAAAGGAAATATATGAGTGGGAGCCTCATTGAAGTGTGGTTTGAGAAAGACTTTGTAATTTTCAATATCCAAATCCATCCCCTTAAACCAAATTTCTACTTGTTTAGGGATACCTGTGGCTAAATCTATGACCTCTACTGATATTATGAAGTCCATCATTGTTATGGTCGTATTTACCTTCTTTAACTTGGTGGAAAAAAGACTCGTCAAATTAGCATGGTAGCACACCTCTTGTATCTTCTCCCAAAATCTTAGGAAATTCACCTTTTCAAATGACTCTTTGATGAATGATCAAGCATTGGTTTTCTGCATGTTATTTGATTCATATATATAGGCATGTCCTCCCCTATTGTACTTCCTCTTTTAATTGGAAATAGTATTGGTTTTCTTAATAAAAACCCTAGTTTGATAGGAGGGAAGAGTAGGGTAGGATTGGGAAAACAGGGGAAAAAGAGTAGCTATTTTAGGGAGGGAAATGGAGGGGATAACAGACCAAGAAAAATATGAAAAAACTAGGGGGAATAGAGATAGGTTTTAGGGACACTTAGGAAGTGGAATTTTTTGAAATGGGTGAGGGAAAAGGGAGAAAAGCTAAAAGAATAGTCCAAACCCAGAAATGCAACAAAAGCATAGCATAGCTACATTTTTGGGGAAAAGTGGTGGAATGAAGGATATTTGTGTAGGAAAAATATTGTGGGAGATTTTTCAAGTGTGTACAAAGGTTTTACAATAGGAAAAAAAGGTATTTTATCACTGAACTTAAGCATAAACCAAGAAAACCAAATTCACATCGAAAAAACCTAGGAGATGGATTTCATCATTTGTTGAAGGAAAATCACTGCATGAGGATCGATGAAAGGCTATAATTACTTGCTAAGAATCCCTAGAACCTATAGATTGTTGAATGAACATTTTCCTAGCTTCCGCTAAGTTCCAAACTAAAAAATGAAGCATGTTGGCTAGAAACGCAACATGCTAGGAAAAAAATGTAGCGTGCTTGCTGGCAAAGGCTTGATGATGGAAAAATCATAGTTTTGAAGGCTAAGGCGAAAATAAATTGTGTAGGAGAGCTCTAGGAAGATAAAAATAATTATTTTAATGCTTGGATGGTCTCTTTATAGATTGAAAGTCAATTTTAGTGGAGTGACATCATATGTCATTTTTGAGAAATGATGTGATGAGGTAGTGTACTACAGCTTTATAAATTTATTTGGAAAGATTACATCTCCTTGAAGGGTAAATGTACCTTTGGAAACTTTTTTAACACTTTTTACCTAACTATTAACTCCCATCATGGTAACTAAGGTGATGGAATGACTCCCTACATGACTTAAGATGACCTAACCTAATGATAACAATGCATATATGAAACCATGATTTGGAGCTTTGAACCTTTGCAGTGTGCATGACATGATTTGATGACCAATCACAAGGAACCGTGACATGACCTTGATGACATTTTATAAGCTTAAAATGGAGGGAGTAGTAGTGACACCTAGGACATTGTAAGGTCCCACCTTACCCACCATCAGTAAGATAGAGAAGTAGATGTCACATAATCACTAATACACATTTCCACAAAATCCTAAAGAATTAGTCACTGTAAAATTGTTTCCAACAACAAGCCTTTTTTTTTTTGAAATCTTTAGATAATACAAGAAACAACTGTCTTATTCACACTTCAGCAAATTATTAAATTCATTTTCACATTCATAAGAAAAACTTGCAGACATAGGAAGCTACACCCATTAAATAGTTTATTTATAATTTATAGTAACAATTTATATGCACAAAAGCTACATCCATTCAAGACTTTTGACAAACACTTTGCAGACATGCACCCTACACTGATTGAGCCCTTATGACAAACACTTTGCAAGCACGCAATTAAAAATCATTGAGGCATTTTGTCAAACACTTGGCAATAATGAATTTAAGATTATTCTTCAACATATTTATCTCATAAAATTCAGAAATTGAAACTTTAAATATTTCTATCTTAAAACAAGGACTAAATAATCTTAGTCCTTCATCAAATACTCAAAAACAGGTGCACATAACTCACAGCAGCAATCTGCCAAATCGCCCAGATTTCCGATCTGATTTCTGAAAACTATTGTTTTGGAATGAAATCAGGGGTTACATGTCCATTAGGCACGGATACCCCCTAATGTTGGGCTGAATCGAATTAAAAATGCCCAGGAATGCGTTTCTTTAAAACAACAAAATTTATAGCCTAAATGTTTCATTTATGACTTTTATCAAACATATGGAATGAAAACTTACAACTACACCTCTACATGAGGAAAAACAACCCAGAGTTATGCTACTAATATATGCTCATTGAAATCACATATTTCTAAATCCACCATATGAGTTCTTGAAACATTTTACCACCCACAAGCTAATTCATTTGACATGATTGACAAGCTTTTTGCACCAATTGCTACAATTTAACAAACACATGGAAGCCTTGAATGCTACAGCCATTAAGGCTTTCTGTCAAAATTATGATAGTACTATTACAACAACTTGAATAACAAAACATTGAAGAATATGAAACATGAGCCATAACTGAAATTTATCTCCAACTTACCTCAAGCATTTGATCTTCCAAACTATACTTTAGTTGCCATTATTTTTGCATTTTCTTTTAGGGGTTGATTCTGTAATTCCTCCAAGCATATTTAGGGTACATGTCCATTTTCTTACTTCTGATGTAAGCTGCAAGTTAGCACTTGTTCGTGCATAAATAAATTTATAACATTACTCATTCACAGATTTTTTTTTAAACACTTTGCAAACTATCCTAAAACCATTTATAAAATGTGCATCTATTAATTACTTGAAACAGAACCATAAATTGTGAAATACTTACCCAATTCCTTTGGAATTTATTTATTGAAATTACCTTCAACAATATTTGTCTTTCCTTTCTCAAATGCTACAATACCAAGATTAGTACCATAAACTATACCAATAATAACTCCAATATCAAGATCTAAACATCCATACATATAGATTGATCTAGTCTTCATTTTTAACTAATCAATAATATTTTAGATAACATAAGCGTAAACCAAAATTAGATGCTTACAACAATTTAAATGTCTACTTTTTATTTTATGCTAAAGCTATACTATAATTTTAGGACAATGGAAATTATACCTGAAGAGATATTCAGCTCCAATCATTGAGAATATGATCCACCTTTGATCCCTTAACCAACTCATTTGAACCATCTGGTTTTCCTCCCAACCATATCCAGGGAGAACTCCTCCCCCTGGAACCCCCGAGTTGTAAAAGCTCACAGCCAGTACCAAAATACAACAATAGAGAGAGAGATGCAAGGAAAACTAAGGAAGATAGTTTTCACTTCCTCTAAATACCACTCATGTTCAATCTCAATAGATACTTAGTAGATTAGTACAAAAATTCAGATTTTTTTTGGAAGTAATTGGATACTCTCCATATCTCTCCCTTTCACAATATTCCTCAAGTCTCTTCCACTCTTGGCATTACCCCTTCCCCCCCCAAGTGAGAATACATGAGACTCATATATAGGAGGAGAAACCAATTCTTGTCATAAATGAGGAGTAATATGCATGCATTGTATTCCATTTAGAGGAGTGTAACTTATGCCATTAAGGAGAGGTATGCATGCCTTATTTAAGGAGAGTGTAACATATGCATTAAAGTGAGTGTAAGAGGAATATTTTATGACATATATTTAATGAGTGTAAGGGGAATATTCCATTCCTTGATGAGCGCATAAAAGAGAGTGTAATGTAATTTTTAAAATAGAGAGAGTTACATAGAGCCATGAGAGTCATGAAGGAGAGAGATGTGAAGTGATTGAGGAGATATAATTCCCTTTTAATAATAATATCATAGTCTCATAAATAATAATAACAATATTAATAATATTGAGGATTAAGTCGAGATTGAACTATTACAATTGATTAATCATAAGTTAAGTGATTTTCCTTCAAACATACTTGTTTACCCATTGATTGGAGGTGATTTACTATTTTTGGAAAGTCATACTTGAAATGGTAGACATGACTTTCTATTTTTAGAAAGTCACTCCAAAATTGTTAGGAATGAGATTATTAAGGAAATTCATCTATGAGTTGCCCATGAGTGGTATTTTTCTTCCAGATAATAGGGATTCCGCACCCCTATTGTATGCATCTTCATGCCTTAGTAGATTGAGGACTCCGCACCCTGATCTACTCTAAAGATCCAAGATTTCACACCTTGACCTTTTTAAATATTTAGGACTCCACGTCCCAAACACTTCCTTATAGATTCAAGACCCTGTCCTAATCCTTTTATCATATATCCAAGACTCCATGTCTTTATATTTCATGGATTTAGGACTCTGAGCCCTAATTTCCATGGCTTCTCATCTATTCTGCTTTGAAACTTCGTGTTTCACCTTAAGGTACTGATTGTGAGCTCATACCCATCTGATGGTTCGTTGGTAAGGTCTTCTTCCAAGACCTGCACACATCACAATCTCATTGATCAAATAAATAAAATGAATTTCATAATTAACTTATTCAAATTTTACCAAATATTGTGCATGACTTCCACAGTCATTTTGGTTTTGGAGAAATGACTTCCGTAGTCATTTATAACTTGAGCATCCTTATTGGAAATGACCAAGTCCCCTGCCATATCATGCTTAGTACGAGATTATGCACATATAATCATACAAATCATGTATCATCCATAAATCATAATTAACCATATGTTCCACATAACCATGATCGTCCATGGATCTGTGTCTCAATTCTAAATCACCATTCACGTCATACACCTATATCCAAAATAGGATACCAAAAGAGAAAACATCGCTAATATGCTCTTAACCAAAAATCAATTCTCAGGCATGCAAATATGTAGATATTATCATAAATAATAATAACAACCAAGTGACCCAAAACCCAAACTGTGTCACAGCAGTCCCATGTACATAAGTCTTTCATACATAATATTATATCAAAATCACCATCTCTAATTGTCATCAAAGCTATCTCACTAATAAGGGACACTACATACTCCCCCTCTTGGGCTAAACTTGGCCCGAAGTTTTTCCTACGGTCATAAGATACTTAGTTCTTTTAGATTCTCCTATCAATAAGTTGCTAACCTTATGTATATATATTTGATATATATATTTTTTTTCTTCATGCCAATCCATAGTTTAATGTTTTCTATATTGGAAGCAACTCCATGAAATCTAAACATACCATTCTTAATCAAGTAGAAAATATATCCATGCCATTTTAGACATGTTTTGATATAAAATACCAAATATTTTTATCAAAACCAACCATACAACTTATAGTACCTTATAAAATAATATTGTATGTAATTGATATGATATCTACTTAATTTATCTATAATAATTTGATATTCTACATGTTTTTCTTTCTCATAGTCTATATGAATCCTACATGTGTCATCTTCAAGGTTCTATAGTATGTTGAGCTTGCCAAGCTATAAATAGAACACACATTGGTTGTATACACAACAATGATGGTCCATCCCATATCACAATCAAATTGGCATACAATAAGCATAAAATAATCCACATACAATTGCGAGTGAAATTATGCAACAAAACATGATGTTATATATAAAACCCACTCTTACAAAACAAAACATGACGTTATATATAAACCACACTCTTACATCCCACTTGATTTATGTCTTCTCAATCCAATTTTCCTCTTTTCATTCCATAAGACATCCTTGCAATCGAAATATTTAGGATTTATCTTTAGTTTTTATTAAATGTTTACTCTTTAGGCAAAAATACAATTTGAGGTTCAAGGCACCATTTTTGTTTTTTGTTTTTGTTTTTTTAACTAACAACCTAAGGTTAAATACAGTCCTCATTGACCCACTTATGTATTATATATCATTCCTTTACTTTGCATAATCTTCATTATTATTCACTTCTCTAACTTGAGAATCAATTATGAAATGACTTAGTTAGAATATCTTCATTCTAAAAGTAGATTAATGATATATTTTTGAAGGTGGCTTGTAATCAAGAACAACTCTCACAATTATGAAAATATGGTAACCTTGATAACTTTATGTCAATTTGTTTTCCAACTATGAAATCAGTCATGATTTATATTCAGTAATTAATCAAATCATTTGATTTCATATCTTATTCCTTACTATTAATACATACACAACAACAAGCGATGAAAACTGTACATTTCTCAAAATGTGATGAATCTTGTTAAATTTACATAAGATTTAGACTATCACAAGGCAATTTCTAGCCTAAAGTTAGACCTTTTTTTTTTTTTTAAGGATAATTACCACCCTCTCAAATTACTACAACATTTTGTAGGACTAATAAATACTCAAACAACTATACATCCCAACAAAAAAATTCTTAAATCCAACAATCTCTTCCATTCCACATACAATACACTCATCTTAGGCTTCTAAATCATGCAAGAATTCCAATTCATCAAAATGTGATCTCACTCTCCTTCAATTTCTTCCTCAAAAAAATATCACAAGCACATATTCTTGTAAAACAAGAACTCAACTAAGCTTTTCATTAATCACATGCTTTTTTTTTTCTTTAATTTCAAATAAAACAAGTTCTCACCACATAAAATATTTACCTTCTAAATATGTTATTCTCTTCACAATTTATAAATAATTTGAATTTTAACGCGATCGCCTAACTAACAATAGTTTAGAGAAATACATGAGTTCAATCCTCATAATTTCTCTAATTAATTTGGTTAAATAGAATGCAACCAATATTAAACTGATAAAATCATTAAAGAGACTATTATGGCTTTCCTAGACCTAATTTGTCTTAAGCCAATAGAAAAGTTATTTCATCAACTTATCACAATAATCTTTTTCTACATTTCAAGAATTTGAAAGTCATTTTAGTTCTACCTAAATTCAATACATACAAAAGGATTACAATACTAGAGGATAGATATCTAGTTCACACTTCCATATATCAAAGTCAATTATTCCAAACATTCTAAACCACCTAATGGTGTTTAGTATACCAATCTTAGTATCTTCATCTGTAATAAAAATAAAATAATGGATTTAAAGCTCAAGAAAATTTGTGTTACAAATCTCTATCCATTTAACTTTAATTACACATAATCATTCCTTAATCATGAATATCAGATTCCATCAAAATATTCTAACTAGAAGAATTACTTAGCTCATAGATATATTTTACTTTGGAGTCCACACCCATACCTTACCTCATTACTTATCTCATAGATATATACTAGTATGGATTCCACACCCATACATTTTCTCATAGATATATGCTAGTATGGTTTGCACACCCATACATTAGATCATAGATATATGTTAGTATGGATTCCCACACCCATACATTTTCTCATAGATATATGCTAGTATGGATTCCACACCCATACATTAGCTTAAGGAAAACATAACATTCAAGTGTTCCTTAAAATGGTTTCCACAACCCATCATGCACCAATCATTTAAGCCTCTTTTTTATTAGGAAGTTCATACCTCAACCTAGTATTTGAGTAATTTAAAGTTATTTGATGTCTAATGTCAACCCAAAATACACAAAATCATGTCAAAGAAATCATAGAAATTTCATTCTTACTCATTAAGAATGTATTCCCAAATCATATTTTAACACATCTAATTAATACACATACATTACTTTTGAATTTACATTCACAGTTAAAAGTGACATCTTTCAAGGTAGCTTTTAGTTAAGTTTCCTTTAGTGTAGGTATGGAAAGATTCAAAATTATCATGATGAACTAAATCATCACGTTAATGGAATCTTAGCCTTACACTTGTTACTCATTCCCAAAGCAGACACACCAAGGTCGTCACACTATAGTCCAGATTAAGCCAATATTCTTCTTGGTAGATACGATTTCAGCTAGTAAAGATGGCTACTAATCCCATATCACATTGAAAATGATGCACTAAAAATATATGAAACCATGCATTCACTCCACCTATCTCACTTATTGATTGAAAATCAAGTCATTCACATACTTGGGTTTAACCCCAACTTTCTCAACCACGTCCTTTCCCAACATGTCTTTAAGCATTTTAACATATTGTTAATAATGTGTCTTAACAAAAATATAAAGGAATATAAGGGATTTTTTTTTTTTTTTTTTTTTAATAAATTTTATTTCATGAGTCACTAAATGACATAATGATAATAATATCCTCTATGCAACCAATATGCTTCCAAGTCAAGATATACAACAACTCAACATGCATGCAAAATCAACATTCATCAACCTACAAGTAAGCATGTTGGCCCATTAGGCCCTAGCGTTGTAACTGGCTCTGATACCATATGTAAGGTCCCACCTTACCCACCATAAGTAAGATAGAGAAGTAGATGTCACATAATCACTAATACTCATTTCCACAAAATCCTAAAGAATTAGTCACTATAAAATTGTTAGGAATGAGATTATTAAGGAAATTCATCTATGAGTTGCCCATGAGTGGTATTTTTCTTCCAGATAATAGGGATTCCGCACCCCTATTGTATGCATCTTCATGCCTTAGTAGATTGAGGACTCCGCGCCCTGATCTACTCTAAAGATCCAAGATTCCACACCTTGATCTTTTTAAATATTCAGGACTCCGCGCCCCAAAAATTTACTTATATATTCAAGACTCCACTTCTTTATATTTCATGGATTTAGGACTCCGCGTCCTAATCCTTCTATCATATATCCAAGACTCCACGTCTTTATATTTCATGGATTTAGGACTCTGCGCCCTAATTTCCATGGCTTCTCATCTATTCTGCTTTGAAACTCCGCGTTTCACCTTAAGGTACTGATTGTGAGCTCATAACCATCTGATGGTTCATTGGTAAGGTCTTCTTCCAAGACCTGCACACATCACAATCTCATTGATCAAATAAATCAAATGAATTTCATAATTAACTTATTCAAATTTTACCAAATATTGTGCATGACTTCCACAGTCATTTTGGTTTTGGAGAAATGACTTCCGTAGTCATTTATAACTTGAGCATCCCTGTTGGAAATGACCAAGTCCCCTGCCACATCATGCTTAGTACAAGACTACACACATATAATCATACAAATCATGTATCATCCATAAATCATAATTAACCATATGTTCCACATAACCATGATCGTCCATGGATCTGCGTCTCAATTCTGAATCACCATTCATGTCATACACCTATGTCCAAAATAGGATACCAAAAGATAAAACATCGCTAATATGCTCTTAACCAAAATCAATTCTTGTGCACGCAAACATAGATATTATCATAAGCACACAACAACCAAGTGACCCAAACCAGGTCATAGCATAGAAGCATGTACATAAGTCTTTCATACATAATATTATATCATTATATCAAAATCACCATCTCTAAGTGTCATCAAAGCTATCTCACTAAGAAGGGACACTACAGACATGACACAAGACTCATTTGACTTTTAAAAATACATGTTAAATTTATTTAAAAATTTAAAAATTTGACCAAAGACATCTAACAATATTGAAAGAGAAATTTGATCATTGGTGACTCATAGACATTAACATTGGCTCCAGCTGGGGATGGTAACTCCTTTAAGAGGTGTCAAGAACATCGTAGATCAAGTTGCCTCATCCATTGGGAAATGGAGTCAAAATAAAAATGCTTGACACTCAAATGTCTAGCTAAAACTAAGAAAACTAAAAATTTACTTGAATTGACTTAAAATTTAATTTTTTCATTGAACATTAAAAAAAAAAATTGATCATAGAAGACTTATGGCCTTCTCCTCGGGCTTCAAACTTCTAAGACAACTTCCTTATTCTTTGACAACAAAATGAAATGTTATTTACAATGGAAGTGAACTTTTTCTTCAAGATCAAGTAAGATAGTGTTTGAGGAACCTACCATTCACCGGTCCTCCTGGAAGTTCTTACCCATCAATATCTTCTAATAAATAAGTGTTATTCCCTCTGAAAGATGAAATATTGTAGGGTCCTTTCCATCAGTTCTGAAACTTACGATGTTTTCCTTTATCCTCATTTCAGGCATCCCACTGGATAACAACGTCTCCCAAGTTGAAATCATCAGCTTTAGTTTTCTTGTCATAAATTTTCTTGATCTTCTCCTCAAGATTTTAGGTGTCATTTAAAACTTAGTCCCTCGACTGTTGCAAGTGGATCATCTAATTGATTCTTCGTTGAATGTCATTTGGCTCACTTTCAATCTCTTGTAGGATTTTCATCACCAACACTGATAGGGAAGTCTGAAACACAATATCTAAACCATAGACCAACTGAAAAGGTGACATGTTGATAGACTTATTTGTGCTAACCATGTCTTCCCATAGAGCATTAATTAACTTTTTGTCCCAATTCCTTTTGTTCTCTTACAACAGATTTTTTATTATGTTCACCAATGACTTATTTGATGATTCTTCCAACCCATTTCCTTGAGGATAATATGTTGTCGAATGGCTGAGTCTTATGTGATATTTATCACAAAATACTATCATCTTTCGGATTTTAAGGTGGTTTCATTGTAAGTAATGATTTTCTGTGGGAATCCAAAATGATACATAATATTACTCTATAAAATTTGAATAATTAGCGTGTCTATAGCTTTTCTCGTGGGGATGGCCTCAATCCACTTTGTGAAGTAATTAGTGGCAGTGATTATCCACTTATGTTAAGTTGATGATGGAGGGTGAACTTCACCAACGAAATCAGGACCCCACTACTAGAAGGGTGCTTGAAATGCAATTGGTTGCAAGGGAAGCAGTAACAATTTTCTCTTTCCTTGAAAATTTTGGCATTCATGACAGCTCATGACTATTTTATACATGTCTGAAAACAAGCTTGGCCAATAGAAGCCAGCACTCAATATCTTGTTTTTTGTAGCTTTCCAGAGAATATGACCACCACAATCACCTTTATGGAAATCATTCATCACTTTCTCGACTTCACTTTCTACCAAAAAATTCAATAAAACTCCACCTGAATATTTCCAATATAAAGCATTATTAATTATACAATACTTAGGAGACTTTAATTTCAAATATCTACCTTTACTGCTAGGAAAACCTGGCGGAGGATTCAAATCTTGAAACACATGAACTATATCTAAATACCATGGTGATGAAGTAAAAATATGAGAAACCTGAGTTAAAGAATCAACCTCCTGTTCCTCGAAAAGTGAAATATTAAATTTGAGGTCTAAGGCATGTAAGTTAGAGTCCACCATGAGCTTAGATAAGGCTTGTCCTTTGATCATCTTTGTAGGTCTGATTTCTAAATCATATTCCAGCGTAGTAGCTATCGACTTACCACATCAACCTTCAAAATAATTCTATGCTAACACATCTTTGATAGAATCATTCAGAACATAGGCAAGAACATGAGAATTAAGGATGTAAACTCAGAAGTATTTCAAATATTTAACTAGTGCCAATGATTTTTTTTTTCGATGATATTATATTTCAAAGAAGGATCCCTTATGGTCCTACTAGTGTAAGTGATTGGCTCTATTTTCTGATCTTTCATTTGCATGAGGACAACATCTAATGTATGCTCATAAGTAAAGGAAAATATGATAAAATCAAGTGCATAATCCGGTTTGATAAGAATGGGAGCATGCCACAATGCAAACTTCACTTGACGAAATGATTTTCTAGCCTCATAAAACAATTTCACCTCGCTATGTTTTTTAAACATATCAGTAATTTCCATTAGGTGTTCAGCAAGGTTAGGAGTAAACCATCTCGATAAATTGATCTTACCATTGAATGATTGAATTTCCTTATTACTCCTAGGATAGTTCGAATTTTGAATTGCTTCAATCCTTGAAAGATCTATTTGGATTCCATATTTATAAATGATATGACCAAGTAATTTCCTCTCATCCATAGTAGACAAAATCTTCTTTGGATTCAACAAAATTCTAAATTTTCTGCACCTTTTGAAAACTGTCTTTAACTGTTGCAATTGTTCTTCATTTTTCTTGGAAAAAACTATAATTTCATCAAGATAAATTACCAAAAAAACATCCTTCTCATTGGAAAATGCAATATCCATCGCTCATTGAAAAGTTTCTCCTATGTTATTCAATCCAAAGGGCATCTTAGAATACATAAAATTACCCCAAGGTGTCGTGAATGTTGTCTTCTCTTGGTCATCTGGATGAACCAAGATCCGATCGTACCCAAAATATCCATCCAATAATGAAATCATAGAGGAACCAACCACCCTTTGAAGGATATGATCCATATTTGGTAGTGGATAATGTCCTTCAATCACACTTTATTCAAATTACATAAATCAATACAAAAGTGGATCTCGCATGTCTTCTTTCTTACTGGTACTAAATTTTACATCCAATTTGATAAACAAAGAGGGACAATAATAACAACGTTATATAACCCATTCACTTCTTTCTCAATGGAGGGAAACAACTTTGGATTCATCCTTTTGAGTTTCTAACAGATAGGCTTTTGATCAGGATTTAGAGGAATGGTATGCTGAATTATGCTCTTATCATACACCTTTAGATCAGAATATTCCCATGCAAAAATAGTACAAAATTCAGTCATGAGTGTTGCATATTTAAATTTTATCTATGGACTTAAAGGTTTTCATATCTTGACGTTTTTAGGCTTCTCGGGAGTGCCAAGATTCGTGTCTTCCACTCCTACCTCGATTGGTAGAATTTTTGGTTTATGTGCAACATCATCATGATCAAAAAGCTCCTCCCAAGGCACTATACCTCTTGCAATTTATTTATCTTTCAACTGTAGTACCCTCATTTCTGTTGCATGCATTTCTTGATCATCTTCATAAATTTGATCATCAATTTATGAACTCACAAACTCTTCTTTCGCCAGCAAGAAATTTTCAATTAGTTTATCATCTTGAAAAACTTTCCAATATCGAAAATTATCTAGAATAGTAGGGTGATGTTTAACAATAATCTCATACTTCTTGTTGGGATAAACTGGAATTTTGAACATATTGGCTGAAGTGGCAAGGGAATCAGCAATGAAATTGCTATTCCTTAGAATCAATGACAAAGTTTATTCAATGACGGTCTTAATAATGTCTAATATTTCATTATGGTATTCTTGCATTATAGGATGGTTGGCCTGGTATTCCCCTTTGACTTGGTTTATTTCCAACTCAGAGTCGCCATATACACAAATGCTCTTAACACCTGGTTTCTTGAGTATTTTAATACTGGATATCAAAGACTCATATTCTGCCTCATTGTTTGAATGATCAAACACAAATTTTTAAGAATACATTCAAAAATTAGGATGAATATGAGATGAATGATTCATGGGAATATGAATCCAAATTCCAATTCCAGCTCCTTCCTTACCTAAGGCTCCATCAAAATCCATGTTCCATGGGCCATTTTCTTTGTCGTGAATGGATATTTTCGATGAATTATCTTCACTAACTGTTTGAGAATGGTATTTTGTCCCAATAGGCTTTGTCTCTTTCATTGTTTCAACTATATTTTTGACTGATGCACTTGGCTGCAAGATGCTTGGCATATTTTCATATTTTTTTGAACTTGGAATTTCTTAAACACAATCTGAAAATTTTGAATTTTTTGCTTTTTCTTCCATCAAATCTTCTAAATATGTTGAACAATCATCATTGTAAAAAATAAACGAATCTAAATCTGTATGAGCAGCATGAATTGGGTGATTATTGGGTATTTCCTTGCTACTAATCATGTATTTTCATCTATTTTCCCTGTATAATTTTATGAGTTGTCAAAAAACTGGTATAGTAGCATAGGAAAATTTTAACTGCAAAGTGCCTCTAATTTTGCCTCCCCATGATCAGGACAAAAGAATTCCGTATCTCAGAGGAATGTCAGCTACAAAAATGTCCATAAGAAAATTCTTAGCTAGAATTTGATATATGGACACCATTAAATATTTGATGACACTGAGACATGTAGCCCTTCCTGAGTCAAAAGAGTAAATGTCATGGTATGAAATGGTAATATCGAATCCTAGTTTATCCCTTATTTCTTTACGCATGAGATTATGGGATTCCCCAGAGTCTATCATAGCATTATGGATCATAAAATCACAAATTCTGATACTGAGGTAAAAAGGCGGAACCTAACTTTATTTTAAGTCACCATCTACAGCAAGGCCAAAACAAAAGCTCGTGGTGGTCATCACTAACATTCAACATATCAAAAATTTTGTCAACCTTAAGTAATTTGGCTACCTGGAACATATATTGGTCATTCTTGATTATTTTAGTCAACAGAATTGAGACTTTAAGCTTTGAAATTTCATTCTCAAGACCAAATAAAGTAGAATTCGTTTCTACCTCTTTAGATGGCATGTCCTTCTTTTCGGGCTGATCTTTGATTGGAATTTCCTTTCTTTATCCTCGAGCTTGAATTTATTTCTCTTTCTTTGAATTTCTAGTAGAAGATTCATTAATTTTTCCTTGATTGATAATAACAGTGCCTTCATCCTTATTCTAATTTTTAGAAGTCATATATTTGGTATGAACATAATTTTGAGAATTATTCTTTTTCTTATTTGAAGTTATGGGCACATTTTGGTTTCTCAGACCATATTTCCTTTGCACTTGGGTAAGGGCATTTTGATAGCCTCTTTGATAATATTCTATCTTTACTATCAACATATCATCATTAGAAAGAACATACTACTGATCATCAGGTACATAAAGTTCCTCAGAAAATTCATCCACTTCAGTCAAGAAAATAGGTTGTTTATTTTCCTCAAAAAGATGATTTTTGCCTGAAATTTATTCTTCTTCTTCATCAGAGCCCTTTGTATAATTTTTCTGAAAAGTAGTACAAAATTTTTGTTGGCCTTTTGGATATTTACCCCTCTAATCCCTTTTCTGAATCCTAGATTGAGTTTGTTGATGTTGGCCCTTGAAATTTAGATTTCAGATTTGTTGTTCTGCTTGTTTATCTGTGATGGTCATCCTGTCCATCATCTTCTCCATTGTCTTGATCAAAGATTCAAGTCTTCCATCCGATGAAGTGCATGGATCCTCCTTTATGCTAACCCTATTTTCTGATTCGATATTTGACATTTTGATTATTAGGTTTTCCTCAACACTTGTTGCTTTCCTTTACACGTCTTCAAGGGTAGTAGGATTTCTCTCTCTCAATTGGTAAGCCATGTCCGGATCAAAAGAATATGGATAATGAAGAAGCGCTAGGCCAGGAGGAGGCTTAATGTTTTCTAGAATAGAATCATATATCCTATTAAATCTAGCTGTGAAATCTTGTATAGATTCATTAGGATTTTTCTTCAAAGCATTTTATTTTTCCAGAATTTGGAGAGGGTTCTTTTTCTCTTCCCACTTCACTAAAAATAGGTCTAGTAATTGTTGTGAATTGGCTACAGAAGCACTTGTTAATGAATAGAACCATTTCTTAATATCCTCCAAAAACCTTTGTGCTATTATGCGCATCCTAACATCATCATTATCAATTTCTTCAAGATCAATGAAATCAATCACTTTAATTATATGTAGTTGAGGAGTGACCTCTATTGTCCCATAAAATAAAGGTACTATTTGACCACAATTCTGAGGGAAAGCAGTAATATTTGGTGGTAAAATAAAAGGATAAAATAATTCCATGACCGTTGGAAAAGGTTGAATGGAAATCACAATAGGAGGTGTTGAAAGACGAAATGACTGCAGAAGAAGTGATGAATTGATAGTAGAGGATGATGGAGAAGTTGTATGGGTGGTGTAATAGTAGGTATAGCAGCAAACATAGTCTCTTATTTCTAATGGATATAGGCCTTTTTCAGAGGTTATTTTGAACTGATCAACTAAGCTTTGAAGTTTGTAAAAATCTAACCAAACCCTACTATCACCCTCAAAATATGAAGACTTAGAAAATGGAAATTATGTTTCAAATTTAATGGGATTAAAAACTACTTCTAAGAGGAAATATTATGACATAGACTTGAACAAATATGACTCAAATTTGAGGTCAAAGAATAAATCCTTAGTAGCAACCAACCTGGTAGGAAATGAGGTGGATCTTACAAGTGAAGGAGTATCCTTTTTAACTTTTCGAGACTGTGATTTTTGCTTCCTCAAAAGCCTCTCATGGTCATGAACTATTGGCGAAAGATTAGGATAAGAATTTGACCTCGTATGTCTTTTGGGATCCAATGTTCTTCTTCTTCTGTACTTTGGCTTGAAATGACTAAATCAACCTTCTCTAAATGCTATTAATTATCACCCACAATTCTAGATTTCAAAAAACTGTAAGAAATATCCCCAGGGAAGATTTGACACTCATCCCCTGGCAATGACACCAAAATGATAACACTCCCTCGAGTTTCCCAAGGTTGAGAAATGAGACCGAACGAGGTAACCTCCAACCATCTTTGGACTTGGTAGCTAGCCCTACCAAATCAGAGAGGTCTCTCTCTAATCTCACAGATAATGAAGTTACTGGAGTGAAAAAATAGACATTGTGCTAGATATTTAGCTCATTAGGGTTGGATGGATGAAGGTCATAGATCTAGGAACTAGGTCAGGATTCTGAATAATCAACTATAAGGATGAAAATGAGGCAAAAAAGGTATGTTTATTGACCTATTTAGGTTGTCATTGTGGTATAGGGTTGAAAAAATAAGGATCGGAATGAGAACATAACTATGAATTCATTCATCAGAAGAAATGAAACACAAACATGAATAATTCATCAAAACGGAGCATAAAAGCTTATGTATTCTACTTAAAAAACAATGAGATTATCACATGAAAGCATAAATATGTTTGTAAGGAGAAATTTACATTCAAATTGATGATTAAACTGAGAAAAAAAACTATCAATAAGCATACCATAATAATCTCAAGATAGTTTTGCAACTGCCATTGATATCACTGTAAAAGGGTGGACACAAGCTCCACACTATGCTTATCAAGTATCCAACCCTCACAATGAGTTGAATTTGAGTATATATAGAAAAATATACATCATGCCACCTCTATGGGTCAAAACCTGATCCAAAATAGCTAATTTATGCAGCTAATGACTCATGACCTAATTTCTAGGGGAGTTAGAAACAACTTCCCATTTTTTAACAAGTTCGAGTCTTTGTCTCCAGTCATTAAATAAAATATTGCAAAACAAAGATGAGCTTGAATATTCTCATTAACTATAAAAAAACTCATGAGATATATTTTACATAGGCTAACCTCAAACTTAAACCTCCACATGTCTAGAAAAGACTTCAACCCAGAAGCACAACATGCTCTCTCAGAAATGTTGCATGTTGATGCAGAAGCGTAGAAAAATTTGGAGGTTGATTTGGCTATGTTTGAGGGATTTTTAAGCTGAAATGAAGACTGATACTGATATTTGGGAATGTTCTATAGATCTCTGAAGCTTGAATCCAGAAAAAACACTTCACCAAAACCACTTAAAACTCAATTTTCCACAAATACTCTAGAAGTGCATCGTGCACCTCCAAACAATGGCAAGAGTGTGAAAAATTGATGATATTTTACCCTTATCTACAAATTTATGAGCTAAAAATAATAAAAAATGCAGATTTCTAAGTTTTGTAAGCCAAAATCCACCTCTACATGCTTACCATTTGGCGTTTGATTCCCCTAAGAAAAACCGAAGCGTGGCGACGTTGTGTTTATGTGCACCTTTTTTCCCTGTATTACCAAAAAAAACTCAAAAATGATAAACATTTCCCAAAATTCTATTTTTTTCATTTTTCAGTCATGGCTTATGCAACTAGAGATGCATCAACAAAAATATCAATTCCATCCTTATTTTTGAGCTTTCTTATGGTCTTCCTAAGTTTTTTTCTTCATCTTTTTAACCCTAATCCTGTAAATCAGATTTCTTGTGTAATAGTCCCTTGCCATGTGCCTCTACATGGCAGTCTTTCTATTTCCTTGTCCAGTAGATATTCCAAATATAGATTCACGTTGTCAAGAAAATACTCTCTACCTTTCTCATCCTCATCACTCATAGGGTCAAATATAGTATCCTGAATTTGAGCAGTAGCTATGGTGTCATGAGCTTTAGGAGGAGATGGCTCCTTTTCTTGCTCTTTCTTCTTTTCCAATGCTCTTGTGGTAGGTCTCCTTGGCTTCCTATGAATATCTATGTATTCCATCTCCTCTACATACATCATGGCCTTACCTTTTTCTTAAACTACTTTTATGGATGATTGAGGCTCTTGTGAGATGTCATGTTACATCAAGCTTACATTCAATTGCCTATATTCCTGTTTGAATAAGGCCAGCATAAAGTTTTCCTTTGAGAGATCATCTTGTAACTCTTTTATTTGTGATTGATTCTCTTTGATGATTTTTTTTTTTGTCTTGTCTCCGTCATCAACCATCTATATCTTAGGAGGTATCTCTTCATCATTGTGTTGCAGGGGTGACTCGTTTCTATGTCTAGGTTATTTCTAAATAGCTTCTCTGTGAACTTCTTCAATTCTAGCTTCCTTAGGTAGTCTTTTAGCTTGAGACCTAGTCAGAGTTTTAAATGTAGGCATATCTCTAGATATGTCAGGGGGGAAAACCAGTATTTTCCCCTTGTAAGTTTTAGAAACCTCTGCCCTAGGCTGTCTTTTGGTAACTGAAGGTGTCCTAGATGGCTCATCTCTTTGTGGCCCAGATGTTACAGGAGTTTTGATTCTTTTGGACTGAGGAGACATAAGAGAAATATTTTCTCCCTCTAAAAATGCCTCACAAGAAATATTAACCTATGTGCGCTGATGAAGGATTATGACTTTGATCAACCATGATCGAATAAACTTTCATGATGGTATCTCCCTTTACTTTTCACTTTCTCAATCATCTTAATCAGGCCCCTGAATAAATAATTTGGTAGGTTTAGTAATTTAATGGCAGTGAAATGCATCAAAAAACTTATGTGATACTGATACAACCTAGAAAACCTCCCTTCACAATTGAAATACTTCATAATCATCTTCATCAAAGGAGAATATCTACCTAAAAATTTCATAAAAGGAAAGATATGAGTGGGATCCTCCTTTTAGTGTGGTTTGAGGAAGACTTTGTAATTTTCAATATCTAAATCCTTCCCCTTAAGCCAAATTTCTCCTTGGTTAGGGATACATATGTCTGAAGCTATGACCTCTGCTAATATTATGAATTCCATCCCTGCTATTGTGGCTTTTTCCTTCTTGAAATTGGTGGCAAAAAGACTGGTCAACATAGCATGGCATCCCACCTTTTGTATCTTTTCACAAAACCCTAGGCAGTTCACCTTTTCAAATGACTCTTTGATGAATGATGAAGCATTGATCTCATCCATGCTATTTGGTTCATATCTAGATACATGTCCTCCTTTTTTGAAGAAACATTTACTGGAGAATATTAACTAATTACTGAGAGGAATAATTAAACATAAAAAACAACAAATCATAAACATAAACACAGATGTTTAACTGGGAAAAACCCCAAACTCTGGGGAAAACCCATCCTAATTAAATTTCATTAAGCATTGGCCAAAACCCTGGCCAATCTGGCCAAGTGAGCCTTCATCGCTCACATCTAGGCCTACATTAAAATGAATTCCTCCAAGCCTTTTATAAGCTCCATTACATGCAATACCATGAGCTGAAAACCATGGGTGCACAATACCATGTGCCCCAAAACCATCACTGTTTAACTCGGTCAAACTTGACTTAACCCCGAGTCAATTTACCTAACATTCCCCCCTTAAACTTGACTTGGGGTTCCTTGACTAAATCCAGGCAACCTTGCCAAGTGAGTGAGCCCCACTCACTTTGGCTCTTACCCCCCTAAAATTTTTTACCCTGGGTAATTGTTAACTTGAAATCCCCCTATAACCTAGGTCTAACGTAGACTTCACCAGTGATTACCCAGGTGTACGCATGCCATACCAGGTCTTACAGCAGTATGCCCATTTACATGTAATAAAATTTGACTCCATTACAATATTTTTTATTTATTTTTTTCTATATCAACACATCCTCTCTTGCACATTGGAAGTCCTTGGCACATTTTCATTCTACTATTCCACCACAACCTCCTTTTAATTACCTAAACCTTGAAGGCAACACACTCTTCTGGTTATTCATGTGCTTTCCAGATCTACTAGACCTCTTTTTTGAATGTCACCATGTGTATCTCAACTTTGGAATTTCGCATTTCCATATGAATCATGTCGCCTATCCCTTTCTAATCATTCATAGCCATCAAAAAATACTTTTTCATTTCTCCTACAGTGTCTGCAGAGAGATCACACAAAGCTAGTCAAAAAAATATGGTCGCTCCTTTTCTTGTCTTTCTTTCCACAACAATAACCAGATCTCATGATCTGCCTACCTCAAAAGCACAACCACTTTGGCACTATGAACACCAAAGTTGACTCGAAGACTATCTTGTTGGTTACTAAGCCCTGTGACCCACTGCATCTTCTCCTAAGCATGTCACCATCACATCAACAGTGAACACATTTTCGATTCCATAATTGCTCTTTTTCCACTGCAGCAAATCCCCTCACGCGTTCTTATTTTTGAACTACTATGGCTTTGATTTCTACCTCGAGATCCTCAATATCTCCCCCACCACCATATTCTCCACCCTTGGCATTGTATTGACCGCCGTTAAGTGACTTCCACGACCTTAGAAAATCTTCGCAACTCATATTTCATTCCAAGCGCATGGAGAAACCTACTCATTCATTTTTCCATGTCTACTTGTTGGTTTCGTTGTCATTGAGATTTATCACGCAAACATATTCCAAGCATGGGTCAACTATACTCATGATCACCTTTTGTTGAGCACCTATGGAGTCCTGCTGCAATTTGTAATCATCGTCGCTACAAAAATTTTAATGGAGGCCCTGTGATGGAATCCTGGGCCGCCACAAATTAGCAATGCTCAGCATTGCCCAACCATCACATCCCCACATGGGCACCACGGATTTCCTTTCTTGTCATAAGTTGTGAATAATTAATGGCTAGTGAGCCCAAGCTCGAGCATGTTGACAGAGATCTTCCAGTCGCCTCCACACTACCCTTTCTCAACCATAGTCATCCATTGTCGGCTCCTGCAAATCGATGCTTGCATTATTTGGATTAACAATATGAGTCCTTTTCCACATTCTTGCACCTACCCAATCCAACATCATCCAACATCATGCTTGGATCGAACCCTGTCGTTGCAGCATCTCACGAACATACTACAATGTCATGGTCGCCTTTTTCGCACACATTCCTCAATCACATAGCTGCTCCTCAGCAAGTACGAGTGTTGCCTCTGCCAACTACGACTTTGATTTTGTCAATGGACTTTGATCCACAATATTCAGTGATTGTTGTGATCGTTCCAGGTTATGAACCCTAATCTCCTCTGAAACCATTCATGCCTTCATATGGACAAATCTGCAAAAGGCTGTATTTATTTCTCCATTCACCAGGCCAATAAAACCCTTGGCTAAAAAAGCTTCCCTTTGAGGTCAATTATGGCTCTGATACCAAATGAAGAAACATTTACTAGATAATATTAATTAATTATCGAGAAGAATAATTAAACATAACCAGCAACAAATCATAAACATAAACACAAATGTTTAACCAGGAAAAACCACAAACTCCGGGGAAAACCCATCCTAATGAAATTTCATTAAGCATTGTCCAAAACCCTAGCCAATCTGGCCAAGTGAGCCTTCAATGCTAACATCCAGGCCTACATTACAATGAATTCCTCTGAGCCTTTTACAGGCTCCATTACATGTAATACCATGAGCTAAAAACCATGGGTGCACAATACCATGTGCCCCAAAACCATCACTATTTAACTTGGTCAAACTTGAATCTAACCCCGAGTCAATTTACCTAAAATTTTTTGTACTTGCTCTTTTCATTGGCGATATTTTTGGTTTTCTTAATAAAAACCCTAGTTTGATAGGACGAAAGGGTAGGGTAGGATTAGGAAAACAAGGGAAAAAGAGTAGCTACTTTAGGGATGGAAATGGAGGGGATAAGTGACTGAGAAAAATCTGAAAAAAATAGGGGGAATATAGATAGGTGTTAGGGACACTTAGGAATTAGAAATTTTGAAATGGGTGAGGGAAAAAGGAGAAAATCCAAAAACACAGTCCAAACCCAAAAATGCAGCAAAAGCATAGCGTAGCTTGGTTTTTGGAGAAAATTGGTGGAATGAAGGAGATGAAGGTAGAAAAATATTGGGGGAGGTTTATCAAGTGTGTACAAAGGTATTAAAATAGGAAAAATAGGGATTTATCACCGAACTTAAGAAGAAACCAAGAAATTCAAAAGCACGGAGAAAAACCCTAGGAGATGGATTTAATCATTTTGCTGAAGGAAAATCACTACATGAGGATTGATGAAAGGTTATACTTACATGCTGAGAATATCTAGAACCTATAGATTGTTGAATGAACCTTGTTCTAGCTTCCTCTAAGATCCAAACCAAAAAATGTAGTGTGTTGGCTAGAGACGCAACGTGCTTGCTGGCAAGGGCTTAATGATGGAAAAATCAAATTTTTAAAGGTTGAGGTGAAACTCAATGGTGGAGGAGAGCTATAGGAACATGAACTGAAGTATTTTAATGGCTGTATAGTCCCTTTATAGCTTGAAAGTCAATTTTGGTGAAGTGACGTTATATGTCCTTTTAGAGAAATGATGTGATGAGGTAGTGTACTGCAGCTTTATAACTAAATTTGGCAAGGCTACATCTCCATGAAGGGTAAATATACCTTTGGAAAATTTTTGAACACTTTTTCCCTAACTACTAACTCCCATAATGGTGACTAAGGTGGTGGCATGACACTCGACATGACTTAAGATGACCTGACCTAATGATGACACCAAATGCATATATGAAACCATGATTTGGATCTTTTAACCTTTGCAATATGAAGGTTATGATTTTATGACTAAAACACTCATTTTATGACCAATAACAAGGAATGATGACATGACCATGACAAAATTTGATAACCTTAAAATTGGAGGGAGTAGAAGTGACACCTAAGACATGACTCAAGACTCATTTGAATTTTAAAAATACATGTCAAATTTATTTGAAATTTAAAAATTTGACCAACGACATCTTACAATACTGAAAGATAAATTTGATCACTCAGGAATCATAGACACTAACAGAACCTATCTCTAGGTTTCCCCGATATATGGCGCCATGGAAGTTGACAATTGTGAAGCCTATGAAGGATCCAGATGTAGTAAAATATAATATGTTCACCCCCCTATTTCCTGAAGAAGTGTTGGTTGAGGGGTATTTGTTGCGAAAAGTACCACAGTTGTACAAGGAGAATTGGGATTTCAACAACTGCAGAAAACACCCTCAATTCGAGACAAACCAATATTTTAACTCTAAATACAATGAAGCAACTCGAGTGACAAGACTAGAACCAATGAAGTGTGTAGCTATAATTCAGAATGTAGGTTTCTGAACATTGTATATGTTCCACACTTTAGGTGCAACATTATCAAAACAATATGTGTGCACCAACAGCTGGCCCTAGTGGATGATGATTGCCTATGGTTGGGAGGAATAATCCACATTGATGTGATTTTTCTCAGAATATCAAGGCACTTCCTTATCTCAGCCTAGACACTAGTTAAGCATTTGTGGGAAAATATCTAGATAAGAATCTGGTTGACTAGATGAAGTAGGAATAGGACCTGACGAAGGGTAACCAAGAGTTACTCTATTAACACCATTGATGAAAGGTCGGTGTTGTCTTCCACCCATATCTTAGCTGGAAATATCATGCGAAAGTGTTGATGAGAGGATTTTTTAGCACTGGTGCTATCTATGGCTACGCAGTGTAGCAAAAGCATTGTGTAAAATTGGGTTGCATACTTGTGCTCAGATGATTGTAGGGAGGCACAAGAGGAGGCAAAGTAGTTCCACTATGCATGTCTCTTTCTCTTAATCACATTAATGGCCTATAAGGGGCCTGGCGAGCTGTAGTTCCCCACTGTGGGCCTGGATATCTGCAAGGTAGTGACGTATGCCTCGATATGGAATTCAAAGGAGCCATCTTAGGTGATTGTTGGAGCGAGGTCCCCTAACAACAATTTTGATATATTTTTGTAATATTTTGTAATAGTTTAGTCTGGCACATGGGCTTTGGGGTAGGTCAAGGACCCTAATTAATTTTAATGGGTGAAAGGGTATAGCAAGGGAGCACAAACCACAGTTTGTGAACCATAGAGTAGCATAGGCTAAAATATTATAAATAGATGAATATATCGAGTCTAGAAGTAAGTTTAAGTTAAGTCTGAATGATAATATTGAATCTGTGATACTTTTGGGCAGACTTGACTGGGTAAGGGATCCTGCTTGTTGTGTGCACAGAGACCCTAGTCCTGTTGTATGCGGACCCCGATGGCCGTGTGCACAAGTTTGTACAAGAGTCTGTAAGTGGAATCTGAAGTATTAATGAATGAGAAGGAATTTTGCTGATATTGGAATATTTTTGTGTTCTGTTATGAGTTGTGCTACATGTTGAATTCTTGTTATTTCTATGTTATCTCTGCAATAGAAACTGTTGATTATATATTAAGTGTGGGCCTGTAATAGATGACTAGAAGAAAAATCAATGCATAGACATGGGTTATATTTCTTCTGTTAGTGATTATTGTATGATTCACAGGCTACATAAGTTATTCTGTTACGCATATTTTTAAGTGTTTCTGGTTAGAGCTTCCTTAGTGCAGGTTTGTTAGATCTTAAGGTGCCCACTCCATTAAATCCCTCTCTCTCTCAAGGTGAAAAAGCCTAGTTCCAGCACCCTCCCATACTACTTCAGGTGAGACCTTGACTTGCGCAAGCAGGCCATTGCTGAAAGGGCCAGTAGTACATGGGTTTTTTCGTTAAACTTGGAGAATTTTGAGAGAGAGATTGGATAATGCCACAGGATCATTGGCAACCATTAAAACCTAAACTTCAGGATTGGTTTGAAAAGTAGATCCAGAAATTTTCCCTAAAAGAAAACATAAGTAAGAAGCTATCTATTAAAGAGTGAAAGAATAAGTATGTTTTTACAGAGGTACATGAGATCTTCTTCTTAACCTTCGCACATGAACTGCAGGAGGGACTGGGAAATTAGTGGAATTACAAACCTGTTCGAAGGATGATTAGGTCACGAAGTGTACCCCTAAATTAATCCAATAATTGGAAAAGGCGAATAAATCTATTACCCAGACTGTAGAACACTAGGTTGATAGCATTTTGGGTGGATTTGTAACTGAGTTTGAAATCAATCAGTTTGTGTCCTATTCTGAAGATGATGGAAGGTTTTTAAAAGGATTTGTGGGTAACTTCTTGCAAATGGTTCCATTGTCGATTAAGATGATATTGTGTGAAATGGGTATCCTGCGCAGTCACACCGAGTGAATGACCTCCGGTCAAAGCGGAAGCACGACGCAAAGCGGTAAATACTACTGGGTTAATCGAGAAGTGGATAAGTTAGTGTACAATCCTCTGACGAACCCCCATAATCTAAGAAAAGGTGGTGGTGCACATGCAAAAACCTGTCCCCTGGCTACGCCACCATCAAACTCGCTCAAGGGTAAGAATCCTCCAACCCCACCTCCATGGCCACCTCCAGACGATATGGTCGCACAGATGAAGCCACCTACTTTTAAAGGTACAAGGGATGAGGATATGGATTGATTTTTGTTCGTCGCGAATGCGGTGTGGGCTGCGCAAAATGTAAATAACAATGTTATGAAAAGAGCGTAGCTCTTAATATATTTTTAAGGGCGGGATCTGGATTGGTTGATGGGATACATTACTCAACACAAAAATCCTACAATACAAGAGATCAAGGATGCCCTGAAGCAGTAGTTTTGAAAACCTAAGTCCTATTCTCAATGCGTAGTAGAGTTGAAAGATATTAGGCAAGGACCTACGGAGTCTGTCTAGGTTGACCAACATTTGATTAAAGTCATCAGTGACAGAGGATTTGTTTATGATGGAAAAAAAAATAAGGAATGGTTCATTTCCATGTTATTACCACATCTGCGTGGACCTATGGGTCAGTACAAGATTGATTCACAAAAAGAATCCTTAGAGATTTCAATGAAGCTATAAGTTGTGCCAAGGGATGATGCTATATTTGGGGTGCTGCGGATCCAGATCCAAATAGAGGTGATGCATTTATAAATTCATAATTTACGAAGGGATCAAGGTAAAGAAGCTAGCACAGATGTCTAGTGCATATGGTGTAGGGTATCAAGCCACACCAAGGATCAGTGCCCCATGTTGTCAAATTATATGCAGGTTGGGGGACTAAGTCGATTACACCCAAGAGATATTTCTAGACCAAGTACCCCCATACCGTGGTGTGCTAATTGTCAGGTAGCAGGGAGGCATGATACAGAGCACTTCCCACGGCTAGACGCTTATGTCCTTAAACTGAAGAAACAGTGGTGTAGATTCTGCTCGTCGTTGGGTCACGATGATCACAACTGCCAGACATATGACCTAATGATAGATAGGGGGAACCTATATAGGGTTCATTTTGACACTTGATCGCCATCATCTCCCTCCAGGTGAGGAGGATCCCCTGCAAGGGGGAGGGGATGGGGGAGAGGTGGATGCGCAAGTTGAGGAAGAGGGAAACTAATTTGCTACAATTGTGGGGACACTGGATATTATGTAAGAGACTAACCAAAACTTGCATGCCAATCCTGTAGGTATTGTATACATTTCGATCATGTAATTGAATATTTTCCTATGCTGATAGCTGAAATGCAAGAAAAACAACAGATGCTAATAGCTAAAATGCAAGAAAAACAAGAGACGCCAAAGAAAAATGTACAACAGGTTAAGGCTGAACCGTGCGATGATGGGCTCACTGTCAATGTAATTACACATAGTGGCATTGACACTAGAGGAGCTGAGGAAAATTTTGTGGTTAAATTGCTAATCAGGAAGGCCTCTGACAAAAAGGAAAGCCTGGACCTGCAGAAAGAGAAAGAGACCTTCATTGAACCTAGCAAGGAATTTTGTAGGGATGAAGCATCGACCTCGAGAACTTTTTCGGATCCAAAATTAGATGAATTAGTTAAGCCATTCCTTCAAGCATGTATGAATTTATTGTTCAATCAGAAGGCGGTGGAGAATATCCAAGTATTGATAGACAGCTACGCAGAAAAGGAACCCCCCCACCCCCCCCAACAGAGGTTAAGGTTGTAAATAAGATTTATAAGAACAAGAAAAGGACTGGTCGGGAGATGTGCATGACTTCACAGATGTTGGGAAAAATAATGAGAGGGGTGGTGAATCAGTATTTACAATAATCACAATAATTTACTTTTCTCTTACTAATTTATATATGTGAATTTCATTAACCCAACGAACGTATATACACGGATACACTAATAGAAACTTGTGTATACTAAGATAAATTTATTGTTAGATGAACTTTCAGAAACATTCTTTAACCCAGTTTATCAGTAATGAATCAGATAGTTAATCTATAAATATGTGCAGTAATAAGAGAATAAATCATCATACAAGAGCATCACACATGAACACCAAAATTTAAGGTGCAAACCCAATTCGGGATAAAACCACCATTTTTGTCGTCTCTATCTTCAATATTTATTATATGGAAATATTCTTACAATATTGTATTGATGCAGGATCATATCAGTACGCAAGCATCTACCTGCAGAAGGCTGCAGCCTTCTCTCGTTCTCCAACTCCTACTCGAAGGGAGATCCAACCCCCTGATCTCGTTTACCAACCACTGTTGGAAGGGAGCTTCAACCCCCTGATCAAAACACTAGCTTCTACAGGCTGGAAGCTTCTACTTCCACATTGAAGGATTCAACCCTCAAAACCACTACAGACCATGTTTCATCAATTTTCACACTGGGTCCCACAACTTCAACACAACTCATCATAAATATCATCAATAATATACTTAACCCAAACTTCAATGAGAACATTGACATCATTGTAATCAGAACACTGTAATAAACCCAAATTTTAGAATCAATATGCAGAATCAATCTCAACCATGATCATTTCATTATATTAAAATACATATGCTTCTTCACTTTACTAATCCCATGTGTATACGTGCTTTCCTTCACATCAACCTACGTATATATCTGAGAATAATTAATTTATAGAATATGATTAGTCTTAGAGCCATATTATGAGGATTTCAATCAGATATCTTTTCAGTATTTCAGAATCGTTATTCATTTAGTTATCATTAAACATATTTACTCACTCATTGATCAGATTTGTACATATTCAACTTAGCAGCATATACAGTATTCAAGCAACCCAGATCTGCATGAAGACTTCATTGACAAACAACAGATCTACAACAATAATAAATAGATAAACTTTCTAAAAAGCTTCAGAAAACTATGACTTCCATACGCACTTTTTCTGAGACAAAGCCGCGTATATACGCACTTTCACAGAGATGAACTAGCATATAGATCTGTAAATATTAATTTTGTATAATGCTTCAGATCTATAGAATTACCCATATTTCTTCACTTACTTCAGCAAACATGCTCCAGGTCATAGGTCCAAACATATCATAATTAGATCATGCAAGTACATATTCATTTCAGGTCTAGAGATCCTGATCCATCATTGTATACAAGGGTGCATCATAGATTCAGATCTACCAATAAAACAGAGTTCATCCCATGTAGATATACTTTAGAGAGAAGTCTTCAGTAACAGCCTTTACACAGGAAGACACCTTGCACTTTGATCTTCTTCTCCTTATATAGATTTAGCCTTTACCAATACCATGAGCCAAAACCACACAACTATCGATGGTATTCTTAGAATAAATCAAATAGATGACCCAACACACAATACTGTGGGATAATACCATGGTAATTCCCCCTGTTATCATAATGTTTAGAGCACAAAATGTATACGCGACTTGGATTCTTCATAACCACGTGTATATGTGGCTTCTCTTCATAAAAACTGCGTATATACTACTTCTAGATGTATACGCGGGTTGCATGTATACCAAGTAGCATATGCACGCGGTTTTCCTTCATCCAACTTGCATATTCATTGAGAAATATTTCATGTTTCATTTCTCTGGTACTTACTGGAATTCCTTTCTCTGTCACATCCAAGATGACCTGTAGAAACATTACTTTTTAATATTTAACAAATAGGTTACTATGAAAAGGAAAATCATCAAATAGTTTTCCATCAAGGACAACTGCATCGAGTAGGTTGCCATCAAGGACAACATATTTCATCATAATGCAAAAAATCTCCCCCTTTGGACTTGATGGCAACCATGTTGGTGTTTGATCACAAAAACCTGTAGACACTTGATAGATACATCAATAAAAAAACATTAATATTCAAACACCAAGCTACTCTCACCCTTTGACATCAAGGGCAAAGGGCGGATCAATACCAAACCAAGGTTTCTCGTTCCTCATAGAAAGAAGAGCCCTGCAGATCTGATGGGCATTGTATTGGCCATGCTCCCCTTAAGTTCATGCTAAATATTCTGAAATATTTTTCAATGAATTACATGACTTTATAACTCAACCGAGTATGACCATTCCTATCACCAAGGACTCATACTTACATCAATGATCCAACCAAGTGGAATTACATATTTGACTCAACTAACCAACCATGTGGGTTTACAAATTTGAACAAGTCCTTACATGATTAAATATAAAAAATTTACATCATACGTCTCAACACGACTTTTTCATAAAATAAAATATATGACTTTGTATAACCATGATCAAAAGAATCTCAAACAAGAGATCATAACACAACAACCAATCAGAATGCAAACAATGCATCCTTTTCAATCGAGGCAGTTCTCCTCATAAACTTGTGCACCCTAAACACCTTTAAGAACCATTTCATCAGAGCATATTCATCAAGGAGATAAATATCTAATAAAGGTACAATAAGATGAATATTGGAACAATAAAAGATATTTACCCAACAGCACCACAGACTGTTCTGAAATCTGAATCAGAGAAATTATGTTAGCAAAAACCATATGTGGTTTTATGCACAGAAACTCACGTATATACATGATTTTCCTTTATGAAACCAGCGTACTGAATTTAATCTTCTGAAATTAAGCAAATTTGATAAGAGAGGCAGAGACAACTCCTAGCTTATGTCTAAGATATTAGAATGCTTCCCTGGGAAGAGGTTTATTAAATATATCTGCAACTTTTTCTTTGGAGGGAAGATACTCCAATTTATCCTTTTGTTCAAGCACTTGTTCATGTAGAAAGTGATACTTGATAGGAATGTGCTTGGTCTTGGAATGCATAACAAGACTTTTCAAGATACTAATGGAACTTGTATTATCACATAGAATGGAGGTGAGAGGTGAATTTTTGATATGAATATCTTTTAATATCTGCATCATCCAAAGACATTGTGTGCAACATGATGCGACAACCACATATTCCGCTTCCGCTATAGATAAGGCAATAGAAATTTGTTTCTTGCTGAACCAAGAGACTAATCGGGGCCCCATATAGAATGCACCACCACTAGTGCTTTTTCGATCATCAACATTTCCTACCCAATCTGCATCTATGTAAGCATGAAGAGTGAGATGGGAATTCTTTGGATACCATAGACCAAAGTCTTGTGTCCCTTGTAGATATTTGAATATTATTTTTACATCCTGAAGGTGAGACTCTTTGGGATTAGCTTGGAATCGTCCAACAATCCCAACTGCATGCATAATGTTTGGTCTTGTCCTAGTTAGATAAAGCAGACTTCCAATCATGGATCTATACGCTCATTGATTCACCATGGTAGAATAATCATGAGAACCGAGGTTACATCCAGTTACCATTGGATTAATCATAGGTTTGCAGTCTTCCATCCCATATTTCTTCAGAATTTTCTTGAGATATTTTTCTTGTGATAGAAATATTCCATATGTTGCTTGTTGCACTTGTAAGCCAAGAAATTGTGTTAGTTCCCCAATTAAAGGCATTTCAAATTCTTGTTGCATAATAGAGGAAAATTTATGACTCATGGACTCTTCATTACTTCCAAAAATGATGTCATCAACATACATAACAATAATCAATAGTTTATCATTCTCTATTTTTGTGTATAAGTTACTGTCAACGGATCCCTTTGTGAAACCTTGTTGTTGAAGATATTTGTCAAGACAATAGTACCATGCCCGAGGAGCCTGTTTTAGACCATCTAAAGCCTTTTTAATTTTTCAAACAAGTTTTTCATCATTTCCAAGAATGAATCCTTCTGGTTGTTCTATATAAACTTCTTCTTCTAGATCACCATTGAGGAAAGTAGATTTTACATCCATTTGATATACCTTGAATTGTTCAAAACTTGAAAACGTAAGAAAAATTCTTATGGCTTCAAGCATAGCTACAAGAGAAAATGTTTCTTCAAAGTCTATACCTTCTTGTTGAGCATACCCTTTACAAAAAAGTCTAGATTTGTTTCTAATAACATCTCCATTTTCATTTAACTTGTTTTTGAATGTCCATTTTGTTCCAATAACGTTTTTATCATGAGGTCTTGGAATCAATTCCCAAGTATTATTCTTTTCAATTTGATCAAGTTCTTCATTCATGACTTGAATCGAACATTCATCTTTACTAGCTTGATTTACATTTTATGGTTCAATAGTGGATAAGAATGCCAGATCGCTAGGGAATCCTACAATTTTTCTTCTTGTTTGGACACCTGATCCCTTTTCTCCCAGAATTTGAGATTCTGGATGATTCTTTTGAATATACTTGGATGGAGCCTTTTCAGATATATCTTCTTCTGGTGCTTCATTGGGTTCTCCTTCTATATTTTTTCTATTTGATGAGGGAAAATATACATCATCATCATCTTCATTTGTTGTTGTTTGTCCCTTTTAGGAGATGTGAGAGACTCATAAATTACAACATCAATACATTCAAAAATCTTCCGAAGTCTCTTATTTTAACATTTATATTCTTTACTTCTAGAAGAGTAACTAATAAATACTCCTTCATCTGCTCTAGGTTCAAACTTACAAAGTTTTTCATCATTTTTCTTGATAAAACATTTCCTTACAAAAACTCTAAAATGATGTATAGTGGGAAGATTAACATACCAGAGCTCATAAGGATTTGTATCATGGTTTATACGAACATGAGCCTTGTTAATAATATTTACTGCTGTTGGGAAAAATACTAAGAGGGGGGGGTGAATTAGTATTTAAATCTTACTGATAATTTTAACTCTTTTCTTTACTAAATTCCATATGCGACTTTGATGAACACAAATCACATATACACATGCACATGCCAAAAGAAACTTTCATATACTAATATAAGTTTATTGTTAGAAAACGTTTCAGAAAAAATATTTAACTCAGCTTATTAGTCATGCATCTGTTAGTTAATGTGCAGCAACAACAGAATAAATCATCACACAAGAGAAACACACATGGAAACCAAGATTTAAGGTGGAAACCCAATTTGGGGGAATACCACCACTGTTGTCGTCTCTATCTTCAATATTTATTATATGGAAAACTACTTGCAATATTGTACTGATGCAAAACCATATCAGTACACAGGCATCTACCTACATAAGGCTGCAAGCTTCTCTCATTTTCCAGGTGCAACTAGAAGGCAGATACAACCCCCTGATCTTGTTTACCAGCCACTATTGGAAGGGATATTCAACCCCCTGATCAGAACACCAGCTTCTACTGGTAGGAAGCTTCAACTTCCCTAAGAATCACTACAGACCACGTTTCATCAATTTTCATATTGGATCACACAGATTCAACGCAACCCTTCATAAATATCAACAACAATAAACTTCACCCAATACATCAAACCAAATAGTGAGATCACTGTAATCAGAACACTGTAATAATCAAATTTCAGAATCAGTATGCAGAGTCAAATTCAACCCTGAACATTTATTATCTCAAAAGGCATATGCTACTTTTCTTCACTAAACCCGCGTGTAAACACGCTTTCCTTAACACCAACCTGTGTATAGATATGTGAATACTATTTTTCAGAATATATTCAGTCTCAAATACAGATCTGAGTCATTCAGTCTTATATATTTTCAGAACTGCAAAACCCTTGATCAGTCAGTCGTCATAACACATATTTTATCACCCATTGATCAGATTTGTACATAATCATCTTAACAACATATATAGCAATCAAGAAAGCCAGATCTACATGAAGACTTCATTGGAAGACAGCATAAAGATAACACAAATAACAGAAAATCTCTGCAATGAGCTTCAAAAAACCATAACTTCCATACGCGCCTTTTCTGAAGCAAATTCGCATATATACGCACTTTTACTGAGACAAACTAGCATATAGATCTGCAAATTATAATGTAGCAGAATGTTTCATATCTATATAACTTACCCAGATTTCTTCACTCCACTTCAGCAAACATGCGCCAGGTCTCAAATCTAATCATCTCTTCAATGGATCATGCAAGAACATAGTCATTTCAAGTCTAGAGATATTAATCCATCAAGCTAACCAAGGGTGCATCATAAATTAAGATTTATCAATAAAACAAAGTTCATCCAATGAAGATATACTTCAGAGAGAATTATATAGTGATAGCCCCTACATATGCACCCTTTTTCACTATAATATTCTTCTCCTTATGTAGATTTAACCTTTACCAATACCATGATTCAAAACCACATAACTACCGATGGTATTTTTGAACGAAATCAAATAGACGACATGGTGCTCAAACCTGTGGGCTAATACCATGGTAATTCCCCTTGGTATTATCTTTTTCGAGCGCAAAAGGCCTACATGACTTGGATCATTCTTATCCGTGTGTATACGCGACTTCGCCTGTACAAACCTGCATATAGAATATTTAATATGAATATTACCAAATGTTCTGTTAGACATTACACATTTCTTCTGATGGACTCTTAAGCTTCTACTGAAGACATATGCTTCATCTTTTACCAGAGAGTTGCCATCAAGGAAAACAAATTAAGACATAGGAATCATATTTCCAACAACTGCAGTATGTGTTGCTTCTCCCCAAAAGGTATCGAGAGTTACAGATTCATCAAGCATAGCACGAGCCATCCATTGAACTGTTCTATTCATTATTTCTGCCATGCCATTTTTTTGTGGGGTTCCAGCTACATAAAAATGTCTTTTTATGCCATGATGTTGACAGAAATCAAATAATTCATCTGATATATATTCTCCTCCTTGGTCAGATCTATGACATTTGATTTTTAGATCTAATTCATTTTCAACCGAAGCTTTGAAGATCTTAAAAATTTCAAATTCTTCACCTTTATGTTTTAGTAAGATGATCCAACACATTCTAAAGAAGTCATCAATAAATAAAATATAGTATTGTTATCAACGGGGTGACTTTTTCCTTATAGGACCACATATATTAGTATGTATAAGTTCAAGAGGCTTACTTTCTTATCTTTCTTTGGCATTTAATGGCACCCTAGTTTGCTTACCAAAGTGGCATGATTTGCATATGGTACTTTCAGGCAGAATGATGTTGGATAGATCATGAACAGCTTTGAGTCTACTAGATTTTCTTATTGGAGAGAAGCTCAAATGTCCCAATATTCTATGCCATAGCCAATTTTCTGTAGATTTACCTAAGTAGCATTTCTCTTGACCACCTTTCAATATCTACGGATTTCTTGGTGTTCTAGTTCCTTTTATTATTGTTTTTCCTATGTCAAGTTCATGTACTACACATTCTTTTGAGCTAAAGACAACTTCATTTCCTTGATCACACATTGGGCTTACACTCAACAAGTTATGCTTTAACCCATCCACTTACATAACATTTCTAGCTTAAACCATTTCTTTTAGAAACAAAGAACATTTACCCTTAATGATAACAGGAGAGTCATTTCCAAAAGTAACATTCTTTTCTTTCTCTAATGCATTATATGAAAGAAGTTTATTTTTATCACTTGTCATGTGTTTTGAGCATCCACTATCAATGTACCATTGATTTTCTTCTCCTTCTGCAAATAACACTATGCCACAGCTTTCAACCTGTGAGTCCTTCTTTCTCCATAACTTGGAATTTGTGGGTATATTTCCTTTTTGTTGAAGTTTGCTCCTGCATTTAGATTCTTCATGTCCAAAGTTAATGCAAAAATAACGTTCAGTTTCATCTTGAAGAGGAGAAAATTTGTTGTAAGTATTCTTCTTTACTCCAGACTCATTTCTTTACTTTCTAGCTTCTATGGCCATGATGGTTTTGTATGCAACACATTGTACAGCTTTATGACCAAAATTATGACATGAGAAACATTGTCCATTAAAGAAGAAATTTATGCGATCATGAAACCTTATATTTATGTTTACCTACTGATTGATATTTCTATTATTGTTCTTTCTTGAATTGTAGTGGTCATGCTTTACCTGTGTAGTCTCTTTGTTCTTTTGTTGAGTGAAAAAATGTTGTTGGCTGGCTTTAGCTACATTTAGATAGCTTGGTGATGAAGACTGAGAGGATTCTCCAATATATCAAAGACCTATATTTACAAGAAGAGAGCATTGTACCTTGGTAATTTCATCTAAGGTTTCAGATCCTTTAGCAAATCTAAGATTTAAAATTTTCACTTTCTCAATTTCCTTTCTTACACTTACTATTTCACATTCTAATTTCTCATTGTGGTTATCCTTTTCTATAAGTTGATTCTTTAGAGTATCTATGGAATTTTTTTTTTCTTCCAAACATATTTTGAATTGATTTATTTCGTCAAGAAAATCATTTTCTTCTAAATCATCCATAAAATTATCTCTAGCCTCACGAGAGTCTTTTTCAAAAGCCATGAGCAGTCTAATATCTTGATTAGATTCTCCTTCTTCACTATTGGATAGACCATCACTATCTTCATGAGTATAATATATTTTTCTATTGATAAACCATTTCTTGTTTCCTTTTGCTACTTCCTTTGCCTTTTCATGATTATCTTTATGGGGAAATTTAGCAACATAATGACCAACTCTTCTACAAGGAAAACATCTAAAAGGGAGCTTACCTCTGAACTGTCCAGTGCCAAGTTGTAGCTTCTTTACAAAAATTATCTAATCTTCTTTTGAAACATACCCTGATCCTTCTTGTTCTTCAACTTCCTTTCCTTTTGCAACAGCTCTAAATATAGCTTCTTTGACTTCATATGGACCTCCTTTCCTCATTTCACATGCAGTCAAAATCCCATTGAAAAATAGTAAGAGTTTGTATATCCTGCATCTCCTCAATAACATACGCTTTTGACTCAAATTTGGGAGTTAGAGATCTTAAAACCTTTTCTACTAGAGTAGTGTCAGTTATGGTTTCTCCCATATTTCTCATATGATTTAAAATATCATCTAGACGTAAAAAGAAACTAGCAATGCTTTCCTCATTATGCATTCTAATTTTTTCATATTTTATTCTAAGAGTTTGGATTTTAGCACTTTTTACCTTAGCATCGCCTTCATAGCTCAGAATTATTTTGTCCCATATCTCCTTTGCTATATTCAACTGCATGACTTTGAAAAATTCTAATTCAGTCAAACTTCCCAATAAAGCATTGACCACCTTTGCGTTGGTTTCATAGTTATTTCTTGATATTTGATCTGTTAGAACTGAAGCTGGATATTGATAACCTCCTTCAACTATAGCCCATACATCTTATCCTCCAAGAGACTGAAGATCGGATATTTTCCTTGTCTTCCAGAAGATTAAATTGTTTCCGTTGAAGAGAGGAGGTTTGACAGATGTTGTCCCATATTGATTGCTCATCTTAGTTGATCTTCCTTCTAGCGATTAAGCTTCTTAAGAAGGACTTTCTCTGATACCAATTGTTGGCAAAAGTACTGAGAAGAGGGGGGGGGTGAATCAGTATTTACAATAATCACAATATTTCACTTTTCTTTTACTTATTTCTATACACAACCTTTATTAACCCAACGAGATAATATATGTGGATATACTAACAAAAACTTGCATATACTAAGATAAATTTATTGTTAGATGAACTTTCACAAACATTCTTTAACCCAACTTATCAGTTATGCATTAGATAGTTAAATAGTAAATATGTCCAGTAATAACAGAATAAATCATCACACAAGATCATCACACATGAACACCAAGATTTAATGTGGGAACCCAATTCGGGAGAAAACCACCACTACTGTCGTCTCTATCTTCAATATTTACTATATGGAAAACTGCTTAAAATATTGTAATAATTCAGATACATATCAGTACCCAGGCATCTACCTGCAGAAGGCTGCAACCTTCTCTCATTCTCCAGCGGATACTGTAAGGGAGCTCCAACCCCCTGATCTCGTTTACCAACCACTACTGGAAGGGAGCTTCAACCCCGTGAACAGAACACTAGCTTCTACTGGCAGGAAGATTCTACTTCCACACTGAAGCCTTGAACCCTCAGAACCACTACAGACCACATTTAATCAATTTTCACACTGGATCCCATAGCTTCAACACAACTCATCATAAATATCATCAATAATATACTTAACCCAAACTTCAATTAGAACAGTGAGATCACTATAACCAGAAAAGTGTAATAAACCCATATTTCATAATCAATATGTAGAATCAATCTCAATCCTGGTCATTTCATTATCTTAAAATACATACGCTACTTCACTTTACTGATCTCGCATGTATACGCGCTTTCCTTCACACCAACTTGTGTATATATATGAGAATACTGAATTTACAGAATATGATTAGTCTGAGAACTAGATCTGAGGCTTTTAGTCAAATATCTTTTCAGTATTGTAGAACCCTTATTTAGTCTGTCATCATTAAACATATTTACTCACTCACTGATCAGATTTGTACAAATTCAACTTAGTAGCATATACAGTATTCAAGCAACCCAGATGTACATGAAGACTTCATTGATAGACAGCAGAACTATAGTAGTAATAAACAGATAACCTCTGCAGAAAGCTTCATAAAACCATGACTTCCATACGCGCTTTTTTGAGACAAAGCTGCAATATATGATCTTTCACTGAGACGAACTAGCGTATAGATCTGTAAACATTAATTTTGTAGAATGTTTCAGATCTATAGACTTACCTAGATTTATTCACTTACTTTAGCAAACATGCACCAGGTCACAGATCCAAACATATCATAATTAGATCATGCAAGTACATAGTCATTTTAGGTCTAGAGATCCTGATCCATCATTGTATCCAAGGGTGTATCTTAGATTTAGATCTACCAATTAAACAGAGTTCATCTTATGTATATACTTTAGAGAGAAGTATTTAGTAACATCTCTTACACATGTACACACCTTGCACTATGATCTTCTTCTCCTTATATAGATTTAGCCTTTACCAATACCATGAGCCAAAACCACAGAACTGCTGATGGTATTCTTAGACGAAATCAAATATACGACACAATGCTCAATATTGTGGGCTAATACCATGGTAATTCCCCCTGGTATCATAATTTTTAGAGCGCAAAATGTATACGTGACTTGGATTCTTGATAACCACGTGTATACGCGACTTCTCTTCATAAAAACTGCATATATACTAATTTTGGATGTATACACTAGTTGCTTGTATACCAAGTAGCGTATGTATGTAGGTTGCCTTCATCCAACCTACGTATTCATTGAGAAATATTTCATGTTTCATTTCTTTGGAACTTACTGGAATTCCTTTCTCTTTCACATTTGAACTGACCTGTAGAAACATTTTTTTTTCATCTTTAAAAAATAGGTTGCTATCAAAATGAAAATCATCAAATAGGTTTCCATTAAGGACAACTGCATCAAGTATGTTGCCATCAAGGACAACATATTTCATCATAATGCCAACAATATCCCCCTTTGGAATTGATGGAAACCATGTTGGTGTTTGATCACAACAACCTGTAGATACCTAATAGATACATCAATAAAAAACATTATTATTCAAACACCAATTTACTCTCCCCCTTTGACATCAAGGGAAAAGGGCAGATCAATACCAAACCAAGGTTTCTTGTTCCTTGTATAAAGAAGAACTCTGTAGATATGATGGGCACCGTATTCACCATGCTCCCCCTGATTTCATGCTAAATATTCAGACATATTTTTCAATGAAGTAAATGAATTTATAACTCAACCAAGTATTAACATTCCTATCACCAAGGACTCATACTTACATCAATGATCCAACCAAGTGGAACTACATATTCAACTCAACTACCCAACCAAGTGGGTTTACAAATTTGGACATGTCCTTACATGATTGAATATAATAAATTTACATCATAGGTCTCAACATGGCCTTTTCATCAAATAATAGATATGACTTTGTATAACCATGATCAAAAGAATCTCAAACAGGAGATCATAACAAAGCAACCAATCAGAATGCCAACAATGCATCCTTTTCAATCAAGGCAGTTCCTCCCCCTAAACTTGTGCATCGTGAACACCTTCGACAACCAATTCATCAAAGCATCTTCATCAAGGAGATAAATATCAAAGAAAGGTATAGTAAGATGAATAATGGAACAATAACAGAGATTTACCCAACAACACCATAGACTATTTTGAAAACTGAACCAGAGAAATTTTGTCAGCGAAAACTATACATGGTTTTATGCACATAAACTCGTGTATATACGCAATTTTCCTTTATGAAACTATCGTACTAAATTTAATATTCTGAAATTAAGCAGATTTGATAAGAGATGTAGAGACAACTCCCAGCTTCTGTCTAAGATATTCGAATGATTCCCTAGGAAGAGGTTTAGTAAATATATCTGCAACTTGTTCTTTGGATGGAACATACTCCAATATAACCTTTTTTTCAAGGACTTGTTCACGTAGAAAGTGATACTTGATAGGAATTTGCTTGGTCTTGGAATGCATAACAGGATCTTTTGAGATACTAATGGCACTTGTATTATCACATAAAATGGAGATGGGAGGTGAAAATTTGATTTGAATATCTTGTAATGTTTGCATCATCCAAAGAAGTTATGTGCAACATTATGTGACAGCCACATATTTTGTTTCCACTGTAGATAAGGCAATAGAAATTTGTTTCTTGCTGAACCAAGAGACTAATCGGGGCCCCATATAGAATGCACCACCACTAGTTCTTTTTGTATCATCAACATTTCCTGCCCAATCCGCATCTATGTAAGCATTAAGAGTGAGATCAGCATTCTTTGGATACCATAGACCAATGTCTTGAGTCCCTTGTATATATTTGAATATTATTTTTACAGCCTGAAGGTGAGACTCTTTTGGATTAGCGTGTATTCTTCCAGTAATCCCAACTGCATGCATAATGTCTAGTCTTGTCCCAGTTAGATAAAGCAGACTTCCAATCATGGATATATGATCTAGTTGATTCACCATGGGAGAATCATCATGAGAATTTAGATTACATCCAGTTACCATTGGAGTACTCACAAATTTGTAGTCTTCCATCCCATACTTCTTCAGAATTTGCTTGAGATATTTTTCTTGTGATATAAATATTCCATCTATTTCTTGTTACACTTGTAATCCAAGAACTTATGTTAGTTCCCCAAGTAAAGACATTTCAAATTCTTGTTGCATAACAGAAGGAACTTTCTAACTCATGGTCTCTTCATTACTTCCAAAAATGATGTCATCAAAATACACAACAATAATCAATAGTTTATCATTCTCTATTTTTTTGTATAAGTTACTGTTAGTAGATCCCTTTTTTAAACCTTGTTGTTGAAGATATTTTTCAAGAGAATAGTACCATGTCCGAGGAGCCTATTTGAGACCATATAAATACTTTAAAGTTTGCAAACAAGTTTTTCATCATTTCCCAGAATGAATCCTTCTGGTTGTTCTATATAAACTTATTCTTCTAGATCATCATTGAGGAAAGTAGATTTTACATCAATTTGATAAAACTTGAATTGTTGAAAACTACAAAAATCAAGAAACATTCTTATGGCTTCAAGACTGGCTATAGGAGAAAATGTTTCTTCAAATTCTATGCCTTGTTGTTGAGCATACCCTTTACAAATAGGTCTAGCTTTGTTTCTAATAACATCTCCATTTTCAATTAACTTGTTTTTGAATATCCATTTTGTTCCAATAACATTTTTATCATAAGGTCTTGGAACCAATTCCCAAGTATCATCCTTTTCAATTTGATCAAGTTCTTCATTCATGGCTTGAATCCAACATTCATATTTACTAGATTGATTTACATTTTCTGGTTCAATAGTGGATAAGAATGTTGGATAATTATGGGATCCTACAATAGTTCTTCTTGTTTGGACACCTGATCCCTTTTCTCCTAGAATTTGAGATTCTGGATGATTCTTTTGAACATACCTGGATGGATCCTTTTCAGATATATCTTCTTCTAGTGCTTCATTGGGTTCTCCTTCTATATTGTTTCTATTTGATGAGGAAAAATATACATCATCATCATCTTCATTTGTTGTTGTTATTTCCCTTTAGGAGCTCTGAGAGACTAATCAATTACAACATCAATATATTCAACAATATTTCGAAGTCTTTTATTTTAATATTTATATGCTTTACTTCAAGAAGAGTAACCAAGAAATATTCCTTCATCTTCTCTAGGTTCAAACTTGACAAGTCTTTCATCATTGTTCTTGATAAAACATTTTCTTTCAAAAACTCTAAAATGCTTTAGAGTGGGAATATTACCATACCAGAGCTCATAAGGAGTTTTATCAATATTTATATGAACATGAGCCTTGTTACAAGTATTTATTGCAGCATGTGCTGCTTCTCCCCAAAAGCCATCGGGAGTTACATATTAATCAAGCATTGCACGAGCCATCTATTGAAATGTTCTATTCATTACTTCTGCCACACCATTTTTTTGTGGAGTTTCAGCTACAGGAAACTGTCTTTTTATGCCATGATGTTCACAGAAATCAAAGAATTGATCTGATATATATTCTCCTCCTTGGTTAGATCTAAGACATTTTATTTTTAGATCTAATTCATTTTCAACCAAAGCTTTGAATATTTTAAAATTTTCAAATGCTTCATCTTTATGTTTTATTAAGCCGATCCAACGCATTCTAGAGAAGTCATCAATAAATAAAATATAGTATTATTCTCCACGGGGTGAATTTTCCCTTACAGGACAACATAGATCAGTATGTATAAGTTCAAGAGGCTTACTTGTTGATCCTTATTTGGCATTGAATTGCACGCTACTTTTCTTACCAAATTCGCATGATTTTCATATGGTACTTTCAGGTAGAGTGATGTTGGGTATATCACGAACAACTTTGAGTCTGATAGATTTTCTTATTTGAGAGAAGCTCAAATGTCCCAATCTTCTGTGCCTTAACCAATTTTATGTAGATTTACCTAAGTAGCATTACTCTTGGCCACCTTTCAATATATACAGATTGCTTGGTGTTCTAGCTCCTTTTATTACAGTTTTCCTGTGTCAAGTTCACATACTACACATTCTTTTGAACTAAGGACAACTTCATTTCCTTGATCACACATTTGGATTACACTCAACAAGTTATGCTTTAACCCATCAACATACATAACATTATTAGCTTTAACCTTTTGTTTTAGAAACACAGAACCCTTACCCTTAATGATAACAGGAGAGTCATTTCCAAAAGTAACGTTCGTTTCTTTCTCTAATGCATTATATGAAAGAATTTTATTTTTATCATTTGTCATGTGTTTTGTGCATTCTCTATCAATGTACCATTGATTTTATTCTCCTTCTGCAAATAATGCTATGCAACATCTTTCAACCTGTGAGTCCTTATTTCTCCATACCTTGGAATTTGTGGGATATGTTCTTTTGGCTGAAGTTTTCTCCTGCATTCAGATTATTCATGTCCAAAGTTATTGCAATAAGAACATTCAATTTCATCTCGAAGAGGAGAAAATTTGTTGTAAGTATTATTCTTTACTCCAAAATCATTTCTTTTCTTTCTAGATTCTCTGGTCATGATGGTTTTGTATACAACACATTACACATCTTTATGACCAAAATTATGACATGAGAAACATTATCCATTAAAGAAGAAATTTTTGTGATCATGAAACCTTGCATTTATGTTTACCTACTGATTGATATTTATATTATTGTTCTTCCTTGAATTGAAGTGATCATGCTTTACCTGTGTAGGCTCTTTGTTATTTTGTTGTGTGACAAAATGTTGATGGATGGGTTTAGCTGCATTTAGATAGCTTGGTTCTAAAGACTGAGAGGATTCTCCAATATATCCAACACATGTCTTTACAAGAGGAGAGCGGGGTACGTTGATAATTTCCTCTAAGGTTTCAGATCCTTTAGAAAATCTATGATTTAAATTTTTCACTTTCTCAATTTCCTTTCTTAGACTTACTATTTCACATTCTAATTTCTCATTGTGTTTCTCCTTTTATCTAAGTTGATTCTTTAGAGTATCTACGGAAATTTTGTTTTCTTCCAAACATATTTTGAGTTGATTTATTTCTTCAAGAAAATAATTTTCTTCTAAAGCATCCATAAAAGTATCTTTAGCCTCACCATATTATTTTTCAAAATCCATGATCAGTCTAATATCTTAATCAGATTCTCCTCCTTCACTATTTGATAGATCATCACAATCTTCATGAGTACGTATAATAGATTTTTCTATTGATAAATCGTTTCTTATTTCCTTTTGCCACTTCCTTTCCCTTTTCGTGATTATATTTATGCGGACATTTGGAAGCATAATGACCAACTATTCCACAAGAAAAATATTTAAAAGGAAGCTTACCTCTGAACCTTCCAGTGCCAAGCTGTAGCCTCTTTACAAAATTTATCTTAGCTTCTTCTAAAACATACCCTGATCCTTGTTTTTCTACTACTTCCTTTCCTTTTGTTGCAGCTCTAAAGAAAACTTCTTTGACTTCATATGGACCTCCTTTCCTCATTTCACATGCAGTCAGAATCCCATGAAATTGAACAATAGTAAGAGTTTGTAGATCCTGCTTCTCTTCAATAATAGACACTTTTGACTCGAATTTGGGAGTTGGAGATATTAAAACCTTTTCTACTAGAGTAGTTTCAATTATGGTTTCCCCCAGATTTCTCATACAATTTACAATATCATCTAGATGTAAAAAGAAACTAGCAATGCTTTCCTCATTATGCATTCTGAGTTTTTCTTATTGTATTCTGAGAGTTTGGAGTTTAACACTTTTTACCTTGGCATCACCTTCATAGCTCAGAATGATTTTTTCCCATATCTCCTTTGCTTCATTCAACTACATGACTTTGACAAATTCTGATTCAGAAAAACTTCCCAATAAAGCATTGACCGCCTTTGCATTGGTTTCATAGTTCTTTCTTGGTGCTGGATCTTTTGGAACTGAAGCTAGATATTGGTAACCTCCTTCAACTATAGCCCACACATCTTCTCCAAGAGACTGAAGATAGGATCTTGTCCTTGTCTTCTAGAAGATTAAATTGTTTCCGTTGAAGAGAGGCAGCTTGATAGATGTTTTCCCATCTTGATTTCTCATCTTATCTGATATGCCTTCTAGAGATTAAGCTTCTTCAGAAGGACTTGCTCTCATACCATCTATTGCGAAAAATACTGAGAGGGGGGTGTGTGGGGGGGGGGGTTGAATCAATATTTACAATAATCACAATATTTTACTTTTCTCTTACCGATTTCTATACGCAACTTTTATTAACCCAATGAGCGTATATACACGGATACACTAACAGAAACTTGCATATACTGAGATAAATTTATTGTTAGATGAAATTTCAGAAACATTATTTAACCCATATTATCAATTATGCACCAGATAGTTGTGTAGTAATAACAGAATAATTCATCACACAAGAGCATCACACATGAACACAAAGGTTTTAGGTGGAAACCCAATTCGGGAGAAAACAACCATTGTTGTCGTCTTTGTCTTAAATATTTATTATATGGACAAATTATTACAATATTGTACTGATGCAGATTCATATCAGTAAGCAGGCATCTACCTACAAAAGGCTGCAACCTTCTCTAGTTATCCAGCTATTATTGGAAGGGAGCTCCAACCCCCTGATCTCGTTTACCAGCCACTACTGGAAGGGAGCTTCAACCCCATGATCAGAACACCAGCTTTTACTAGCAGGAATATTCTACTTCCACACTGAAGGCTTCAACCCTTAGAGCCACTACAGACCATGTTTCATAAATTTTCACACTGGATCCCACAACTTCAACACAACTCATCATAAAGATCATTAATAATATACTTAACCCAAAATTCAATAAGAACAGTGAGATCATTGTAACTAGAACACTGTAATAAACCCAGATTTCATAATTAGTATGCAGAATCAATCTCAACCCTAATCTTAAAATACATACGCTACTTCACTTTACTAATCCTGCATGTATACGTGCTTTCCTTCACACCAACCTACGTATAGATCTGAGAGTAGTGAATTTAAATAATATGATCACTCTCAGAAAAAAAATCTGAGGCTTTCAGTCAAATACATTTTTAGCACTATAGAACCTTATTCAGTCAGTCATCATTAAACATATTTACTCACTCATTGATCATATTTTTACATATTCAACTTAGCATCATATACAATATTCAAGCAACCAAGATCTACATGAAGACTTCATTGATAGACAGTAGAAATACAGTAGTAATAAACAAATAACCTCTCTAGAAAGATTCAGAAAAACATGACTTCCATACGCAAAAAATTTCTAAGACAAATCCGCGTATATACGTGCTTTCACTGTGACGAACTAGCATATAGATCTGTAAATATTAATTTCATAGAATGTTTCAGATCTATAGACTTATCCATATTTCTTCACTTACTTCAGCAAACATGTACTAGGTCATAGATCCAAAGATATCATAATTAGATCATGCAAGTACATAATCATTACAGTTCTAGAGATCTTGATCCATCATTGTATCCAAGGGTGCATCATAGATTCATATCTACCAATAAATCAAAGTTAATCCCATGAAAATATACTTCAGAGAGAAGTATTGAGTAACAAATATTATACATGCACACACCTTGCACTATGGTTTTATTCTCCTTATATAGATTTAGCCTTTACCAATACCATGAGCCCAAACCACACAACTTCCGATGGTATTCTTGGATGGAATCAAATAGACGACATAACACTCAATGTTGTGGGCTAATACCATGGTAATTCCCCCTAGTATCATAATTTTTATATCGCAAAAGGTATACACGACTTGGATTATTCATAACCACGTGTATATCAGACTTCTCTTCATAAAAACTGTGTATATAATAATTCTGGATGTATACATTGGTTGCCTGTATAACATGTAGCATATGTATGCAGGTTTCCTTCATCCAACCTGTGTATTCATTGAGAAATGTTTCCTGTTTCATTTCTTTGGAAATTACTGGATTTCCTTTCTCTATCACGTCTAGAATGACCTGTAGAAACATTATTTTTTCATATTTAACAAATAGGTTGTTATCAAAAGGAGAATCATCAAATATGTTTCCATCAAAGAAAACTACATCGAGTAGGTTTCCATCAAGGAGAACATATTTCATCATAATGCCAACAGTAGATTGGAGAATATGAAATGGAAAAAGTCATCCTGGATCTGGGATTGGATGCCAATGTCCTACCCAAACAGGGGTGGTGCACCATTCAATTACGTATGGATAACCAGCAGAATATCATTCCATTAGGCAAGCTGCCGAAGGTTGTGGTAGATATTATGGGAGTTAAAGTATATGTAGACTTCAAGGTAATCCAGATTGTGGATGATGCGGACCCTTACCCTGTGCTCTTTGGACTAGATTGGGATATTTACATGGGAGGTATCATCAATATTAAAAGGAGGATCATGGTCTTTGATAACGACGGTACGTGGGTAATATTCCACTTGGATCCAGCGAAAGGTGAACGATATCAAAGTGGGTGCGCGAGGAGGAGGATGTTGACCATATTTACAAACTGACTATGAGGTATAATGGTTGCATCAACCCTACAGCTGATGGCATGTTATGTTGGGAGAAAGACAACTCATCTCTCTCAGACTCAGATGGTGAGATAGAAAATTGGAAAAACCAGTTGCATGACATGTATGCGTTGTGTTGCCTCAACATCATGAAGAGATTTTGGTGCATCTCCTCAGAGGTAAGGAAATTTCCTAGCTTTGATGGTTCTTGTAGTGTTAAGTACTTTCATAAATCATTATAAATATATGTCTCTGAGGAATGGAGATTCTGGGCACTTGACATGGCTATGTGCATGACCCCTGCGTGGTGGTGGGAAACCCACAAGGGGGCTTTTCAGGACTGGGAGGAACGTCAAAAAATGATGATCCTGTATTTTGAACCTCCAGTCAACCCACCCATGGAGCTCCTTTCCGGCCATGGGGACCTGTGCAAGAACTTTCCTATGTGGATGGAGGTATGGAATGAAAGGACCTTAAATGAGTGGGTCCATATGTTTATTCATGCCTTAGGACCAATCTCCACCACCTGGTATTTAAATGCAAAGCTACACCATCACATTCGCCATGGGAAAACTGGACGAAGCCATGCAAGATATAGATGTTATTGTCTTGGATGACTCTTTTCCTTGGAAAGAATGTGTTGCACCAGCTTGGGATGCGCAGATGCACGATATTTCCAATTGTCAAAATTTGTCAGTGGAGGACTATGACGAGGATCCCAAGAATATCACCATCCCAGAGTCAGAAGGAGAGTGCACAATTGCAGGACCTCTATTACAGATAGTAGATGTTACCAAACCATTAAATTTGAAGGAATTCAACATTGGGACAGGAGCAACCTAAGTTGACCAAAATTGGTGACTACTCGGACGATGATATGGTTGGAAATATTGTGGAGCTACTGACTGAATATTAGGACCTATTCCATACAAATTTTTCTAAGCTCAAGGGAATCGTAGGATATCTTGCTGTCATGAAGTTCACCTTGAAGTTGGATGCATGTCCTGTTAAGCAGTGACCCCATCGGCTGAACCATAAGTACAAGAAAAAATTCAAGGAGGAGATAGATAAGATGGTGGTTGCAGGTATCATTGAGCCCGTAGAGCGGTTTGATTGGGTAAGCTAAATGGTAGTCTAAGGAAAGAAAACAAAAGGGGAGATAAGGATCTACATAGACCTGGACAAGCTAAATGATCCTCTGTGTATGATCCCTTCCCTATGACATTATTTGATGAAATCATGGATAATGTGGGAGGTCAAGAAGTATACTCATTCAATGATGGATTTTCAAGGTACCATCAAATCATAATTGCACCTGAAGATCGTATCAAGACAAACTTCACAACCGAATGGGGCTCCTTCTAGTACATTTGCATGCCATTCGGACTAAAGAACATCCCTGCCATTTTCTCGCGCGTAGTTGCAGTAGTATTCAAATAGTTCATCCATAAGTTTCTAGAGGTTTATTTTGATGATTGGATAGTATTCCGATTGGTGAATAAGCATGTGTCGAACCTACCCATGATATTGGATACCTGTAGAAAACACCATATCTCGCTGAACCTGAAGAAGTGCATATTTTGCGTACCATTTGTAATTTTGTTGGGACACATCATATATTAGTATGGATTGATGGTTGACCCAGCCAAGATTGTGGTTATCATCAATTTAGCATTCCCCACCACTGGAAACAGCTGCGCTCCATCTTAGGGCACACAGGTTACTACAGGAAGTTTATTCATGGGTACGCCTTAATCACTGCACCAATGGAAAGGATGCTAAAGAAGGATGTGTCATTTTTCTGGGATGTGGAGTGTCAGAAGAGTTTTGAGCTGCTGAAAGAAAAGATGGTCAATACACCTATTCTAACATTTCCAAATTGGGTGAAGGTATTTCATGTACATGTGGACTCATCAGGAATAGATTTTGGGGATGTCTTATCACAACCAAGAGAAGGAGACATTGATTATTCGGTTGCTTTTTCTAGTAGGAAAATATCTAGAGCAAAGCACAACTATTCTACTACTGAACAAAAAGGACTGGCGATGGTGTATGCCCTATACAAATACAGGCACTATCAATTAGGAGGACTCTTTAAAATGTTCACTGACTATTCAACATTAAAATACCTGGTCAATAAGCCTATGTTGGGGGGAATAATTGTAGATGGTTGCTACTATTTCAAGAGTATGACTTTGAGATTATTGTGAAGCCTGGGAGACTGAATGCAGGACCTGATCACTTGTCTCGGATTGAGAGTGGGGAAGAGCCAACTAGTCTAGAAGAAGTATTACCCGAGGCGTAACTTTTTGATATCAAGATGGTTGACGAGCACTTTGTGGAAATTATTCACTTCTTAACCATTGTGACAGCACCTACAGACTATTCAGTACAACAGAAAAAGGAATTGGTGGCTCGCATAGCTGATTTCACTCTAATTGTTGGTAAATTATACAAGTTGGGAGCAGATGAGGTATTACGGAGGTATGTATTAGAACATGAGAGACAAGTTATCTTGGCTGAAGCCCATGTAGGGGTGGCAGAAAGCCACTATGCAGGGAAAGCCACTGCGCAGAAGGTGTTGAGTATGGGGTTGTGGTAGCCCACATTGCATAGCGATGCACATGCATATTGCCGAGCCTGTGATGCATGCCAAAGAACTGGGAAGCCTTCGCGCAGAGATGAAATGCGCCTCCAACCTCAGATGGATTTTTAGGAATTCGCCAAATGGTCTATATACTTTTTAGGCCCAATAAATCCCCCAGGAAAGAATACTGGCGCACATTACATCATTATTACTACTAATTATGTAACCAAATCGGTGAAGTCAAAGGTTGTGAAGGATTATACTGCACATACCACTGCACATTTCATCTTTGAGCATATTCTGACCAAGTTTGGCTGCCCAAAGATCTTAATTAGCAATAGAGGTACGCATTTTGTTAATGAAACTATCGAAGCTTTGACAGAAGAATTTCAGATGCACCTTGCAAAAATCACCCCATATCACCCATAAGCGAATTGTGTAGTAGAGGATTTTAACAAAATTTTGGAGAATGCACTAACTAATTTCTGTAATTCTGATCAAAATGAATGGGACATGCGCATCCCTTCATTGCTATCGGCATATTAGACTACATGCAAGAAACTGATCGGGAAGACTCCTTTCAGGATGGTTTATGGACAAAAGGCCATGATGCCCATGGAATATATTGTCCCCAGCCTACCCATTGCGGCTTTTACAAATATGGTGGAATATAACATCATGGAGGAATGCTTGGCACAACTGGTTTCTGTTTAGTCAATTTAGTGTCCTAAATTTCTTGCATAAATTATCAACCAGCGTTTGTATACTGATGAATTGTAGATGCACTATATGTACTTAGCTAACCTTTTTCTTACTTCGTTGTTGTATTTTATGTTGTTTTTGGGGGGTTTTATGTTCTTTGATTTTTAAGAATGTTAATTTAAAACTATAGAAAGGATTGAAGGATTCAAATAAACTTTGAAGAAGAAAGAAAAGGTAGTGTTCCTAAATTAATCTAATTTTCATAGAAATAAACCAAAAACTATTGACTAGTTAAACGACTAGTTTGGAAATCAAAGCATCTAGTTGCTCTTATTGTTAGTCCTATTCCATGGATCTAAATATAAGAATGAAATTGCAGTGCTTGAAAGTAAAGACATAAAATGAAATCAACTAATGTACTTTAAGTTACTCCAGCATTCAATTTTGAAGTCTAGCCTTCTTGAAATGATGTATTAAGCAACCTTCAGTACTTTAACTCCTAATGTCCTAAAACAGTAAGCAAAGAAAAACATCTAATGTATTTTTAGTTACTCCAACATTCAATTTTGAAGCATGATCTTCTTAAAATGGTGTCAAGCAACCAATTACACTCGATGATCTAGAAAATCAAATAAATCATGCAAAAAGTAACTCATTAATTACATTCACTAAACATTCAATCATCAAATTTAGGAAGTATGACTGAATCAATCTTCTTGGAATAATCTTTAGGAATATAAGTGATACAAATAAGTGAAGATCTGAAAGAAAAATGTGAAAGCATAAACAAATAATGTATATTTAACTTTCTTCAATTATTCAATATGAAGCATTATCCTCTTGAAGTGTTGTTTAAGAAGTCAATTACAACTTAGTTTCTAAATTCCTAGAAAGTAAATAACAATGTGCTAAGTAAATTCAATCACTGTATGATTTAGACATTCAAGCATTCAATTTAGGATCATCATCATCTTGAAATGGTTTTAGGAATATCCATGAACACAGTTAAATGACAATCCTATTCAATTGGAAAACAGATTTATCTATCTTCTCGAAATATCTTGGAAGAGAAAAGCTTCACAATTGTGATTTAACACTATGCTATTGCTCAAAAATTGAAATGAAGCATAAAACTTATTAGAAAACAGAATTGCTAAAAAACAGAGTAATGAAATTAAGCTAAAAACATAAATGAAAAACCTCCTTCAGATGTAGGGGCCCTCTACAACTGATGTGGTTGAATTTCTAACTGATTAAGGATGTAATCAAGCAATCATTGGCAACACAAACTTCGTATTATGAAAGACTGAATTTGGAATACAGAGTATCAACAAAAATCCTGAGTTTAACACTAAAATTTTGAACTGTGCTCTCGGTTCTATGTAACCGATATTTAAAGAAAAATTACATAACTGTTTATGAGTAAAACAAGCTAGAGGTGGCTATTGTAATTGGAATAGAAATGTTGGACTCCTTGATTTTCTACGAAGAGAAAATCAAGAGTCCTACTGATTTCTGCTAATGTCCTTTGACTCCATCTTTGACCATGATTTTAGGCTCACTTTTCTATCAACCTAGAAAGAGTGAATAGGATAGAATCCATGTAGTAATTATTCTTGAAACACCCATGTGGCCCACTTCTTTAGTTGACACTTGGAACCTGCCAAACCATGAGAGTGGCTACGAAACACATAGTTCGTTGTAGAATAGGCTGCACTCTATAACTAAATTGCATAAATCTATACAAACAACAAGATCATGAAAATATAATATGGCAATCATTTTAATGCATCCTTAAGACAAAACATAGCATTTATCATTGATTTGGGTATGTAATCTTATGAGAAAGTGCGGGAAAGAGGTGAGAAAAATTTTCAAAGAGAGGGTAATTCTGAGGTTCAACATACCCCCACTACAAAATCATTGCATGTCCTCATGCAATTTGTCAAAAATATGAGTTCTTCTTCCCTACTGCATATGTTCAGACACCTCTACTAGCACATCTAATTTCCTTATTTTTTTCTTCTTTGAAGTGACTATCATTCTTGCCCTTCTCATAAGAAGCTCGTACTTGAGGTTAATGACTGTTCTGTTCAATAAATTTTCTCTTCTTCTTCAATTTCCTATTTTTCTTGTACCATAGTCCTAGATGCAAAATAGTATTATCATGAATTTCCTTGTCCAAATTATTTTTCTCCTTTAAGGTATCATTCTCCTATTTGATATGCTTGTTCAATGTCTCTAATTCATAAATATCCTGCTTAAGAGCATCAATTAGAGGTTCTTGTGGATTGACAAGAGGTTCTGGGTTCATTGAGGCACTTCTCCTCTCCAGTGATTCTACATAATCATATATTTGTTGTTGGACTCGGTCTATGCTAAGAGATCTTATGTTGGGGCCTTCTTCAAGATGATAAACAAGAGAATTCTGAGGACTGTTTGCAGGACAGATGTTAACAGGTGATGGCATTGGGTTTTCCTCATCTTCATTTATAAGCTCTGTCTCTTTTGAAAATGTCTTCTTCATGGTACCTCGAAATATAGAGCTCCTTCTTAGTTTTGGAGGACTTGCATTCCCCTCATTTGTAACCTTAATTTCTTTTCTTTTCTTTCCTCTTCTCTTGTTTTTTTCCCTAATTTCTGTCAGTTCCTCAGAAAATATCTTTTCATCATTCTTCTGTAATGAGGTTTCAAGTCTGTCTTCAACATTTATGTCAATTTTATTTCTTCTGCTTCTCCTGACATTATCTTCCTTGGGTGGTGACTCTGATGGTTCTTTAAAATGATTCCTAATAAGGAAATCATCCCAAGTATCTCCTATGATTCTTAAATGAAATTCAATCAATATTTATGCCAACCCATGATGGTGCATGATGGTATCTATGAACTGTATTCTCTTTTGCACATTTGAGGCCATCCTTCTTAAACTATTTAGCAGAAATAAAGGAAGATTGATTTCACCATTTTCTAGGAAATTCATCAATAAACGGATATGGTAGACATACATGCAACCAAATATTCCTTCACAAGTTATAATTTTTTGTAAAATCAACAGCATATTCCTCCATTTACTCGTAAGATCTGAACTTGGGATTCCTTTTCTAAAGATAGAGACATCCATACCTGGGCTTTCAAGTATCACCTTCCATGTTTCATTGTGTAACTCCTTTTTATTGAACCATATTTCACCGTGCCTTGGAAGTTCTGTAGCCTCAGCCATGAATGACTTAATCACTACAAACTTGATATTTCCAATTTCTACTTCGATTCCATCAAAATACCAAGCAAAGGTTTTGGTAATTTCCTTATGAAAGCCATTAAATTTATCTATGAACCTCAACCATCCAGCTTTCTATAACAATTCTTTAAGTTGTGGGTATCCTTCCATGTAATTTTCTCCAACTGGTTTTGATCTGACAATGAGCCCCATCCTTCTACTATGCAGAGTTCTTAAACCTTTAGAATTACACTTCTGTTTATGGAAATGAATTGGCTGCAGATCTGATGGATGGTTATGGAGGGTTTGTAGGAATAAATAGATGGTAGGGTCTTTGAGAGACTTAGACAAGTATATCACATCAAAATTATGATCGTTAGTCATCAATCAAGGGTATTAATGATGGTATTTTATGCAACTTTATATGAAGGATATGGTTGATATATAGTATGAGGATTGCAATCAATTCTAATGATGAGTTGTCAAGGAAACATATGAATGTCCATATTATACATATTTTATGTTTTTAACCTTGCTATTAAAAATAAATTTTTACACTTTACCTTCAAAACTTAACCTTTTTGTTTTTTGTTTGCTTTGGTGTTGATCCTAAGGTACTCTTTTTGGCATGTTGTTCTTCAAAAAATAATCCTTCAATTCCTTTCAAACATCATGTCAGAACTGTTGAAGTGGCTGCAGAATCATATTAGCTGCAAAATAGAATAAGCTACAGAATGTGCTTAGCTGCAGAATGTGCTCAGCCGCAGAATGTATTTTTTTAAGTATGAATATGAAATGGAATGAGTGAAAAATATGGAATAAAAGTGAAATATGACTTATGGAATGAATGTGAAAATGAAATGAAAGTGGAATGAGATGGGATGAAACTGTAAAAATGACAGTGGAGTGTGATGGAATGAAATGTATTTGCAGATTATGAACTGCAAATATGAATGTAGTTTTGTGTCACTACTTATTACAGAAAATAAAATGGAAAATATAGGATGTCAGAAATCTTTGATTTTCACCCTGTATTTTCTATATAATATGCCAATCATTGATTGGTTTTCATACACATACAATTTTTTTTTTATCATCGTTTTTTTTATGAATGTAGGAAAAAATAATAGCCAAATTAGTGAAGAAGGAGGATTCTTCTCCACTAAATTCATATCAATGATATTTTGAAATATCTTGACAAACTCTTATTTTGAAAGTGGTTTATGATCTTGAGGTGCTACCTGAATTTGATTGTAACCACTGAAACCATCCAAGAATGAGAAATACTTCTTACCTGCTAATGTATATAACATTTGATCTATAAAGGGAAAAGGAAAATGATCTTTTAGGGTGGCTTTATTCAACTCTCGATAATCAATTCATACCCTCCATTTACCATTATTTTTAGGCACAATCACTAAGGGGGAAACCAACTGGCTGTCTGAAATTGGGTAAATGAAGTTTACATTCAGTAATTTTTGCAACTCCTCTTTCACAATTTCTCTAATATTTGGATTCATCCTTCTTTGAGGTTGTCTAATAGGTTTACAATTTTCTCAATGTAGATGTGATGTATACAAGTCTTAGGACTAATTCCTTTCATGTCAGTGTATTCCCACGCATAGGCAAAAGAATGTGGTTGTAATGTTTTGATTAGCTTTTCCTGTTGTAATTTTTCCAAGTTATTGTTTATGTTCAAGGTTTTTCCTGGAAATATTTCAACTTTAGAGCTACCAAATTCTTCCATAGAGTAAAGAGACATCTGCCTAGATGAAAAATATTCAATAGTGGAATTTTCTTGAAATTGATCATGTTGATATTCTGGAGATGATTCAAAATTTTCTATTATATTTAGGATTTGACTATCTTCACTAATGGTTGAAATAGTAAAGAGAGGTTGTATATAATTTTCATCATCAATCCATTCCTTGTCATCTATCTCTGTGATTTTTCTTGCTGGAGGATATAGATTGAATTTTCTGGTTGAATTACCATTAGAAATATACATGTCACCAGATCTACAACTAATGAAAGCATTAGTTGTAGCCAACCAAAGTCTTCCTACTATGAGTGGGTTTCCTACTAGATTATTCTTAGGGGTTAATATCATAAAATCAATGGGGTACTCCCAAGAGTCTAAGGACACTGAAATATCTTCTAACACACCATCTAGTTTGATTACATATCTATCTTCTAATTGCAGTAATGCAGGTGTATAAAGAAGATTAGAAAGCTTGAGTTGTTCCATGGTTTGTTTTCTCATGATGTTTATTGTTTCTCCTAAATCAATCAATGTATTTGGAATTTAAACTTTGTTGATATGTGTTTTTACAACTAGACTTCCTGGGTCTAAATATTTTTGAATGGCAATGTTTCCCATCATTATGTCTGTTATTTTTCCTACAAGCTGAATTATTTTTATTTCTTTTATTTTTATTCTCGGTTTCTTCATACTCAACTCCTTTATTGTTTTAGCTAAAATTGGAATTTTCTTGATGGCTTGTAACAAAGAGATTTTGATTCAAACATTTTTCAATTCATCTAGGAAATCATAATTAGGAAACACAATATTCTTTTATACCTCTCTATCAACTTGTAATCTTTCAGGAAAAGGAGGTGTAGAAGTAGATATTGATGGCTGATCTATGATAGGAGTTGAATTTATTGGTTGTTTTTGTTTTTCATTTTCAGAATTTTGGTTTGAAGAGTTATTCCTTCTTCAAAAATTTTACTAGGTTGTAGAGAATCTTCCTCATAATTGTTTTGTTCTTGAAGGACTACAGAAGGATTTTTCCTTTCTAATATCCTACCAGATCTAAGTTGGACATCATTAAGATCTAGAGGAGTAATCATGTAGGTTGGAAATTGTTGTCTTCTATAATATAGGTATTCTAAGGATTTTTATTTTTGGTGTTTGGTAATGCTTATACAGGTAACTAATTTGGTCTCTAAGGGAATGGTAGTGAGAGTTGTTGATTCTGGTTTTGGTTTTGGAGTTGGGGTTATTGTCTTTGTTGAGGAATTTGTTGGGGAGGATAATTTGGATATGATGGTGGATATTGATATTACTGAGAGAATTTTTCATAGGGATTTTTCATTCCTTGAGCCCAAGGTTGAGATTGAGGCCAAGGTTGATGCCAAGAATTCCAGTTTGGTGGGGGCCAAGTATACATTTGGTTGTTAAACCCTTGAGTTTTTGGCCCCTGCCATAATATTCTAGAGACAAAACAAAGAGACAATGTTGGATTTGAAGTTGTTTCTTCTTGAAAAATAGCCTTAATAATAGGAATTGAAGGAAAATTATTAGTCTCATGATTTTCTGAACAAATAATATAGGTTTCTATGACTTTTTCTTAAAGAGGACATTCTCTCAAAGCATGCTTCTTTCTGCATTTGGGACAGAAAATAGCTAAAGCATCAGTCTCAACTTTTTTCTTGTTTTGTAACTTAAGGGTGTCTATCTATTCACTAAGACTCCCTAAAATGTCTGTTTTAAATTCATCAAGCATATTTCCAATTTCTGCCCTACCCACTATTCCAATTGCAGATTTATTTACCCTAGTAAGAGCAAGATCTCTTGGACCTTTCAAAAAAAATTATTTTCCTCTTGAGATATTAATACATAGTTCCCCAATATTAGTTAATGGGAGTTGAGAGATGTCCCCCTTCCCCATCATGTTTACGATATCTATCCACTCATCTCTAATTATTTTCAACAAAAGAGCTTTTAAAGTGTCTTGATCTGGATTTTCCGTTTTTGCTGTTTTTATGTTACAGTTGAATTTTTCAAATGAATCCTCCAAATTTTCATCCTCTTTTTGCATCATATTAAACACTTCCTCCTTGTGATTAATATGTATGGAATAATCAAAATACCTTTCTAGAAATTCTCTCTTGATATCATTCCATGTTCTAACAAACCTAGTGATTAGACTCATGAACCATTTTAGAGTTGCTCCTTTCAATGTTGAATGAAACAGTTTGAGTTTTTTAGAGTCTTGTAAATAATCATAAGTTTCGCACAAGACTTCAAACTCAAACAAAAAGGTCTCAGCGTCTTCACTTTTCAATCCATGAAAGTTTGGGAGAAAAAAAGGTGAGATATTTTTCATGGTAGCATTTTTCCCTTCATCAATTATAGGGAATCCAAAGGAACTCTCAGTTTCTCTATTTCCTCTACCTCTACCTCCTTCTACATTTCCTCTACCTCTTCCTCTATCTCCTCCTCTACCTCTACCTCCTCCAAATAGTAAATTTTATCCATTAAAAATTTCTCCTTCTTCTTCTCTTCCTTCTCCTCTTCCTGTCATTATAGATTCTTCAAAGCTGATATAAGATTCAATCTGCAGGGTTAACTGCTCTTCCTCTGGTTCTTCTATCAATGGTATGTTGAAGAAATGTTATTCTTCTTCCTCTCCACTAGGGATTTCTAACTCTTTAGCCAGAATATGTTCCCCTATAAAGGTGAAAAAGGTTACTCCTTCTGTTGGAGTCCTAGGATATTCTTCCTCTAAGACTGCCTCAGTGGATGAAGTAAGAGATCCTCCTAATTGGATTTTTGGCCTTAGAACTTCATGAAGTCTATGGCCAGTAAAATATGGAATATGTATTTGAGATGGAGGTGTATAAATTCTTGGTCTTGGTGGAGTGAGTGGTGTTGTAAGGATTAAACTCCTGCCTCTAGCTATGAATCTACCTCTAGAGTCTCTTTTCCTATGCATATTACTTTTTTGGATGTAAGAAATGAGGTCACCTAATTAAAATTCCCCTAAAATGGTGCCAAAATGTTTAGTCAATTTAGTGTCCTAAATTGCTTGCATAAATTATCAACCAAGGTTTGTATACTGATGAAGTGTAGATGTACTATATGTACCTAGCTAACATTTTTCTTACTTCATTGTTGTATTTTATGTTTTTTTTGGGGGCTTTTATGTTCCTTGATGTTTAAGAATGTTAATCTAAAGCTATGGAAAGGATTAAATGAATATAATAAACTTTTAAGAATAAATAAAAGGAAGTGTTCCTAAATTAATCTATTTTTCATAAAAATAAACCAAAAACTATTGACTAGTTAAAAACCTAGTTTGGAAATCAAAGCATCTAGTTGATCTTATTGTTAGTCCTATTCCATGGATCTAATTCTAAAAATGAAATTACAGTGTTTGAAAGTAAAGACAAAAAATGAAATCATCTAATGTACTTCAAGTTACTCTAGCATTCAATTTTGAAGTCCGACCTTCTTGAAATGAGGTATTAAGCAACTTTCTGTACTTTAACTCCTAATGTCCTAAAAAAGTAAGCATAGAAAAACATCTAATGTATCTTTAGTTACTCCAAAATTCAATTTTGAAGCATGATATTCTTGAAATGGTGTGAAGCAACCAATTACACTCGATGATCTATAAAATCAAATAAATCATGCAAAAGGTAACTCATTAATTGCATTCATTAAACATTCAATCATCCAATTTAGGAAGTATGACCGAATCAATCTTCTTAGAATGATCTTTAGGAATATCAGTGATACAACTAACTAAGGATATGAAAGAAAAATGTGAAAGAATAAAAAACTAATGTATATTTAACTTTCTTCAATCATTCAATATGAAGCATTACCCTCTTGAAGTGTTGTTTAAGAATTCAATTACACCTTAGTTTCTAAATTCCTAGAAAGTAAATAACAATGTGCTGAGTAAATTAAATCATTGTATGATTTAGACATTCAACCATTCAATTTAGGATCATCATCATCTTGAAATGGTTTTTAGGAATATCCATGAACACAGTTAATTGACAATCCTATTCTGAGAAAATGAATGAACAAATAGTAAGGAACTAGGCAACTGTGTGTTCTTAATTTTTCAATATTGATTCGATTGGAAAACATATTTATCTATCTTCTTAAAATATATTGGAAGAGAAAAGTTGCACAGTTGTGATTTATCACTATGATATTACTCAAAAACTGAAATGAATCATAAACCTAATTAGAAAACAGAATTGCTGAAAAACAGAGCAATGAAATTAAGCTAAAAACATAAATGAAAAACCTCCTTTAGATGCAAGGGCCCTCTGCAACTAATGTGGTTTAATTGCTAATTTATTAAGGATGTAATCAAGAAATCATTGGCAGCATAAAATTCGTATTATGAAAGAGTGAATTTGGAATACAGAGTATCAGCAAAAAGCCTGAGTTTAACACTAAAATTCTGAACTATTTTTTTCAGTTCTATGCAACTGATATTTAAAGAAAAATTACGTAATTTTTTATGAGTAAAACTAGCTACAGGTGGCTATTATAATTACAATATGACGGTTGAACTCCTTGATTTTCTATGAAGAAAAAACCAAGAGTCCTACCGATTTTTGCTAATGTCCTTTGACTCCTTCTTTGACCATGATTTTAGGCTCACTTTGATGTCAACCTGGAATGAGTGAATAGGATAGAATCCATGTATGAATGATTATAGAAACACCCATGTGGCCCACTTCTTCAGTTGAAACCTGGAACCTACTAAACCGTGAGAGTGGCTACGGAACACACAGTTGGTTGCAGAACACGCTGCATTCTGTAACTAAATTGAAAAAATATATCCAAATAGCAAGAGCATGAAAATATAATATAGCAATAATTTTAATGCATCCTTAAGACAAAACATAGAATTTATCATTGCTTGGGGTCTGTAATATTATGATAAAATGAGGGAAAGAGTTGAGGGAAATTGTCAAAGAGAGGGTAATTCTGAGGTTCAACAGTTTCCTTGGAAGAAGATTGGTTTATTGCTAATTTTAACCACCAAGTACAGAAGGCTCGATAGAAATCTTGGCATGACCGACACATCCGAAAAAAATTGTTTAAGGAAGAATAATTGATGTTTCTCTATGACAGTCAATTTGTGCGCCACCCATCAAAGTTCCATAAGCACTGGTTGGGTCAGTATGTAGTAAGATAGATTACAGATGGTGGTGCGGTGCGCTTGGCCACACTGCGCAGAGACTACCTTCCCGGGTACATTAATGGAAGTTTTCTGAAACTCGACAAGGACAACCTGGTGCCTACCAAATGACTATATGGTTGTAGTATTAGCATCGACGGAGCTACACGCGCTATGAGGAGAAGGCATAGGTGGATGCGACGGGAGCTAAGAGGTAACACGCAGGTAAGAAGGTGCGGGAAGGTGAGTCTGAGGTGTAGGGGTAGTGTGTAGCTACCAAAAATAGTCATTGGAACAGTAAAACTGGGTGAAAAAATGATTTTACCATTGGATGGAGTCGGTATTGGCCATTTAATGCAGCGATCTTGAAGGATTTTTACCGCTTTCTCGATAGTAAGTCACATTTAATGATAATCTGACCATTTTTACAAATTGTGGCCTATAAAAGAAGGGGTGCATATCATAATCAGATCCTTTACGCTCTGAAGATCGTATGCCCCATGCCTTGCTACGAATTCTGTGGTTATTGTCACCGTGAAATCTGTATGTCTAGGCGAGCTACCCCTTCTGATAGTAGCAACCCTAAGCTTATCTTCTGAGTAATGATTCCTACCTCTAACCCCACTAAGTTTTTTCCCATTACGGCCTCCACTAAGATAGGTTCTGAAGGTGTTTTTGAGGTAACACCCAAATTCGAAGAGGTCGTGCTCACTCCAACCAAACGAAAATGAAAGGGGAAGGGTAAAGGGAAAGATGAAGGCAAGGAAAAGGGGAAGGGGAAAGCCACGAAGTGGGCTTCAGCGAAGCCGCACACCTCCCTCAGGATCGTGTACTCTCCGAGGCAGGTGCCCCAGGCGCACTCGCCAAACCCCTCAAAGTGCCCCATGACAGCCTAGGAGGAGGCCTTTCTGGTAGCCCTGCTCTCATGGCTACCAACGTATCTTAAGCCATGAAAGATGACAGTGTGTGCGCCCAAAAACGTAAATTTTTTTCATGAGTACCTCCAAATATCACTAGTTCCGAAGAAGGTCCCTCTCATTGGGGACATGTTTGGCAGTGTTCTGGTCATTAAATTTGATGACCACGATCTAGCTAATGAAGACACCTTTCTGAATCTAGCCCCAGAATTGTATCTCGAATAGGTTTTGTATGGTGATGTGCCCAAGGTGGAACTAATGTCATGGGCACGTAGGCTGCAAACCTAAATAATTTTGAATATTTTTCACATCCCTTACTTTGGGCGATACTCTATCACCAGCTTGGTCGTTTGACAGCTTCTCGCGCTGATCCATGATGGTTGCTTGTGGATCCAAGATAGCATCCCTATTGACGCTGCATTGATGCATAGGATCACGGGCTTGCCCATGGAGGGGGCCCATCCCATGAAGGGGTTTGGAAAGAATAATGATCAGAAGGTGGCTGACGATGTCAGGGAGAAGTACAAGGTGGATCGCCACAAGTGAGGATTCTTGGTGGAAAGCATCATTGACCTAGGAGTGCACATGGGCACTCTTATACTTAGGTGTAAGCTAATGCACAATTGTAGGCCATCATTTTTCCCTCCATATTTCATTCAGTTGGCAGTGTAGTGCAATAAAGGGGTCTGCTACAACTGGTCACAGCACCTATGTGAAGAATTTTTAGATAATGTGCGCGAGGTGTAGGACCAGGGTAAGCATTTTTTCTACTCTTGGTTGTTGCTATTGATAGCCTAGATCACGTGGGAGACATCTGAGGATGTGGTGCTCCCTGAGCTTGAACCTGACGTATGCGAAGGAGAACAGTACGCAAATCTATGGGACTCAAAGGATCTGCAGCGCATCAAAGAAAAAAAAGTCGTATGGGTGTTATTTGACGGTGCACTAGTGACAAAAATAAATTCTAGGCCGCACTTGGCACCTATGGTATATGAAAATTATAAGTGCATTGTCGACTTTCATGTCACCATGCATAATGTGCATATCAGGGCATGCAAAGATCTCGTGTGTTACAGCCTCCTATATATGGTCACCGAGGCGGAGGTCGACCAAGTCATCGTAACCTGGATACCTACATTGAATATTGGCCTCAATTCCATTACTCTGGTCACGTCGCGCACATTTGGAAAATATCCAGTGCCAAAGGATACCGTCCCACCAAGCACAACGAAGAAAACTAATCTGCACTCCACTGAGAAGAAAACCACAAAGGACACCCACAAGGACACCACCAAGGGGGTAGAGGAGGAGCCACAACATGATGTTGAGATTGGAGAAGTTGGTGGGGAGGGCACGGATCCCCCACGAGGAATAAAGTGCACTAGAGAAACTCCCAAAGTTCAATGGAAGAAACAAAAGGGAGATAAGTTCAGGGGAGAAGAAGAAGTTACTTTGACTAAGGAGGATCTGGATAAAATCATAGATGTAGTTACCATCACATCTGAATATATATGGAATACCCTCGAACACCAACAGAAGGCCACGGTGGAGGCATTGCAGTCTGGGCTACAATTCCTACAACTAAAGGCAGACACACTACAAGCAAGCATGAACCAGGCGAGGCTGATTCAAGAGAGCGTGAACTAGGCGAGGCCGATTCAAGAGATCCTACGAGCCACAACCATCATCGCAACCACTGAAAGTAGGATTTTCCCTTTCCTGGGTGTAGCCTTGACTGTAGAACCACTAGCTCTGTGCACACAAGTTCGAACATGCACCGAGGTTGGCCTCGACATTTCAAAAATAAATATTGGGCAGCTACACACTCTCCACTTGTTCATCTCCACAGAGCTCCATAACAGAGAATCGTGTGTGCAGCAACAGCTAAGTGAGGCCGAGCAAAAAATTGCTACCAAGGCTATCGAATTTTCCTAAGCATAAGTAGCACAACTCACAGCAGTCACACAACAAGAAGAGTTAGAGCACCTGACTAATTGGTTATGTGGAGATATGACTTAAGTAATTCCTTCCTCTGTTGCACTGCAGGCCAATATTAAGAGCTTGGTGGCTATGTTGAAGGCATCCAGAACTAAGGTACAAGCCATCAAAGCAGACCTGGAGCAACAGATTGCTGCGATGCAAGCCAAGTTGGAGTCTGTTGAAACAGGGTCTCCTGTAAGATGTGAAATTGGTCCATTTTGTATATTTTTTATTCTATCTAGTGTAGCGCAGGGGTTTTGGGGTGGGTCAAAGCCCCTAATGCATTCTAAAGGGGTCAAGGGTAGACCAAGAGTCCACAAACCACAGTTTTCAGACCACTGGATATGTAGGCTAAAATATTATAAGTAGTTAAACCTTTTTGAGTTGCAAGATAGATGGAAAATAGAGATTGATGCTAAGTTCGAACTCATAGATCTAGTTTGGGTTTTTGGGGAAGGACTCCTGCTGCTGTGTGCATGGATATTCTTTTTCTTGCTGTGTGCGAACCCTGCTACTATGTGCATAGGTTGGGTTTGGGTTTGTAAGTAGATCTGAAGGATTAATGAATGCGGAAGTATTGTTGAATATCTGAGTATATTGGAATTAATGTGATGTGAATCTACGATGCTTGGTCAATTAATATATGCTGATGTGTTATTGATTTGAACTGCGTACATACTTGTTTTTCTTGTTTATGCTACGATCTGGATATGTTCTATTGTGCATCTTAGCTGCGTTATGGTGATATGAATTCATGTTCTGTTGATTACTATGAATATTATGGCTGTGCACATGTGGATTCAAAGGGAATCTATAGATCTAGGCTCTGTGATATAAGATATGGTCACTATAAGATTGAATGTAGCTCTTCTTGACTTACCTACCCTCTCCTAGGGTGTGGAAATCTAGCTCCAACACCGACCCATACTACTTCAGGTGAGACTTTGGCCTGTGCAAGCAAGTCACTGCCAAAAGGGCCTAGAGTATAGGGGTTTGTTGGCAAACCTTAAACCTCCGAACCTGGGTCAAGACCGCTCAAGCCAGCAAATGGTTCCATTACCGAGACTGGGAGCATTTTGAGTGAGGGATCTGGTAATGCCAAGGCAATACTGGAAACCTCAAAGCAATGAAATTTATGAATGGTTCGAATGACAAGTTTAGGAATTCGCAGTGAAAGAAAACCACAGTAAGAGGTTGACCATCGAGGAGTGGAAAAATAAGTATATTTTCATTGAGATCTATGAGATCTTCTTTGTGAAAATTTTGATTGAGCTCCAGGAGTGGCTCGCAAGGTTGGTCAAATTTCAGAAGTGTTGGAAGGATGAATGGGTCCCGCAGTGGACCTTCGAATTGATCCAACAGTTAGAAAAGACTGATAACACCATCACTCTTACGGTGGACCACCGGGTGGAAAATGTGCTAGGAGGGTTCATGAAGGAATTTTCCATCGATCAGTTCGTATCCTACTCTAAAGCATAGCAAAGTTTCTTCAAGGGTTTCTGGGGTAAGTTTTTGAGGACCTTACCATTGCTGATTAAGATATTACTGTGAGAAAAGGGTATCTTGTGTAGTCACACCGAGTGAATGGCCACTAATCTGGATGGAAGTACAATGTGAAGTAGAAAATAATATTTCTAAAGAGAGAATCCATACAGGTGAAGTAGATTAAAGATAAGAGGAATATCGAACTAACATAGAAGGATATAAATCTATCTACAGTCCGGTAAGAGAAGCAGTTGTGCAAAATCCTCCCATCACACCACTTCCAAACCAGCATAGGGGTAAAAATTCACCTACACCTCCGCCACCACCACCGAAAGACGACATGGCCGCACATATGAAGTTACCTACCTTTAAGGGTGTAGGAGACAAAGATATGGAGCAATTCTGGTTTGTCACAGGATTTGTATGGATTGCGCAGAACGTAGCTAGTGATGCAGTGCAAAGGCCGCAACTATCCCTTGCCTTTGAAGGAATAGCCTTGGACTAGTACATCGGGTACATCGTCCAACATGTGAACGTGACCATTGATGAGATTAAGAATGCATTAAAAAAACAATTCAAGAAGCCGAAGGCCTACTCTCAAATAGTCGTGGATTTAAATGATTTCAAGAAAGGGCCTGCGGAGTCGGTATCGGAGGCCGATCAACGACTGAAGAAGGTACTCAGAGAAGGAGGATTCCAATATAATGACAGAAAGCATATAGAATGGTTCCTTTCTATGTTTCTGCCTCACCTGCGTGTACCTATTGGCCATCAAACGTTCGAATCACAGGAGAAGGCCTTGGAGGGTTCTATGAAGTTAGAAGTTGTGCCTTAAGACGAGACCGAGTTAGGTGTCCAACAGATCCAAGGACAGTTGTAAGCGATGCACATGGAAATCCAGAACCTGCGAAAGGAGTGAGGAGCAAAGGCTAGCCTGGAAAGGTGGTGCATACAATGCAGGGTGAATGGTCACACCAAGGATAACTATCCTCTGTTAGCAGACTATATGCAGGCCGGGGGACCTAACCCGTTGCGCACAAGAGAAATTGTAGGGCCAAGTGGGCCAGCATTGTGGTGTGATGATTATCGCGTTGTAGGGCTACACAACACAAACCATTGCCCCCGCCTTGTTGCATATGTACCAGAGGTAAAATAGTAATGGTGCAGGTTTTGTAGATTGGTAGGACATGATGAACATAACTGTCGGACATATGATTTGATGATCGATCATGGAAACTTACATAGGGTACAATCAGAACCTGTGTCACCAAGGTCCCCCGCAGGCATAGGTGGCTCCCCAACGAGGGGTTCGGGGGTGGGGCGAGCCGGAAGGGCGGGTCAAGGATGATGGCAGCTAATTTATTATAACTATGGAGAGGCTAGGCACTTTGCAAGAGACTGTCTGAATCCTACAAGACAGTACTGCTGGTACTGTAGACAATTGGACCATGTGGTTGAAGACTGTCCAATATCGATAGCAAGGATGTAGGAGAAGTAGCCAACACCTACGCAGAATGTGCAGAGGGTTAAGGCTGAACTACGAGACAAATATCCAAACATAAATGTGGTAACACGCAGTGGAATGGCTACTGGAGAACCTAAAGAAAGGACTGTGACTGAATCTCTGAACCATAAAGCGGGTGGCAAACAAGAGGGTTTGGACCTAAACAGATGAAAAGATACATTTATTGTAGATTTCCAGGATTTTTCAGAGTCGGAGGAACCTACTTCTCGGCTACCTGCGAACCTTAAGGCAGACAGGGAAGTCAGACCCTTCTTGCAGGCATGTATGAAGTTGCTGCAAAACCCAAAAGCTGTGGAAAATCTTTAGAAATTAATAGATAGCTACGAAACACGAAGACACGACCTGACCTACTTCTATAAGTTATGAATGTGCATAACCTATATAGATATAAGAAATGCATCGGTAGGGAGATGCGATTAACAGCACAGATTGGTGACTACAAAATGGATCAGGTTATTTTAGACCTGGGGTCGGATGTGAATGTATTACCTAAGCAGACTTGGAAAAAAATGGGTGAACCAAAGTTGGAATGGTCCACCATTCAGCTATGCATGGCGAATCAACAGAAGATCATACCCTTAGGGAGGTTGTCGAAAATCATGGTAGATATCGCAGGGGTCAAGGTTCGGGCTGATTTTGAAGTAATTCAGGTTTTCGATGATGCAGACCCCTACCCTACACTCTTAAGGTTGGACTGGACCATAGATATGGGTGGTATCATCAACCTAAATAAGAGAAGCATGGTATTTGAAAATAACGGTACAAGGGTGAAAATACCATGAGATCCTGCGGAAGGCGAACGATACACAGAGTCGATGCGCAATGACGAGGAGATAGATCACATGTATAAGTTGACTACGCAGGAAAAATCTTGAATCAACCCCACGGTGGATGGCGTACTCTGTTGGGAAAAGGATAGTGAATGCTTCTTCAACTCTGATGGGGAGATATAAAATTGGGAAAACCAACTACATGATGTCTCTGTGCTGCGATGTCTTCGAGTCACAAAGGACTTCCGCTGCGTGTCCTCAGAGGTAAGAGATCTATGTTATTTTGATGGCTCTGGTAATATTAAATAATTTTTACAAGTATTTGAAGCTGAGGTTCCCAGAGGATGAAGGCTATGGGCCCCTAAGCTAGCCATGCGTGGAGTACCTGCGCAGTGGTGGGACACGCATAAGGAAGCATTCCAAGATTGGGAGGAATGTTGAGCTATGATGATCCTATGATTTGAGGCACCAGCTAACATAGGCACTGTATTATGGGAAGAATCGCACCTGTATATCACACCAGAAGTACCCAAACGAGAAAGACGGGTACAAAACATGGTCAACTACCGCAGCCTAGCCCCTCAGGAAGGTAAAGATGTTTCGCAAGTTGTGTCGGAATCGGAATTAAACAGACCGCTCAGGCTGCAAGTGGGTAGCATGGATATGACCTCACATGGGGTAGGAACAGGGGTGCGGAGATAGGAAATAAATTTATCGAACTCCCAGAACCTCTTACAACAAAGAAATAGCTGCATTCAATCCTCGGCCATGCAGGTACTATCAAAATTTTCTCTAGGGATGTGCGCAGATTAAAACACCTCTGCAAAACTTGCTTACATGGGAGGTCCGATTCTGTTGGGATGACATATGTCACACGACCATGTCTTCGAGTTTGAAATTCCTATGGAGCACATTTGTGTTGGGGGATAATGCATAGGAGGCGCAAGTGTCTGGCCTAAGCATAGTGTTGAGCGCACGAGTGGTACGAAAACTCACAATAACATTTGGTAAACAACGGCAGTTACTGTTGGAAGGCGCGGCCCCCTAGCATTTAATGGGGTGGATTTTTAGGATTTTTTACCGTTTATCTGATGGTAAGTCCCAGGAGAAGTTTACCCTACCATTGGATGACTACGGGCACTATAAAAGGGGTAGGATAGCTTAGACAAGGGTTCCATCTCACTTTCCTAGCCGTTGCTTATCGTCTTTGTCTAGAACGAACTTAAGCTATAAGATTTTTTGGGTCTGCACTGTCTCGTTCATTTCTAATCAACCTACCCCTTCTGACAGTAGCCACCCAGAGTTGGGATTCAATTTCTATGCTAGGATGACGGCCACGAACCCTGCTGCACCCTTGGCACCTACAGAACCAGAAGGTGAGGAAGTAATGGATATTGGGTCTGAGGATGAAGAAGTGCTCTCTACACCAGTCACAAGGAAGGGCAAAGAGAAATCACAGGGCTCAGGGAAGCCCCCGAAAACTGTGAAATGGGTTTCAGGGAAGCTTAGGACCTCCCCAAGGTAGGCTAAGTCCCCGTGAGCAACACCTAAAGCTTAGGTTGTCCCAGAGGGAGCCCTGCCTACCAATCCGATCAGCTGGTTACTACCCTTTTTCCTCCCATGAAGGCCCTTGACATGCACACCAAAGAACCTTGATGGCCTGGTTACCTATTTTCAGATGCCGCTAACCCTGGGAGAAGTCACTGTCCTGAGTGACCCCTACAGGAAGCTCCATGAAGTTAAGTTTGACAATCACGACTTGGAAGATTATGAAGCCTTCCCTGATCTGAACCCCATGCTGTACTTCGACACAATTTACATAGACAATGGGGTCACAGATGTTCCTCAGCGCTGGCGAAGTAGATTGGCTGGAGTCGGGCTTTTGAACTTGCTGTGGATGCCCCATTTTTGCCATTAAAACTTCACGGATTGACTGGCCTCGCAACTACTCGCTCTAATTCATAATGGCTACCTATGGATTTGGTATAGGGTCCCCATAGATGATGCATTGGTCCACATAATTGTGAGCCTCCCCATGAATGGGCCACACCCTCTAGAGCATGTGGGTAAGAAATATGAAGGGGACACCACGGAATATGTGCGTCAAACCTACCATGTGAAAATAAATACATGGGGCTTTATCATAAAATCCATCAGCGACCTAGCTATGTAGATGGGTACCATAATGTTAGCTTGCAAGCTAATGTGAAAGTACCAGGTCACCACCATCCCTGCTTATGTTATTCGGCTAATCAAACAATATGCGGGAGGGTTTTGTCTCAATTGGGCCCAGTACTTGTGTGACGAATTCTTAGCCAACGTCCGCAAATCGTAGGAATAGAGCAAAGCCTTTTGCTATGCCTGGCACTATTTCTTATAGCCCTCATTGCTTGGGAATCCCCTGTAGAGTCGTTCCTCCCTGAGCTCTCTCTAGATATGTGCGAAGGGGCGCGGTATGCCCATTTGTGAGATTCAAAGGACGCGCAACACATAAAATATAACCAAGTCTTCTAGGTCCTCTTCTAGAGTAGCGTGGCCGCAACCATAAATTCTCGACCTCATCTGTCCCCTACAATATATGAAAAATAAAAAAATATCGCATCATTCCAAGATACCGTGAACAAAATTTAGATCCACAGCCACAAGGATAAAACATGGATTTCACTTCCTTATATGGTAGCAAATGAGGAAATTGACAATATGATTGTGCTATGGCTGCCCACCTAGAAGATAGGATTCAAAACTAGTGAAAAGGGCACCGATGGTGCTAGCACGACGCAGATACTCCCACCTGCTATCACCAAGGAAAGGAGAAGCACAAGAAAAGACTCGGGCGCAACCATGAAAAAGGACACACTGCCAACACAGACCACCATGAAGAACACTGAGGCTGAAACCCAAGTTAACTCACAACTAGGTACAGAGGAAGTAAACGTCGGAGATACGAAGCGAACTGGCGAGCCTGCCAAGGGACCCCGAAAGAAGCAGCGTGCCCAGCGGAAGGAACGATATGAGATGGTTACATTGACAGATGGAGATCTCGAACAAATCACAAATGCCATTACACAGACCACATAGGACAAATGGGTCACTTTAGAGGAGAACCAGAAGGATGCAATCAGCGCCATCCAGGAAGAGCTTCAGACCTTGCAGCTAAAGACGGACATGATACAAACCAACGTGGTTCAAGGATAGATCCCTTGGCAACCAGTAGTGCAGCCCTGGCTATAGAAGAAAGACGTCTCTGTACTTTTCCGAGTACTTCCCTGGTAGGAATCCAACTCCAAGTAGGTACAGGGATACAGCTGGATCTAGAAAAACTGCCCCATGTGGCATTAGAGGGCCTCTACACCGTCGTTTTCTAGGTTATCCACCATCGAGATCAACAAGTATGTCAATAGCTCGATGTGGCCGAGCACACCATCACCCAGCAGAATGTAGAAGTGCTCCTCGTTGTCTCGCAACAAGCCGAGCTTGAAATATTTATCCACCATCTCTACATAGAGGTCATGGAAGAGATCCCAGCCGCAGCCATCCCCGGGCTAAACTTGAAGGATTGGTCACAGCATTGAAGGCATCCAAGACGGAGATGCAGGTCATGAAGATGCAGCTGGATCAACAAATCACCGACTTATAGGCCAAATTGCAGCCTGAAACACCCCCAGAGGTACGAGCCCAGCATGTTGCACTGGTAGCCGAGGCTACCAACACCATTACAGGACAGATTGTGTAGGGCACCCGGTTACTCAAGGATGCCATGCAGCTTTGGACCAAGATCCAGTGTGATCCGGTCCTCCAGAGAATCAATCAGGAGTTGCGGCAAAAGGGAGAAGCTTTCGATTAGGTCAAGGCTACATTACCCTCCTTAATTCCTGCGCAGCATCTAGAACGTTTGAATACTAGCAACACTCTCTAAGATGAGATTGAGGAACTCTAGTGCAAAAATAATTCCATCAGGGAACGATTGAAGCCTTGGACTACTGCAGCCCTCCAGATATCACAGGATACTGATGTTACGGTCAAGAAACTAAATCAGACACTGAAGAGTGTCACCATGGCAACTAAAGGATAGACATTCCAGAAGCTCATGAATATTACGCAGAGCGCTACTGCTCAGAGTCAAGAAATGCTGGCCCCATTCATCACCGTCAGTAATGCACTGCATGCTCAGGTGGAGGCCCCACCACCACAATGACTCAGGACGAGTCACAAGATTATGTTGGGGGAAAGTTGGAACAGGGTCTCCTGCAAGCTGTGAAATTGGTCCATTTTGTATATTTTTTATTCTATCTAGTCTAGTGCAGGAGTTTTGGGGTGGGTCAAAGCCCCTAATGCATTGTAAAGGGGTCAAGGGTATACCAAGAGTCTGAAAACCATGGTTTGCGGACCATTGGATGCATAGGCTAAAATAGTATAAGTAGTTGAACCTTTTTGAGTTGCAAGATAGACGAAAAATAGAGATTGATGCTAAGTGCGAACTCATACATCTGGTTAGGATTGTTGGGGAAGGACTCCTTCTATTGTGTGCATGGAGATTCTCTATCATGTTGTGCGGGGAACCTGCTTCTGTGTGCATAGGTTGGGTTTGGGTTTGTAAGTAGATATGAAGGATTAACGAATGTGGAAGTTTTGTTGGATATCTGAGTATATTGGAATTACTGTGATGTGAATCTACGATGCTTGGTCAATTAATATATGCTAACGTGTTATTGATTTGAACTACGTACATAATTTTGTTGTTTTTTTATGCTATGATCTAGATCTATTCTGTTGTACGTCTTATCTGCATTATCGTTATATGAATTCATGATCTGTTGATTACTGTGAATATTATTGTTGTGCGCACATGGATGCAAAGGGAATCCATAGATCTAGGCTCTGTGATATAAGATCTGGTCACTATAATATTGAACAGAACTCTGCTTGAATTACCTACCCTCTCCCAAGGTGAGGAAACCTGGTTCCAGCACCCACCCATACTACTTCAGGTGAGACTTTGGCCTGCGGAAGTAGGTCATTACCGAAAGGGCCAGTAGTATAGGGTTTTGTTGGAAAACCTTGAACCTCCAAACCTAGGTCAGGAACCCTCGAGCCAACAAAACCTAAAACCACTCTGGAGGTGCGAGCCCAGTGAGCCACGCTGGTAAAGGAAGCAACTGGGAGTATATTCGCACATATATCCAAGGGTGCTAAATTGTTGGACACTAATATGGAGTTGTGGTCAATAGTGTAGTGTGACCCTGTTCTTTGGCAGTTCACTTAGGAGTTGTGCCAAAAAGAATAGGAAGTCGAGCAGATGGAAGTCACCATGCCAACCCTGGTTTCAGCCCAAGGCGTCACACTCCTTCACACTAGCCATGCTCTAAGGGATGAGATCAAGGTCATCCACCACAAGAAACATGTTCTCGATGATCATCTCAAGCCCTGGGTAGATGAAGCGTTGAAACTCTCCCAGGACCTCGATGCGGCAGTCAAACATTTGAATTGGATATTGGATAGTGTCACTGTAGCTACTGAGTGGCCGTCTTCACAAAATTTAGTTGAGATCACACAGAATGCAGCCACGCAAAGTGAGGGCAGCCTTCCACCATTTTTCGCCACCATCGAACAACTCCAAACCAAGATGAAGACCCCTCTGCCATTGTGACTCGGGTCGAGTCACAAGATTGTGTTGGGGGCCTATTGGAGCGAGGTCCCTTAACATCAATTTTGATATATTTTTGTAATATTTTGTAATAGTTTAACCTGGAACAGGATCTTTGGGGTGGGTCAAAGCCCCTAATGAATTGTAATGGGTCAAAGGGTAGACCAAGGTACTGCAAACCACACTTTGCAAACCATAGAGTAGTGCAAGCTAAAATAATATAAATAGATGAATAGATCGATTTTAGAAGTAATTTTTTATTAAGTCTGAATGAGAATATTGGATCTGTGATAATTTTATGCGGACTTGTCTGGGTAAGTGCACCTGATGGTTGTATGCACGGAGAACCTAGTCTTGTAGTGTGTGGACCCCACTGGCTATGTGCATGGGTGTGTAAAAGAGTTTGTAAGTGGAATCTGAAGTATTAATAAATGAGAAGACATTTTGCTGATATTGGAATATTTCTATGTTCTGTTATGAGTTTTGCTACATCTTGATTTCGTGTTATTTCTATGTTATCTCTGCAATAGTAATTGTTGATTATAGATTAAGTGCAGCCCTGTAATAGATGATTGGAAGAATAATGAATGCATAGATCTTGGTTATAGTGCTTTTGTTATTGATTATTGTATGATTGACGAGTTGTGCAAGTTATTATATTACACATATTGTTAAGGGTTTATGGCTAGGGCTTCCTTAGTGCAAGCTTGTTAGATATGAAGGTGCCCACTTCATTGAATCCCTCTCTCTCTTAGGGTGCAGATTCTAGCACCCTCCCATACTACTTCGGGTGAGACCTTGACCTGCGCAAGCATGCCATTTCCAAAAGGGCCGGCAGTACAGGGGTTTGTTAGTTAAAATTAAGTTTGAACCTGGGTCAAGACCCCTCAAACCAACAGTGATGGAAAAAATATTATTTTGTGTTGCATTTGAGATGATTTTTGCGCATGGTGAATAAGTAGAAGCCCCATCTATCCCCCAGTATTTTTATATAATATCGACAGGTCATGAACTTTAAAGAATATTTCCACCACATAAACATACACATGACGAAGGATATTGTGGAGGTCTGGTATGAGTTTCCATACCTTGTCAGAGAGGATGATCTTGTATGCATCGTAAGTAACTGGCCAAGTGAATGGCTAACTCCTCCCACTGAAGGCGCAGAGACATATTAGGTAGGAACAAGTGGCAAGAGGACCAGCATGTAAACATGAAAGAAGGATACAAGGAAGCAGCCTAAGACGATCACCTTTGTGACTCATAACGATGGTTAGAAAGATGCTGAGAAAGATACCAAGAAGGATGTCTCGGAGGAAGGAGAGGGCATTGAGAAAGGCGATGATACATCTATGGATCCAACATACCCCCCCTCCCCTTACATTCTAAAGAGATGATAGACACAAGGTAGAGGCATGCAGAAAAAGGCGAAGTGAGACAGGTCCACCGATCCTGAAGCCTTGGTCCTCACTGAGGGGGACTTTGACAAAATTGGAGACATTTTTAGGCATGTTACCGAAAACTTGTGGGGCAACATTGAGGATCGATACAAGAAGTTATTGGTGGAGTTCCATAAGGGACTCGGTAGAAATTTGAATAACTGATATATTATTCATTGAGATTCTCTTGACCACACACTATTTTATCTTCATGCACAATACATAATCTCTTCTACCATTGATCATTACATGCGGAAATAAAATCAATTGCATGTGCACATTAAAACCATAAACAATCACACATATGAACACAGTATTTCATGGGAAAGCTTAAAGCTGAAAACCCCAACTATCTGTATATTATATGTCATAGAGATCATGTAACAATCATTGTACAAAGCTCCTCACAAGCTCTCAACACAACCTCCAATTGCTACACACTAATCAAGCTAGATCTAGCAAAACACATGCTCCAATCTCTGCCACCTGATAGCCAGCCTCTATTGCGTAATCAATGTTGTATAATGTCTCATAAATAACTTCGAACCACCTGGCTTGTACTGTGCAATCCTCATTGGCTTCTCCAATCACTGGTTGTTGCAAATCATGCAACAGTATAGTCACAACTGATAGTCACACTTCTCTTTCACCTATCTCTTCACTGGTCTCCACTGAAACTGTCCATGCACTAAAGTTAACTGATGTATTCTTTAGTTGATTAATGATTTTATAATTAGTGAATTAATTAATAATTAATTCACACCACTCTCACTAGTGTATCAATTAGTTAGACTAGATACAACTAGCTCAACTATGTTTAGATTAGTTAAACTGAACAAAACTCCATTAACTTCCTCAATCAACTCCACCAAACTCTCTCACATGAGTTCTAACTGAAGTATCCATGCAATAGCTCCACTTAATCGTCAGGAATAGCATAATTCCTTCTGTCAGCTCTTGTGCCATATCTGTGCACTTAATTGAAGTGCTTCAAGAGAATAAGATAATGTTTATAGTCCAAATATTATTAAGAGCTAATAATATTCGACATATCTATTTTTAGACTGGAAATCTAAAAATAATTCTGCCCAATATGTCTAAAAATAGAAGTCCATCTATTTTTCCAACTTGACCAACCATCCACAAATAGCAACCTGCAACTCATAGAACATGATCCACATGTCTAAAAATAGACTTTGTTCCAAAAATAGCCTATGGGCCCACTTAGTGAAGGCGAATTCTTTCCACTAAGCTCATCATCTTGTTGCAATATCAACACTCCCTCTCAACAAGATAAGGATTATCTGCCACCCCTATCCTGCCTCTGTGGTATTTAAATTTGCTCCTGGTGAGCGCCTTCGTCAAGATATTAGCGTCCTGATCCTCCGTGGGAATGTATGAAAGTAACATGATCTTATGCTGCACACAATCTCTAATATGATGATACCGAATGTCAATGTGTTCATATCTATCATGAAATATTGGATTAACTGGGAGTTTAATGCAACTCTGATTATCACAATAAATCACAGTAGGATCTAAGTGTGAACCGAACAACCCGACCAGGATCTTCCTCATCCATATAGCCTCGCATGTAGCAAAACTCGCTACCATATACTCAGCCTCTGCTGAACTGAGTGCCATGGATCTCTGCTTCCTGTTGTACCAAGAAACTGTTGTCGACCTGATACTGAAAATCCCTCCAGATGTGCTCTTTCTGTACATTGGGCTCCTTGCCCAATCTGCATCCATGAAGCCACACAGCTTCACCTCATCCGACTGTCTGTACCATAATCCATATCTCAATGTTCCTCTGAGATATCTCAATACATTCTTTCCTACCTTCCAGTAGAGCTTGGTAGGCCTAACCATATCTTGTGAAAGCTGGTTAACAGCATAGCATATGTCGAGTCGTGTATTGACCAGATACATAAGCGACCCCACCAACTGTCGATAAATAGTGGCATCTGTAGAAATTTGAATAACTGATATATTATTCACCGAGATTCTCCTGATCACACACTATTTTAACTTCATGCACAATACATATTCTCTTCTACCATTGATCATTACATGCGAAAATAAAATCAATTGCATGCACACATTAAAACCATAAAAATTCACACATATGAACACAGTATGTAATGGGAAAGCTTAAAGTTGAAAACCCCCAACTATCTGTATATTACATATGTCATAGAGATCATGTAAAAATAATCATACAAAACTCCTCACAAACTCTCAGTATAATCTCCACTTGCTACATACTAATCAGGCTTGATCTTGCAAAACACATGCACCGATCTTTGCCAGCCTTTAGCCTGCCTCTACTGCACAATCCCTGCTAAAGAATGCCTCTTGATGAGAATGTATTACCCCAGCCTTGCTCACGCAGTCTTTATAGGCATCTCTACTGAGTGTTGGATGCAAACCATGCATCACTATAGTCACAACTAATAGTCACACTTGCCCTTTCACCTATCTCTGCACTGCTCTCCACTAAAATTGTCCATGCACTGAAGTTAACTGATGTATTCTTTAGTTGATTAATGAGTTTATAATTATTGAATTAATTAATAATTAATTCACACCACTCTCACTAATTGTATCAATCAGCTAAACTATATACAAATAGCTCAACTATGTTTAGATTAGTTAAACTGAACACAACTCCATTAACTTCCTCAATCAACTCCACCAAACTCTGTCACATGAGTTCTAACTGAAGTATCCATGCAATAACTCCACATAACCCTTAGGAATAGCGTAATTCCTTAAATAGCTCTGTGCCTCCTTTCTTAAAGTGCCAAAATAACATAATGTTTTAGGTCAAATATTATTAGAGCTAATAATATTCGGCCTTATCTATTTTATTGTAGTCTAAAATAGATTAATGATATATCTAAAATATAAAGTGCATATAACACTTGCTTGATATATCCACAAATATCATCCTGCAACTCATAGAATATGATCGACATGTCTAAAAATAGACATAGTCTGAAAATAGACTTTACGACAAAAATCACCTGTGTGGGCCCCACCTAGTTTAGGTGATCACTTTCCAACTAGGATTAGGAATGATGTTTCAGGATGCCTCCTTCACTGTTTCTTCTTGCAATCTTCAAAAATATCCACTACCTCCACCAAAGTAGCATCCTCCTTCCTCCATCCACCAGGAAGAGGAGTATCAACAGGCTTGCATCCATGCATGTTGAACTTCTCCAGTGTCTCCTGGGCATACTTGCCTTGAGAAACAAACAGTCCATCACTGCGCTGCCAAATTTTCAATCCCAGGAAATAATGAAGGAGGCCCAAGTCCTTTATCTCAAACTCCTTTGCAAGATCAGCCTTGTATGAGTGTATCAACAGTTCATCACCTGTCAAAATCAAATCATCTACATAAAGTACAATGATCAACGACTTACCCTCTACCACAATTTGGTATAGGTTTGGATCCGCCTCACTCTTGGAGAATCCAAGTCCGGTGAAATAACTGTCTATCCATTTGTACCAAGCACGAGGTGCTTGTTTCAACCCATACAGTGCTCTCTTGAGCATGCACACATGTGACTCGCTGTTGAAGATCTCGAAACCTTCAGGCTGCTCTATGTACACCTCCTCCTCAATCACCCCATTGAGGAACGCAATATTCACATCCATCTGATGAATGTGCTACCCCATCTACACTGAGAGAGAAAGAATCGTCTGTATGGAAGAATACCTTGCGACAGGTGCAAAGGTATCCTCATAATTGATCCCCTCAATCTGTGAGAAGCCTTGGGCAACAAATCTTTCCTTGTAATTCTCCACACTCTCGTCAGCTACTTGCTTCACTTTATAGATCCATCTCAAACCCACCACTGATTTCCCTTTCGGCCTTGGGACAATCTCCCATGCACTGTTTCTGACAATCGAATCATTCTCTTCCACCATGGCATTTACCCATGTGGGATCCTCCACAACTTCCTCGAAAGAGGATGGCTCCATCATGATACATTTTCTCATAAGATCCATGTATCCAGTATACCGATCAGGTGACTGTCTCTATCTGCGCTATGATGTAGGTGCTCCTACAACCTTCTTTGCATCTTGAGCCAGTCGCTCAGCTTCTGTAGTGCACTTCCGCCCTCTGATGGTTGGCACTGCATGAGTGGTCTCTTCCACTCCATGAACCTCCTCTTGTGGCTGATCCACATCTAGAGACTCATCCTTAGGAACTAATAGCTCCTTATCTGCATGCAAGTGTGGCTCCCTCTCAGGTGAACACTTCATGGATTTCTCCTCATGAAATGTTATATCCCGTCACACAACAGTCTTGCGACTGTATAGAAAATACACATGATAGTTGTGGGGTGTATCAGTGTACCCCACAAATATCCCAACCTCTGCAGTCGGCTCCAGCTTCTTCCTGGCATCCTTCATCACATGAATGTAAATAGGTGAACCAAAAATCCTCAATGAGAAATATCAGGCTTCTTACTAGAAAATGCCTCCTCAAGTGTACTCATGCCAAGTATCTTGTGAGGACAACGGTTCTACACATATACTGTAGTATTGCATGCCTTAGCCCACAAGTGTATGGGAATTCCCTGAACATGCAACATCGACCGTGCAGCACCCATGATCGTTTTGTTCTTCCGCTCAGCAACCCCATTCTAATGTGGGTTATGAGGTGCTATGAGCTCTCTTTGAATTCCTTCTGCGCTACAAAAATCCTTGAATTCACCAGAGATGAATTCACCACCATTGTCGCTCCTAAGAGCCTTCACCTGCTTCCCTGATTCTTTCTCAACCAGTGCCTTGAACTCACAGAAATTTGATGTCTACATCTTCTCGCAGAGAAGATCCGGCACTCATGAAAATAATCCAACAAATATCACATAGTACACAAGATTTTATGGAAAACTCTGCGAGAAAGGTCCACACACGTCTGTGTAAGGAATTCTCTCAAAGAGTCATTCGTGTGTGATATCATCTCGTGACTTAGAGCTTCCTCAAATTTTTTACAGAAATTTTGCATCCCTTACCTTGTCATTTAGCAAAATTGCCCTTAAGAGCTGGTAGAAATGATGTTGCAATATCTTCAAAGCTCCATGGTGAAGGTGGCCCAATCTTCGATGCCACAACTCACCATAATCTTGGCTCACCACTCCTTCTGTCTTGCCTGCCATTGCTGCGCAGCCATCTACCTGCAATTGATAAAGGTTCTTAACTCGAACCCCTATCCTCCGGGTCTGACCAGTTTCTTTACTATGTAGGAAAGCCTTTCCCTCGCTAAAGACAACATTATATCCCTTGTCTTCTAACATCGCCACAAAGATAATATTCTTCTTCAATCATGGAACATGCATCACTTCCTTCAATATGAAGGGTTTACTAGACTCCATCTCAAAGTAAATGGTACCGATACTGGTTGCACTGTATCTACCATCATCGCCCATCTTGATGTGCACTCCAAGATCTTTCTCATCCAGATCAGTAAACAAATCTCGATCTCCTGTCATGTGAAAAGACGCACCACTGTCAAGAAACCACACTGAACCCATCACACTTGATACCAAGCATGGGATCAGAAAAAAATCCAGCTCAAACTGCGAGGCTAAGACCTCTCCAGCTGCAAATCCAACAGCTTGCTTATTTTTCTTCTTCTGTGGACAATTAGTGGCGTAATGTCCGTGTTGGTGACAGTGAAAGCACTTCACCTTGGACATGTCCTGCTTCCTGCCTTTCGCACCGGATTGAGAAGCATTCTTCTTTCTCTTCCCTTTCTTTGCTTTGGCAGCCAAAGCAAAATTTTCTTCATCGGAGTTCTTTGATGAAGATCCGTCCCTGGTACTCCGCATTATCTCCTCTTGCACAAGATCCGACCAAAGTCGCTCCCATCCTGGAAATTTCTCTCAACCATTGATAGAGTCCTGATAGGAATGCCAACTCTTCATAAGCCCAAGGAGAGCCAAACTAACCAAGTCCTCATCATCAATAGTAACCCCCACACTTCCCAGCTCATCCCTGCATTGGATGAACTTCGTGAGGTACTTGGGCATATTGTCGCCTTTCTCCATTTTTATGTTTCTGAGTCTATCCTTGAGTGCCAACTTCCTCTGGTCGCTCTTGCTTTGAAATAAATCTGTCAAAGCTTTCCACATAAAGAATGGAGAAGCCTTACCATGAAGGATGGACACTATGTGATCCTTCACACCTTCCAACATAATTCTTCGACACTTTGCTATCTTCTTTTGCCATGCGTCAAGTACGACAGCATCGCCAGAAGTAGATTTTGGAATTTCTACATCTATGAACTCCTTCAACCCATTGTCATCCAGCACTGCCTCCATCCTGTCCTTCCATGCAATATAATTAGAGCTTCCCTCAAGGCTGCACTCAGTAACAATCCGTTGGGAAATACATCTCAACTTCGACTGCAAGAAAACACTTGCTTTTATAGTCGAATTCCACCAGCACAAAACTCAACCGCTTCAATGTTTTGCAATTGCTCCAATGATCAATATTGCTCTGATACCATGTAGAAATTTGAATAACTGATATATTATTCACCGATATTCTCCTGATCACACACTATTTTATCTTCATGCACAATATAGAATCTGTTCTACCATTGATCATTACATGCGGAAATAAAATCAATTGCATGCGCACATTAAAACCATAAACAATCACACATATGAACATAGTATTTCATGGGAAAGCTTAAAGCTGAAAACCCCAACTATTTGTATATTATATGTCATAGATATCATGTAACAATCATTGTACAAAGCACCTCACAAGCTCTCAGCACAACCTCCAATTGCTACACACTAATCAAGATAGATCTAGCAAAACACATGCTCCAATCGCTACCACCTGATAACCTGCTTCTATTGCGTAATAAATTCTATAGAATGGCTCATAAATAACTTCAAACCACCTGGCTTGTACTGTGCAATCCTCATTGGCTTCTCTAATCACTGGTTATTGCAAATCATGCAACAGTATAGTCACAACTGATAATCAGAGTGCTCTTTCACCTATCTCTTCACTGGTCTCCACTGAAACTGTCCATGCACTAAAGTTAACTGATGTATTCTTTAGTTGATTAATGATTTTATAATTAGTGAATTAATTAATAATTAATTCACACCACTCTCACTAGTGTATCAATCAGTTAGACTAGATACAACTAGCTCAACTATGTTTAGATTAGTTAAACTGAACACAACTCCATTAACCTCCTCAATCAACTCCACCAAACTCTCTCACACGATTTCTAACTAAAGTATCCATGCAATAGCTCCACTTAACCCTCAGGAATAGCGTAATTCCTTTTGTCAGCTCCTTTGCAACATCTGTGCACTTAACTGAAGTTCTTCAATAGAATAAGATAATGTTTATAGTCCAAATATTATTAAGAGCTAATAATATTCGACATATCTATTTTTAGACTGGAAATATAAAAATAAATTCCGCCCAATATGTCTAAAAATAGAAGTCCATCTATTTTTCCAACTTGACCAACCATCCACAAATAGCATCCTGCAACTCATAGAACATGATCCACATGTCTAAAAATAGACTTTGCGCCAAAAATAGCCTACGGGCCTACTTAGTGAAGGCGACTTCTTTCCACTAAGCTCATCATCTTGTTGCAATCTCAACAGACTCAAGGACTTAGAGGCTTAGGCGAGCGCAGTATAAGCGAGCATGAGTCAAGTGAGCATGGCACCAACATGTGCGAGTATGACAACACAAGAGTTGGAAATTATGACTGATATATGTGCGGTGTCGATACCTATAGGAACACTATTTTTTGGCATTAATGAGAAATTTGAGCAGGCAGAACATTGGCAGAACAAAAGGTTGAAGCTTTTTGCACTGCCTTTGGAGGCATTGAATGAATTTCACAAAGGCTTTATGGAAGAATTGCAGATCTGAGAAGAGTGTGCCTTGCTAGTTATCCAAGATGTTAGGTGCGAGCAGAAGCACATGGTTGAAGAAAAAAAATAGGTTGTGTAGGAGCACGATGCAAAGACCACGCACAAGTAATGATTGGAGGAAGCCACCTCAAAGGCTTGCAATGACCTACCTAAGCTACAGATTCAGGCTGCAACAGTGCCAGTGGAAAAAGTGTAAAAACGCACAACACTCAAGGATTCCAAAGTTGAAATCAACAAGGTGCGACTCGAGATGTAGACAAAGATAATTTATTTGTATATGCAATTGCATCCCGCTACTCCACCATAGGTCCAGGATTAGCGTGCAACCAAGATCAAGGATGCCAATAATAATATTCAATCCACCATCCAGGAGTGCACTCAAGTATTTGAAGATGTTCTGGATGTATGGGCCTCATTGCAGGAGGACTCTCAGGGTTAGAAAATTGAAGAAGAAGTTCCCAAGAAGTTGGAACAGATGGACCATATTAAGGTCACCGGAAATACCTTAGCACCAATACAACGATATGTCCATCTCGAGGAGGGAAAATTTTTGTAGGAATAGATCAAAACCAAGACAAAGCCATGGGAAGCTAAATCCAGCCAACTATGACATACTGTCGAGAAAAAATTGAAGGGACTGAGCCAGACGTAGAAGGATATTGCTACAAATATTGCAGGGCTAGTTACTGAGACATTGTTGACCGAAGTATATGAAGTTGAAAAGCAGTGAGATGAAATAGTTCTGCCTTTGAAGGATTCCTTAAGCAACATCAAAGCAAAGATCGAAGGTGCACCAAAAAAGTGACTCAAGATGAGTCACAGTTTTGTGTTGGTGGCCTCTTGGACAGTGTACCCCTTGATTGAATATTTTGAGAAAGACTCCACAGAATGAGGATCAGAGCGCACAACACACATCTATGTTAGATTCCTAGGGGATTTTGGGTTGGGTCAAAGCCTTTATTTTGTAAAGAGATGCGAAAATTTTGTATATGTTGAACTCCACCCATGGTTTTCGAACCATGGTATTGTAAAATAAAAGACTATATAAGGAGACTAGGATAGTATTAAGAGAATATCTTATATCTAATGATAGAATGAACTGGGATGTAATGTTATTTTGACTCTCCATTCTTTTGTTTTATGGGATAGGGAAGGTTCATGCTGCTGAGTGCGCAGAGACCTTAGAAATTCTGCAGCTAAGTGCGCAGAGAAGAAAGGGTTGTATCAAGAAGATATGAGTAATAATAGAAGAATTTTAAAGAAGATTTGTGTTTTGTGTTTATGTGTTTTCTTTACTTTTATTTTGAAATTATTTGTGCCAAGATAAGGGTTCTTATACATAATTTAATCTCGAAGGCTTGTTTATGGTTATTTATGTTGTTTTATTCTTGTTAAGGTAAAATCACATAGTCTACAATACCATTCAATTGAGATGTCAAACAACTGTATAATTAGTATAGTTTTTTTGTGAATTTATGTTAAGAATTGAAATGAATATCAGCCCTAAATCAACACTCCATTATCCCCGCGGATGCAAAAACTTGGTTCTAACATCCCCCTATATTGCTTTAGGTGAGACTTCGTTCTGCGCAATAGATCATTGCTGAAAGGGCCAATAATAGTGGGTTTCGTTGGATCATGCCGCCATATATGAACTTGGGTCCAGGCCCCATCAAGCCAACAAATGGTTCAGTTATTGGGACTATGATATGACTACGGGATATGTGGATTTGACATTTTTCTAAGAAATAGATTCAATATTGGATATATCTAAAAGAACGTGAATTTTCTACATAAGAAAACAGAAATCCACACATCTCTTCTGAATAGTGGTTGGAGACGTAGATCTTGACAAATCAACATGCAATCTTTTTCTCATTGTTTTCTAGCAATCTACACGAGTGATTATCAATATTAGCTAAGAAAAAGACCTATTTCAAGAATGATAGCCCTAATGCATGGACTCTAGAGCTGATCAAGAAACTAAGGGAAGCTAATAACAAGATCGCAATGGTCGTTGATTATTGGATCAATAGTATCCTCGAAGTATTTATTACTGAGTCCGCAATCGATACAGCTGTATCCTATAGTGAAGATGAGTGCAAGGTAAGTAATTGAACTCATTAAAGCTTTGGATTAAGATGCTATTTTGTGAAAAGGGTGTAATATGAATGCAATCAGATTGATGTTTAGAGGAACTAAAACTGGAACTACGTGGTGTGGTAAGAGATTTAGGGTAGATCCTAGTAATTACGTTTAGTGTGAGTATAGTCTATTGTTTGGGTCTGAAACTGAAGAAGAAGAAAGTCACCCTGATACCCCTAAAACTATGTCAGTAAAATTTGAAGATCATAAAGGCACTTCTGTATATCCTCAACCATCCACTCTCATCAAAGCCCATCCCTATATTATTCCTCCACCTCCACCTCCACCTCCACCTCCCTTATTTACCATGGCTAACTCAGCTAAGATGCATGTTTTCAAAGGATCAGATGAACCTGAGAAGTTCTGGTTTGTTGCAGAAGCAATATGGAGATTGCAGAACATTACAGATGAGAATATGAATAAAGAAAAGTTCGTCACAACACTGCAATATAGATAATTATCTTGGTACATGAATTACTCTTCAACAAACCAACATGATATGTTTTCCTACACAAAGGTTGCACTGAATGTTGAATTTAAGAAACCGAAGTTGTAGTCCTAGTGTATTACAAAGATCAAATAGATCGAGCAATTGGTCACTAAAACTATATGGGAAGTAGATCAGAGGTTTAAGTCAATGCGAAGCCAAATCAACTTTGATATCCCTGATGAGCGGCACAAGGAATGGTTTATTGTTGCATTTTTACCCCATCTTAGATTTCCATTATTATAGTAGAAGGTTCTAACCCAAGCTGAAGCATTAGAGATTGCACTGAAACTCAAAGCTTTGCCAGTAGAAGATTCTAACATAGGGGTTTAGCATATCCAAAACCAGTTGGAAATCTTACATATGGAACTCCAAGATTTGAAGAAGGGAAAATAAGTTCGGTCCCACATGCGCGCAAAATTTTGGTGCATAAAGTGAAAAGCAGAGGGCCACCATAAGGATCATTGTCTTGTTTATAAATATTACTTGGGCACCTGGATGCCAACTCCATTGAGGCCTGTGCCAAGTACTGGATCAAATGTGGGACCAAATGTCTGGTGTAGCTTATGTGAAGTTTTAGGCCAACACTCCACAAACTATTGTCATCTACTATAGAAGTACATCTGGTTGCCAAATAAATTGTTTTGTAATTTATGTAGTTCGGTGGGACATGATGAAAAGCACCGTCGAAGCTATGTTCTAATGATGTAGAACCCTAGAGCATATGGAGTTCAAGCTGAAGGTCACGAGGATCCAAGTTCACCAACAACGCATGGAGGTTTCCAATGCTGATGATGTGGCCGAGGAGGAGGCATTGGATGAGGTCACAGAAAGATCATATGTTATAATTGTGGTCAACCTGGACATTTTTCTAGGGATTTTCAGAATCTCGTTGCCGTATCTTGTAGGTATTGTCATGCATTTGATCATGAAATAGAGGATTTTTCTTATTGGCTAAAATGCAGGAAAAGTGTAATCAACAACCTACCTAGAACATAGAAATGATGAGGGATGAATCATGAGAGGAAGATCCAAGTGTCAACATAGTCACATATAAAGGTGTACATATTGGTGAAGATCACATGGAAGGAAAGAGACATATGGAGGATACCTTGGTCTGGAAAGCAGGAGATAAGAAGTTTGGGTTCAATGTACAACATGAAAGAGAAACCCTCATGGAAGCGAAGAATAATTTTATGAACCCTGGAGCTTCAACATCAACACCTCAGAGACAACTGATTTCATTGAAGAACAAACCCAAGGGGATTGTTGAATCCCAGGAAGTTGATCCATCCATTATGAAGTCCTTATTGTAGATATGTATGAAGTTGCTAAGGTATCAAGAAGTTGTTGAGGGATTGCAAGAGATGATTGACAAATGCACTGTAAAGAAGACCAATAACTAGAACAGCGTGCAATGCATAAGGTCTAAAAACATAAGAAAATAATTGACAGAGAAACATGTTTAACTGCGCATATTGAAAATTATGAAATGAACCAAGTCATCTATGATTTGGGATCAAATGCTAATTTTTTTCCAAAATAGACATGGGAACGAATGGGGAGACCAAAGTTAAAATGATCACCGATTTAGCTAAGAATTGAAAATCAATAGAAAATCATTCGTATGGGTCGCTTACATGGAATTAGTGTAGATATTGATGGTGCAAGTGATTTATCTGATTTCGAAGTTATTGAAATTGTTGATGATATCAATCTGAATCCTGCATTGCTTGGGTTTGATTGGGATTATGACATTAATGCTATAATTAATCTTAAAAATAGACAAATGGTGTTTGAAAAGAATGGTACAAGGGTTGTTGTGCCTTTGGACCCCTTTGAAGGAATACGATACGCCAAACTGGTTCAGCGTGAATATGGTAATGGTGATATTGATCATATCTATAAGATAAATGTGCGTGATGAGGACTAGATTAATCCTACTGATGATGGCGGAATAAGTTGGGAGCATGATAATTCATGTGTTTCAAACTCTCACAAAGAATTGGAGAATTGGAAAAACTGCTAGCATGAAGTATCTACTAAGCGATGTAACAGAGTTACCAAAGCGTTTCGCTACATCACATCGGAGGTACGAGACTTGCCATTTTATGAAGGAACTACGAATGTTGTTTTATTTCTAGAAGAGTTTGAGTAGAAGGTGACTGAAGAACAATGATATGAAGCTTTGGACTTTGTCTTAAGGTCCACTTTAGCCTGATGGTGGGGTGCGCATAGAGAAAACTTAGGAGGATGGAAGGAATTTTGTAGATTGATAAGGTTTAGGAAGCCTACGCCTTACAGATGGATTCTTAGGACACCACTAGATTAGGATCGCGCTAGAAGATAGGAGAAAGACCACTTTTTCTACTCAATGGGGATAATTTTAGTACAAATTTATGTCGTTTGGATTGAATAATTCTCCAGCAATAAGCTCTATATTAGTAGTCATTTCATTTAGAGAGTTTGTCCACAAGTTTTTGGAGGTGTATTTTTATGACTGGAAAATCTTCAGACCGTTAAAGAACCATGTTTCTAGTCTGCGCTTGATGTTGGATACCTGCAGAAAATATAAAATTTCTTTGAACATGAAGAAGTTTATTTTATGTGTGGCGGATCACTAAGCTAATGGAAAAACTAGTGAATAAATATATTAAGTTCTATTGGGATGATGATTGTCAGAAGATCCTTGATGTGCTAAAAGAAAATATGGTGACTGGCCCAATTCTCTTGTTTCCCGATTAGAAGCAGTTGTTCCATGTACATTTCGATGTGTCTTGCATATCTTTGGGAGTTGTCTTAGTGCATCCAGGAGAAGGTGATCTAGATCACCCCGTTTCTTTTGAAAGCTGAAAGTTGTCTAAAGCATAACAGAATTACTCCACCACAAAGCTTGAAGGGTTAGCGATGGTCTGTGCATTGTAAAAATTTTGACATTATCTATTAGGCGCACAGTTCAAAATGTTCACCGATCATTCTGCGTTGAAGTACCTGGTCAACAATCTTGTGTTGGGGGTGGAGATTTGCACATGTTTATTGCTATTTCAGGTGTATGATTTCGATGTGATCGTCAAGCCAGGGCATTTGAACGTCGAGCTTGATCAATTTTCTAGAATTGAGATACGCAAAGAGCCGACGAATATTTGAGGAAGGATTACCTGATTCGCATTTGTTCTCTATTCGGGTTGTAGATGAGGATTATCTAAATATCATTCAGTTTCTGACTTTAGGAGTCACGCCTGTGAAGTATACTATGGAGAAGAAGAAATAGCTAGTAGTAAATGCAACAAATTTTACTCTAATTGCGGGACACTTATACAAGATGGGCACTGATGAGATTCTGTAGAGATATTTTCCTGAGCATAAAAGACACGGTGTTTTTGATGAGGCGCATGGTGGAGTTGCTAGAGGTCACTATGCAGGAAAGGCTACTACGCAGAAGATTTTGTAAGCGGGACTGTGGTGGCCTCCAGTGCATAAGGATTCGAAGGAATATTTTAGTGCATGTGATTTATGCTAGAGGACTCAAAAACCATTTTGAAGGGATGAAATGGAAATTCATCTTCAATTTACTTTGTAGGCATTTGATAAATGAGAAATCGATTTTGTGGGATCGATTGACCCCCTTGGGAAGAAAACATGTGTGCAGTACATTATTACTATGGAAAACTATCTCACTAAATGGGTCGAGGCGCAACCGGTGAAGAATTGTAATGCAGACACAGTTCCAAAGTTTACTTTTGAAAAAAAAATTCAATGTTTGGTTGCTCGAAGATATTGATGATTGAGAGAGGTACGCATTTCTTGAACAACACTAGTAAAGAATTGACTGCAAAAACGTGTGCAATGTCGACAGGGATAACTGGAATCTGCACATCCATGTTCATGGGCCAACAGGCCTTCCTGCAAGAAGCTGATAGGTTATAATCCATTCAAATTGGTATACGGATAGGAAGCAGTCATGCCGATGGAGGACATCGTGCCTAGTCTCAAAATCACAGCTATTACAAATACGACAGAGAAAAATCTTATGGAGCAATGCTTGGAGCAATTACTCACAGTAGAGGAAGATAGTTTCATTGTTAGGTTTCACCAACATGTGCAAAGGAAGTGAGAAAAATCATGGCATGAAAAGCATATTAAGTAGAAGACGTTTAAGAATAGGGAATTAGTTTTTTTATATGACAACAATTTCGCGAAGTTACAGGGGAAGTAGCGCATGCACTGTTTAGGACCTTATATTGTCATGAATGTCTCGGAGGGGGGCGCATTTCAGCCTGAGAAGCTAAATGGCGAGTTGTTTTGTGGAATTAATGGCAGCAGGCTAAAGTTATACAGGGACAGCTCCACCCCTGGGAGTTTCCAATGACTAAATGGCTAGAGAAGAGTATTAATGCTCCACGCAGTTGAAAGAAAGCATGGGACTATAAACTACTATGCCATCTTAACAAGTCCCATATATATTAAAAATTACACATTTTAGACTAAGTTATGCTATGTGAACACACATGCTTGTTAATATGTGAAAATTATTTCAATGAAAAACATTTCATATAATGAAAAATTGACAGATTATATCACACCAATATATATTAAAAATTACACATTTTAGACTAAGTTATGCTATGTGAACACACATGGTTGTTAATATGTGAAAATTATTGCAACGAAAAACATTTCATATATTGAAAATTTGACAGATTATATCACAGCAACTTTTTTTTGCAAAAAATATCATTAGGACAACAAAATAATTCTCCACAAAGTGTCTTTTTACTCTAAATTGACGGCTTCAATTAGATAAAGGAATAAGATTTTGAAATTTCATAGCCACATTTGCCCAAAAGTATAACCCATCTTCATGCACTTACCGATCTCCTTTCTTCCATACAACACTTCTTCCCCACACTCATGAAAAAAACACTTCATCTAATATTAGATATTAAGTATTAATTGATAAATATAAAATCACAAATACACTTAATATTCTCAAAGCATGAATAGTAACATTTATTAATTCTACTTTGATAAACTTATAAACAGAAAAACTAATAACAAATGAAACATCTCAATAAACTTGTAATTATGAAACACAAATCTAGTCAAAATAAAACAATAACTAGTGATGAAGCAAGTTATCGGTGTAAATGCTATTAAGCATTCAAATGATATTTTGATTGTAGGTTAAATGCCTAAAAAACTTACATTACTATCAAGAGAACTTGAGTTAATTGTAGAATTATGAGTTATTAATTTGTTGAACTTATTGAACTTACGGGAAGGACTCACACTGATTACATTAGAATGATCAAAACGATATTTCAATTTGCATAATTATTTATTAAAAATAATCAACAATAACTATTTATAAAAGAAAATCATAAAAATAAATACTCATAAAAAGGAAAACATTAAATTAAAAGCAAAAAAACGGACATGAATTCATTAAATTAAAAAACAAAAAACTTTATCTTACATATATATTATTAAAGAGTCAATAAAAGTTAAAGCAATTTAACATGTATAAAATCTTAAATATAAACATGTTTCTCTCCTGTCCCATATTTAATTCTATATTTCATCAAACACTAAATGAGGTTGCTTTTATTTTACACTTCAATAACTATTAATTTAATAAATTGATATTAGGATAGTTCTTGAGATTTTGCCAGAGAATTTTTATCCTTAATTCTTTCCTATGAAATTTGAGCTTAAAATTAACAACAATTTTTATAAAACACTATAATAATTTCTAATTTTATTTATTATTTTAATTAATATACATGAAAAATACTCACTGTATCACAAAGCAATATATGCTATTAAAAATTTAAGACAATCACAAGAGAGTGATTATTACTTGCGTACACCAAAAGAATATTGATACCGTCACTTTGAAGGATCCACCAGATAGATAGCATCATTGTTTAATTGATCAATTTGACTCTAATTTTTTTGAAGCTTCATAAAACTTTCAATTTCAAATCCACAAACCACGCCACAATTATGACAGGAAACAAATACTTTTCAGTGTATTGGCCCATAAATGCACTTGGGGAATAGATGTCCACCGTTGGATGGTGTACTTGCTTTAATCTAACAGTGGACAGGTACTTTGCAGGCGCATTTATGGGCCAATAGACTGAAAAGTATTTCTTTCCATTATGACAATTTCCACCTTAGTAACGTATCATTTCAAATAATGCTAATAATACTAGTGATTGATGGCCAATGCTAAATAATTACTTCCATTTTCCTCCTCATGATGCACGATGCTTTCCATTTCCAGTAAAGGATTCAGAGCACGAGCGTTGTCCAATTGCTCTACAAAGATTCTTTTTCGGGATTTTCCACGTCATCTTTTTGAACATTTTCCATAATTCTGAGAGCCTCGGTCAAGAAAACGTTTCAGGTGCAGGCCCCAAGAACAGCATTACAGTACGGCTTTTCTCTGTCTATTGCCACGAGGGCAACATTGACCGGAAGAAAAGGTTTTCCATAATTCTGAGAGCCTCGTCAAGAAAACGTTTCAGGTGCATGCCCCAAGAACAGTATTACAGTACGGCTTTTCTCCGTGTATTGCCACGAGGGCAACATTGACCGGAAGAAAAGGTCCGGATGGCGTGACGTTGGCGTTTTCACCATTTCTGTAGTTGCACATCGACCTGATGTTGACGTTTTTCATCATTTCTGTGCCCACATTTACGATGTGAACGCATGCAGGGAATGGGTCAATTGTTCGCTATAGCTATTCATTTGGCTTTCCGAAGGTAACATTTTGAATAAATCTGACTGTCACCACCATTGTAGATTTGATAATACATTGAAAATGATGAGTGAATGATTTCACTTCATTTATGTCTATCAGGTTTATAAAATATATTTCAAATTTTACAATGCACATCTGGCATTTCCAAAAATAAAAAATAAATTTAATATTTTCAAGACCTACAATCCACACGTGTTTTTTTTTTGTGAGAGGAGAGGAGTGATTTAGAAAAATATTTCAAGATCTACAATCTACACGTATTTTTGGCGAGGATAGGAGTGATTTGAACATAGTTATCCAATTCGGTCATATTAGTTAAAAAAATTAGAATTATAGTCAATTCATTCAGTTATGTAGAGGTTATTTTTGGTTAAAAAAACATTAATGGATTGCCGTTTATATTCCTGACAGCCCGGACAGGCAAGGCAAGCCAAAATAAAGGCAATCTCAATATTCAGATTACAGGTAGATAATGAAGTATATGGGTGAATTAGAGGTTAATTTGGTAGATATCGAAGTATATGGGTGAAGTTTTTTGTAAAAGTAAATGGGTGAATTTTTTTTTAAAAGTATATTGTTTATTTTTTTTCAATTCAAAATATTTTAATTTAATTATTTCCATAATGTTAGAAGTCGTCAATTATTTTTTTATATTTGGGATAATAATTAAGATTGGTTTTTTGGGTTTGGTTTGTTTTTTCTAATCTAAGTTTTGGAAAAAAAATATATAAAAGTATTTTTTTTGTTTTATGTAAAAGGTTTCCGCTTTAAAAGTTGTGGATGTTAATGGATTTAGGAAAAATCTGATGGGTTTCTATTTATCAATAAGAAAAACATAAAACAAATGACAGTGGTTTGAATGGTTGGATAATGAATGTCTGTGAGTTGGTTGTTGGAAAAATTTCTTAGAATAATAAGAACACCAATTATCATTGCTCCATGGATGTTTCCATTACCACTTAAAATGCTATGTCAATTCAATGTTTTCTGCTATCTTGTTTCTCTGCCATTATTTTCTCCAATTTCAATTTATTTGTAGGTTATGCTTTCACTACTTAAATCAAAAAATGGTATCAGAGCTTTTGGGAAAAGTTGGTGTTAATGGCAAAGATGAATGTGAAGATTAAAATCGAAAAGTTCAATGGCAATATTAGCTTTGAGCTATGGAACGATAAGATGCAGGATATGCTCGTGGAGCAAGGAGTGGCAAAGATATTGTTGGGTAGGGAAAAGAAACCTGTGGGAATGGATAATGTCGACTGGAAGGATATGGATGCATGAGCCCTCAATACTATTCATTTGTGCTTAGCCGATGATCTGTTGTTTAACATCATTGGAGAGAAAACAATTGCAGATTGATGGACCAAGTTAGAAATCATTTATATGACGAAGTCCTTGACGAATAGAATCTACTTGAAGCGACAATTATACATTTATTTGGAGGAAGGAAGGTACAAATATCTCTAATCATTTGAATTCTTTTAATAATCTTTTATGTCAATTGTCTAGTATATATGTAAATCGTGAAGGTGAAGACAAACATGATCATTTGAAATATTTTAATAATCTTTATGTCAATTGTCTAGTATATATGTAAATCGTGAAGGCGAAGACAAAGATGTTACAATACTGTGTTCTCTGCCTCATCTTGGAATCATTTGTAGCTTATATCAGTTTTAGTTCTACTGATACCATTGAATTTAATGTTGTTGTGGAAGCTTTGTTGTCTGAGGAAACATGACGAAAATCTAGCCTTGAAACCTCAACATCAAAAGAAATGGTGGCTAGAGGTTGATCAAAAGAAAAATATGAGAATTCGAGAGACACCTCAAGATAAAAGTCAAGAGGAAAGAAGAGTGAGTTAAAGTGTTGGTACTATAACAAATCAGGGTATCTTAAGAAGGATTGTTGGAAAATAAAGGAACACGTTGCTAAAAAGGACTCTACAAAGGAAGATAATTCAGTTGAAACAAGTGTAGGTATTGTTGACGAGGTGTTTTCCATATCTATTGTTTCTCAACATCATTTTAATTGGTTGCTAGATTCTGGTGCTTCCTGTCATATGTGTCTTGATACAAATTGGTTCTCTTCATACCAATCTATTGGCGACGGTGTGGTTTTCATGGGAAATGGTGTTACACGCAAAATTGTTGGGATTGGTAGTATTAGGATTAAAATGTATGATGGTACTATTAGAATGTTAATAGAGGTGAGCCGTGTGTCTGAGATTAGAAAGAACTTAATATCTTTGGGACTATTAGGTTCTACTGGTTATAAATGTACAGTTCAAGGTGGAGTTATGAAGGTGGTGAAAGGCATCTTGGTATTCATGAAGGCTATGAAGGTGGTGAAAGGCATCTTGGTAGTCATGAAGGTTAAAAGTTTTGGGAACCTTTATAAGCTTGAAAAAGAACATAAACAGGTCATGCATTAGTAGCATCTAAAGTTGAAGTGACTCGACCCATTTATGGAATCATTGTTTCGGTCATATGAATGAAAAAGTGATGAAGGTATTGGTTGATCATAAGTTAGTTCCAGGCTTGAAATATCTGAATTTGAATTTCTATGAGCATTGTATTTATGGAAATAAATGTAGACATAAATTTAAAACATAAAAAAATGTTAGTAAAGGTATCCATGACACATCCATTCAGAGCTTTAGGGACCATCTCCTAAAATCTATTTTGGAGGAACTTCATATTTTGTAATATTTATAGATGATTACTCTAGAAAGTTGTGGATCTATTTAATGAAAAGAAAATTTAATGTTTTTTATGCTTTTAAGAAGTATAGAGCTTTGGTTGAAAATGACACTGGCCAGTCAATTAAATGTTTGAGAACTGAAAATGGAACCGAGTTTACTTCAAAGGAATTCGAAAATTATTACAAGGAAGTTGGGATCAAAAGACATAAAACTATGATTTATACTCCTATGCAAAATGGTGTTGCTAAATGCATGAATTAAACTCTTCCAGAGAGAGAAATGATTATGCTCAGTAATGGAAATTTGTAGCATGGATTGTGGGAAGAAGACATTCTTACAATATGCTATCTGGTACATTAGTAATCATCAACTGCAATTAACTGTAAGATTCCAGAAGAGGTATGTTAACCTTGTGATTATTCAAATATTAAAGATTTTGGTTGTGATCGCTATGCTCTTATTGCAAAGAATCAACGTTCTAAGTTAGATATAAAATTAAAAAGACTAATATTTGTTGGATATGGTGATGAAGTTAAGGGATATAGATTGTGGCATCCTACTACCTACAAAATCATCATTAACAGAGATTTCATATTTGATGAATCTTCGCTCATGAAATTAGATGTAGACAGTGAAATGAAATAGGAAAATGTACCAAAAATTCAACAAGTTCAATTGGAAACTCAATCATCTTCAAAGCGGGAGGATCATGAAGATGTTCATGAAGAAACTCTTACAGAAATGGATGAGGATACATAAATTTCTAAATTAAGGAAATACTGCAACAAATTGTATGAATGTCTACACAAATTATATTTTTCCCCTAAAGGTATGATGATTTTGCTACATATGTTTTTTTAATTTCTAATGATGGAGAACCTAGTTGTTATCAAGATGCAATGGAAGTATGTGATCATGATAAATGTAAAGTAACAATAAAATATGAAATGGATGCCTTACAAATAAATAAGACATGGGATCTGGGGAACTTCCTAAGGACGTGAAAGTTGTCGATTGCAAGTGGGTTTACAAATTGAAGAAAGGAGTTGATGATACCGTTAAGAAGTACAAAGAAAAGACTAGTTGAAAAAAGATATTAGGATCAAAAGGAAGGTATTTATTTCCATGAGATTTTTTTTCAAGTTGTTAAGTTTTGTTTCACTTAGAGTTGTGTTAGCATTATTTGCATTACTTGATATAGAGTTAGAGAAAATATATGTCAAAATAACATTCTTACATGAAGATTTGGATGGGGATATCTGTATGGAAAAACTAGAAGGGTTTGTTCAAAATTGCAACAAGAGTTTTTTTTCAAAACTCAAGAAGTCATTGTATGGCATGAAGTAGTCTCCCAGGAAAGAGTAAAAGAAGTTTGACTCCTTCATTATGAGCTACAAGTTTACTAGAAGTCAGTGTGATCATTGTGTTTACTTTCAAAATTTTGAAAGTGGCATATTCATTATTTTGGTCTTATATGTTGATGATATGGTTGTAGCAAGAAAAAGCATGGTTGATATCAACATGTTAAAGGCTCAGTTGGCTAGGACTTTCAAAATGAAGGTTATGGAGCAAAAAAACAAATATTGGGCATGGAGATACACAAAGACAAGAAAAATGGTAAGTTGTGTTATCACAACAGATGTATGTGGAGAAAATACTTCTGAGATTTGCTTCGAACAATGTGAAACTTGTTCAAATCCCTTTAGCTTCCCATTTCAAGCTCTCTTCAGGTTTGTATCCTAGTAATGATGAAGAAAAGGACTATATGGCTTGTCTACCTGAAACTAATGCAGTAGGATGTTTTATGTATGTGATGGTTGGTATAAGGCCATATATTTCACATGCAATTTGTATTGTCAGTTAATACATGGTGAATCCAAGTAAAGTGCATTGGGAAAGAGTAAAATGGGTGTTTAGATATCTTAAAGTCACAAGTAATTATTGCATCATCTGTAATGGTAGTAGTGATTCATTTTGTGGTTATGGTGATTCAAATTTTGCAGGTGACTTGGACAAGAGGAGATGTATTTTTGGATATGTTTTTACTCTTGTAGGTGGCGATATTAGCTGGATGTCGTAGCTACAGAACATAGCTTCTTTATCCACTACTGAGGCATAACACATAGATGTCTCATATGCTTGCAATGAGGAAATTTGGTTAAAAGGTTTGCTAGGCAAGTTTGGAAGGATGCAGGGCAAGGTGAAAGTGTTTTGTGATAGTTAAAGTGTTATTCATTTTGCATGGAATTCAACTTATCATAGTAAAAAAAATATATATACCTATTAAATACCATTTTGTAAGACATGTTATTGACGAAAGTGGATTGGTGGCTCTGGAAAAAGACCATACAAAGAAAAATTGTGTAGACATGTTCACAAAACCAGTCTTGTCAGAGAAGCTAAAACGGTGCCTAGCTTCTCTTGGCTTGCAAGGAAGGTGATGAATAATTTGGGCATGATATATCAATTAAATTGTTGTCAAGGTGGAGATTGTTAGAAGTTACCAACTATTTCCCTATATTCTTGGGATAATACCTAAAATTGGTTCCTTTGGTTTGGTTTATTTTTTCTAATCCAAGTTTTTGGAAAAAATATATCCAAGGAATTTTTTTGTTTTATGTAAAAGCTTTCTTATGTAAGTGCTTTAAAAATTGTGGATGGATTTAGAAAAAAATTGAGAGGCTTTTATTTATCCATATAAACCTATAGAGGAAATAAGAAAAACATAAAACAAATAGAGAATGAGTTGAATGGTTAGATAATGTATGCTTGTGAGTTGATTGTTGTTGAAATATTCACTGAGGTTATCATTACCGAGTGAATATTTCCTCATAATAAGAATTTTACCAAATACAATGTTTAATTGTTTTGCTATATTGTTTATTTACTATTATTTTTTCAACTTATTCTTAGATTATGCTTTAGCTACTCAACTCAATACATATTGTATCATTTGAAGCCGAACTGAAACTAAAACCGACACCGGGTAACTATGAGACATAATGTCCTCCAAATTGATGAGATATCTTTCAAACCGCACGAACCGTTTGGATCATTTTGCAAAGAATTTTTCGCTTCATCGAACACACCCCAACATCAAAGTTAAGAAGTTAAAGTCATTTCATGAGAAAGAATCCTTCAGAGAATTTAAGGACTAAGACCTTTGACTGAGACCTATTTTGCACGTGGTTACTGGTTCTTAAGATATTTTATGAAATATATTGATTTATTTTGTGGTTCAAGGAGATGCATGGACATCGAAAAGCGTAACATATTCAATTAATGTGAAAAAATGGAATCAAATTCATTTATTGAGTTGGACATAGATCTTGTTATTAATGTACAATATATTAAACTGTTTTGTTTGTTATGTTTATTTTAAATGGAAGATGTTTTTGCTTTGTCTTTATAGGTGGATTTTAACTAATGACTGTTTCTGTTCTTTTGAAAATAAAAACACTAATCTAGAAGTATTATGTGAAAAATTAATCTAGATTTTGTTATTGATAGATAATATGTTAAATTGTTTTGTTTATTTTAAATAAAATGTTTTTTTGTTTTTCTTTATGAGTGGAGTTTAAATATTGAATGTTTGTATTCTTTTGAAAAGATTCCAAAAATTTAATTAATCCAAAAGTATTTATCTGAAAAATTGGAATCAAATTTTAATTAATCTAGAAGTATTATGTGAAAAATTAGAATCAAATTCATTTCTTGAGTTGGGCACAAATTTTGTTATTGATGGATAATTTATTAAATTGTTTTGTTTATTTTAAAATTAGCACTAAAAGGAAAGAAATAGAAAGTTACATGAATGCCACAAATTGTAAGTGGTTATGTGACTTGTTGGGATTTCTGTCAACTTTCTACAAAGTTTTAAATTCCTAAGGGTAGTTTAACAAGCATAGGTGGCCACAATGTGTTGTGCAATATGGGATCATTCATGAGTTTTCCAAATCTAGTATATCAAGTGATGTTATAAATGGAAGTCGGTTATGATAAAATGAGTTTGTACGAAGAGATGGTATCCTATAAATATTTTATAGTCTTCCCATGGCATAGTTTTGAGATGTTTGTATTGTACCAAAAGGATTCTCACTACGAGGGTGTGATGACCCTAGAGAAAATGTAGAGGCAAAAGAATTAGTACCCCTAAGGAAAAATGAACTCCCAAAGGCATGAATTCAAATGGGACCATATCTGGGTCTAGAAGTATAATTTCTAAAAGTCAAATCACTTCCATGCATGAACATCACTATGGATCATGGTACTAGCAGGGACATTGCCCCTAAATTATTAGGCACCCTCAAAGACATTTGAGCCTCGATGGAATGACATTAATCTTAGTGTTGTATTTCCCCATGGATTTTGTAACCCTATTTTCCACTCCACCATACTGAAAGAAAAATGGTTCAACATACCTCAGTTTTTGGCCATAATTCATCCCCTATTACCTTTGATTTTACTTATGTGGGAGTTGCTCCATGTTAAAAGGGTGGAATTACATAATTGTGTAAGTTTTCATAACTATTTTGTCAAAATTTCATAATTATGAAATAATAATTCTTTCATAATTGAAGAAAGAACTCATAATCGAGAAAAAGTGTTATAGATTTTGTCATTCTAAAGGAAATTTACCCACTTACGTATGATTTGACTAGGGATCCATTATGGTATAATCTTCCTAACTTCTGAAACCCCTAGGTGTGTAAATACATTCTCCTCGAGGAAAGAATGAACTGATATAGTATCACCCTATCAAGAGGAAAGTGGCTAGATCTAATGTCCATAATATAACATGGGAGCTATAACCTTGTGAGAAGTTATCATTTTTAGGAGGAGAAGACTAGACTACAAATAGACGAGGAAGTTCATCTCATTTTTGAGGTATAATTTCTATGTACATCATTTTGATAAAATGGAATAATAGACTATATTTATCTTATGTTGTTGGTGTTGATCATATATACATGGTGTTCATGTTATTATGATGTTTTCTCATCAATTGCTATGATATTGATATGATCTTGGAGGAAGGTTTTACGTGTTTATATGGTGGTTTCTTATGGGTGGGATCTTGGATATAAAAAGGTGGAGAATCTCCCAAGCTAGCTATATCAAGAAACTATTGGATCTTCATTTGATAGGAGCACCCTCTCACCTTCTTTCTACAAGCTATGTTAGGGTTTGTATAATATAGAGATTAGTTTGGAATCTTGTTGTACACTCACCACACACATATTACACATGTCTATCTAGTGATATCAGGGAAAGGATCTTAGAGAAATAGCTCCCTGCTATTGGGTAGTTATAAGTACAAAAGAAATGTTGACTACACTAGGGAGTCGAATCTATTTTTGCAAATCTCTTCTTTTCGTTGTTTTTTTTAAGTTTTTTGTTGATTCCTATATGTTGTATGCTACTTTTTGACCTAGTTATGGTGCTTTTCAAACTAATTTATTTCATATTTGAATAGATATGGCCTTCAGTTAGATCAAGATAATTTTTTTTCTATTTTTTTTAAATCCAGAAAATACTAGATCGTGGGTTTCATATCATATTTTTTTGTGTAAAACAACCACAAGTCCAAATTATTCACGAAATGTAATGAGAAAAAATAACCTAAAATGGAGTTCAAATAAGGTTGATATTGATGATTTAAAAATAAATTTAATTTTTTATTTGTTTAACAATTTTAAGGTTTTCCTTCAAGTTGTTTTTCTTGATATTTGTAGGGTTTTCTTCAACTATTGCTTTTATCTTTTGGATATGTATTCCTATTGTTTATTACAGTTCATATCTATCTCATATTTGGTTTAGAACTACTGTTTTGAATTAAATGACCTTGGTTTCCGATTTGAGGGTTTACATTAGATTGTTTTTTGCTCAATTTTGGGGCATTTATCATCATGGTATTTCTTTGATCCTTTGGACCTCTATTATCATTATATGTTACAATTTAGATCTAGCTCATATCTAAATCAAAACTTTTGTTTTTCATTGGATCTAATAAATTTATCTTTTTGGTGTTTTCATTGAAGTTTTTTTACTTGAGTTTCCATGCTTTTAGGGGTGTTTTTGTTTCTTGATATTTATGGTTGTGCAAATTTGGGCCTAGAAGTTCTGGATGAACATTATGGATCAACCTATCCTATCAGATCCAATGAGTTCTCTTTGATTTCCTTTCCTTTCTTAGTTTTTTTCCTTGAATTAGGGTTATGTTTTTTGGATCATTATAGATCATTGTTCATGCTTATTTTTGCTATTAATTATGATACAACCATGGTAATTACTTTATATGTAAATTTAATTTCTAGAACCTTTATTTTTATTTCCTTTTTGTGAGTGACTAATTGCAAATCCAAGTTTCAATCTCTTGAGTGCTTTGTGCTCTTTCTTGGTATTTTCTTTTATGCTCTCTTTGATATTTTTTCTTGGGATGTTTTTGGGTATGTATTCTTATAAACGTAGTGAATTTCAAGAGTGATTATTGAGAGTGTGTAAGTTTGATTGATTTAATTTGAAAAAGGAAAATAATATTTCCCCTTATCTAGATAGAGTTCATCAAATTAAATGGAAATTTATCATTTTCATTTAGCTTCCATTAGGTTTTTGGTCGAAATTATATCGCATAATCGAGTAAACAAAAAATATTAAAATTAACATTTAATAAAATATATTTGACACTTTCTTCTCACTAGTAGCACAAGAATATTAGCAAAGGATAGGGTCTCAGAATAACAGATTGAGGTTAACTACTACAAAAACACCAAAAAAAAAATCTAAGATCTTGCAGTAGACAAGGAAAATCCACTTGTTGTAACATGTTTCCTAGGAAGGATTTGTAACAAAAGGTCATTCATAAGGTCACATTCTGATATAGGTGGATATTGGTGGCCACCCACCTATTCCACATGGGGCCCCACCATTGTTTCTTTCAAATTTTCAGTTTCCTTAATTGTAGCATAGTTTACTATTTTTAGCAATTTTTCACATCGTGAACTTCTGGAGCCGATTTGAGGCCCTAAATTTAAGATGTTTTTTGGAAAAAATGATAGAAACATGGAATTTCCTTCGATGTTGATCACATAAAAAATTGTATTCCTCGTATAGATATTTATAACAAGTAATTTTTCACTTCAAATAGAGATCTTATGCCAAAGTTATGTCCCTAGAAAGATTGATGTACCAATTTACCCAACGAGGCCCATAGTTCTGGTGCTTAATCTACGGTTAGGGTTTTGGATGTTTGGAGTTATTCATTGTTTCTCAATAATAAATAGGCCCTTGAGCCTCATTGTAACATAGTTCAAAGGTCTATAGCCACCACATATCTTCTCAGAGATAAGCTACCATTGCCTTAGCTAGTTTATTTCCATTCTGTCTATAAGAATATTTTAGTTATTTTTTCTTAATGAAATGAAGTTTTATTTATATTACATTTCTTCTTTTATGAATATTTATGTATTTCATTGTGTTCCCGGATAAATATATATCAGTGGCATTAGAGCTGTTTTCTCTTTCTCGATCCTTCTTTCCATGTCCCCAATGAGGTTAGGGATTAAGGAGTTAGGGCTCGATCTGGTTGAACCTTTGCAAGATCAGCCTCGGAAACTCTGACGACCACCCATGGGGGAAGAAAATAAAAATGAGGGAGCAAGATAACGTATCAAAATATTGATCAAGGAGGCCCTTGAGAAACAAAGGAATGCGATGATGGATAACTTTTCCCAGATCCTTCAACGACTACCCATCGGCGACACATCTACATCTATCAGTCACTTTGGAGGCACCACTCCTTTTAAGGTACAAGTAAAATTTGACAAAGTTGGGTATCAAATATTCGAAGAAACATTTGGTGCTAAAGTACCACAGTTGTTTGCACATATACATTCAGGAGGAAATGGAGTTCCTTGACATCTCCTCACTTGGTACGAGATACTGGTATGCTGCCAAGATTGAGAAGAAATTCAAATAGAAAAAATGATACTTTGAATCTGCAAATCAAAATCAAGGGAAAGGATAGGATCTATACACCACTCATAACCATACACCATTGGGTGGCTTCACTAAGGATAGGATCTATGCGTCAGCCAGTAGTGTTTCCTTCTCTATAACATCAAGCCCTTCACAGATGAGGTATTATGTGAAATTTCTCCTCTTTATTTTTGTGATGTATTATTAGGCCAACCATAGTTGTGGAAGCGACATGTTATGTATGAGTCCTGGCCTCATGTTGTTATTGTTACTTTGGGTGATAAGCTGTATAGGATACCAGAGGTACCATCACCTACCACTATCTCTTTGGTTACTGCAAAATAATGTAGTAAGCTCATTTCAAAAATCAAGAAATTTGTTTTCTTGGTGATCTACCCTCAAGGAAAGAAGAATATTTTGGCCATGACCTCCAGACAGGGCTCCTCCACACAATAAAAATAAAGTAACAAGGTCGTGGAGGAGTACGGGGACATGTTCACCTCACCTGCAGGGGTGCCTTTGCACTGTCGAGTCAATCACCCTATCGATCTGACCCTAGGTGTGTCAATGCCAAATGGACTGATCTATCAACGCTCTGTTATGGAGAAAGATGAAATCAAGAGGCAGATTTAGGAGTTGCTACAAAAATGTCACATCCGGCCGAGTTCATTGCCTTGTGGGAGCCCGATTGTGTTGGTTCAGAAGAAGAATGGGACTTGGAGACTTTGTATTGACTATTGGGCGCTGAAAAAGATCACTGTCCAGAATAGGTACTTGATCCCACGGATTGATGAGCTTCTAGACCAACTTAAAGGGGCAAAATATTTTAGCAATATCGACTTGAAGTATTTGTATCACTAGTTACCAATCAAACCCTTCGATGTGTGGAAGACTACCTTCAAAGCAAAGGAGAGCCTTTTCGAATGGCTATTCATGACTTTCGGGTTGACGAGTGCCCCTGCAACCTTCATGAGGTTGATGGAAGACATCTTGTGGCCATTCACCAACTCATTTTTAGTATTGTACTTGGATGACATCCTGATCTTCAGCCATACTTGGGAAGAGAACCTCCACCACATCTGACAGGACCTCCAAACACTGCGGCAACAAAAGTTGTGTGCCAATTTGGAGAAGTACACTTTTGGCATGATTGAGGTTCCGTACCTAGGATACATTATTAATAAGAAGGGGGTACATGTCGACCCAACCAAGATACAAGTCATTCGAGATTGGCCAACCCCAACCACTCTAATAGAGCTTCGCAACTTTCTGGGTCTTGCTAATTTCTACCACATGTTTTTGTTGCGATTCTCTCATATCACTTAGCCCTTGAGTCAAGTCACCAAGGGAGGAGTGAAAGAAAAATTATTTTGGTCGAAATCTCAACATAAGGCGTTCATAGAATTGAAACATAGCCTCTGCTCTGCCCCAACTCTCACATTACCAGACTTGCAACAACCATTTGATATTAAGACATATGCCTCTAACTATGCTATTGGGACAGTTCTTACTCAATAGGGGCATCTAGTGGCATATCACAGTGAGACAATGTTCGACACACTGCAAGTATCCTACTTATGAAAAAGAAATATATTCCATTTGTAGGCATGCTGACAATGGAAGCATTACATTTTTTGGAAGGAAAAAAACATCCACACATACCAATGACCGTTGTAGTTCATACAGATGCAAGGGAAGCTGCAGAACGATTGCCATCATAAGTGGTCCACATTTTAACAGTTTCATTTGAACCATTAAGTACAAGAAGGGTGGCACCGATAATTTTGCAGACTGCCTCAGCCGACCACTCATCGTGGTGCTAACCACGATTCTCAACTCTTGTGAACATGAGACTTATGATTGGCTGCTTCTCTATAAGAGCGATCCATAATTTGGCCACATATACAAGACACTCTTGGAGGGTACGCAAGTTCCAAATTTTCACCTCCAAAATGTATTGTAATGTCACCTGGGACACCTTTGTGTTCCTTCAAGCAAGTGTGCCAAGATGATTTGGGAAACGCCCTACAGTCGAGTCACTGGGAATGTTCGGGTCGATAAAACTGTGGCAGTACTGCAGAATTATTTCTATTGGCTGAACCTTCGATAGGATGTTGGGAAGTACATCAAATCCTGCACTTCTTGCGTTATTGCCAAACCAATTATTAAGAAGCAAGGCCTATATACTCCACTACCTACCCCTAGTCGACCTTAGGAATCCATCTCCATGGATTACATGTCGGCCTTCCTTCTACAAAGCATGGAAATGACTGTGTTTTCATGGACATTGACAGATTCTCAAATATGGCCATTATGGCAGTCTGCAAGAAGAATATCACAACTAAGGCCACTACTAAAAACTTCTTTGAACGAGTGTGGGTGAACTTTTGGATCCCACAATCTATTCTATCAGATTGAGATAGTAGGTTCCTTAGCACATTTTGGTCTAGCCTCTCGTCAATGATGGACCCCAAGCTCACCAACTCCACAAGTTTTCATCCCCAAAATAATGGCTAGATAGAGGTCGTCAACATGATGATCACACACATTTTTCACATGTACAATTCAAAGCAACCACACATGTGGGATGAGAGCATTCCCTATGTAAAACCAAGCTATAAATGAGTTCTCCACAGCCCAACTGGCCATAACTCCTTTCAGGTGGGCTTCAGATTCCAACTACTATGTCCCATTGACATAGCCATGTAATTTGCGACTACTCAGGCCAATTCGGCTAATGTCCATTTTGAAGTTGATAAGGCGAAAAATTTCATCAAACACATTCAACACATCTGCCAATAGGTTCATGACATATTAGACAGAGCCAATGCTAAGTACAAGCAACACCATGATTAACATCGGGTGCCACACAACTTCCGTGTGGGTGACAAAGTGTGGCTACATTTGCAGAATGAGGGCCTCGTTGGACCCCATTGCAAGCTTTTCCCACTTCAATATGGTCTGCACACCATCACCAAGGCTATATGGTCCAATTCCTTCAAGCTCAGTATTCCACCATTCCTTGGTCTGCACCTAGTGTTCAATGTGGACCGCCTTCGGCCCTGCTTCCCATAACTACTAGATGCCTCTGACATTACATAACAACTCACATCAACAAAGTTAGACCCAGACTACATGGAACAAACCACCACGGATCGTATATTTGACATGCAAATAAAGAACACTCACTAGGAGAAAATCCAATTGTATCGGGTTGTCAAAGTTGACCAACTCCTGCACCAAGGAAAATGGTTCACTAGGGACCAAGTTCAGTAGAATTTTCCTCATCTCATGGAGGAAACCAACAAAATGGGTACCATTTATTCCAAAGGGGGGAGGAATGATTAAGGTGGATATTGGTGGCCACCCTCCTATTCCACTTTGGGCCCCACCATTGTTTCTTTCATTTTTTTAGTTTCCTTAATTGTAGCACAATTTACTATCTTTAGTAGTTTTTCAGGTCCTAAGCTTCTGGAGCCGTTTTGAGGCACTAAATAACATTTTTTGGAAAAAACAGGAGAAACATCAAAATATTTTTGATTTTTCTCACATAAAAATTTATAGTCCTTGGATAGATATTTATAACGAGTTATTATGCACGTCAAACTAAGATCATATGCCAAAGTTACATCCCTGAGAAGATTGATGTACCAATTTACCCAAACGGGGCACATAGTTTTGGTGCTTCATCTTCTAGGGTTAGGCTTTTTTATGTTTAGGGTTATCCATTGTTTCTCAATAATAAAAAGGCCCTCGAGCGTCATTGTAACACAGTTCAAAGGCATGTAGCTGCCACATATCTTCTCAGATATAAGGTATCAGTGCCCTATCTAGTGTATTTCTGTTATGTCTGTAAGCATATTTCAGTTATTTGTTATTAATGAAATGAAGTTTTATTTTTGTTGCATTTCTGCTTTTATGGGTATTTCTATATTTCATTGTGTTCCTACATAAATCCAGATCACATTCAAGGAAGTGGAGTGATCTACCTTGATTCATTGGTCTTGGTGGCAATGTTGTTTACATTTATTGGTGGGTGCTATTGTCTATTCTAGATATAGTACTTGGGTATTGGAGGAGCATGCCTCAATTTGAGGAATGTGTAAGGTAGTTTCAAGCTCAATTTAATTTCCCTTACATGTGAATCTAACTAAAGATAATTCCCAAAGGGTGTGTGTTGTAGGTGATAGGCTTAGTTTCCTTTCCCAAAGAGATTTTCAAAAGAGCAAGTGAGGGGGAAATCCTTGCAATACCCAATGAAAATTTCAGCCGACTCAGTCAATTCTCCTCTGGGGGTTCTCCACAAATTATATTTTAATGTGAGCACTTGTGCCCATGCATTATCCATTTTTCATTATAAACATATATTCGTGGTTGACTTGGGAAATCATAAAGGAGGCTCTAGTATTGAGAGGATCTCTTCTCTATCTCTCTAGTTTGTGCGTTCTCATATTCTCATTCTTTTTTTAGAGAGCATTTTTTGGTCCAAGTCATAGTTTTCCCATAGAGCTGTCTTGAAAAAGCCTCCACTGTGGTTGGAAAAAGCCTCAAAAATTCTCTTATATTGTTAGATGTTTATCCTAACATGGTAGGTCCACCACTACATATATGTAGGCTAACTCCAGTAACTAAAGAATTAAATCATACTCTCGCTAGGAGGGATAATATTTGTCCTAGGGAGGAATACCTTATAACAATTGAAGTAACTGAAAAAATTCCCTTACCACACTTTAACCCACATTTGAATGACCTTCTTGGCCCATGTTTAGTGTAGATAAATTCTAATAGTAGTTAAGCCTTTTCATACTTTTATTACCACATGGATAGTGAAACTAATACTTCTTATACAGAGGAAACGGGTCCCTCTTTAATCTCTCTATCAACATTTTTTTTTCTTCCATGACATATTTACCACAACTTAGTGTCATGGGATTCATACCTCCTTTCACACCTACCACATATTCTATGGTAATTCCACCATTTGCATATATCACCCCAACAATTTTTACATGTTTTTCCATGTTTATACCTTCCTCTAGCTTTGTGTATGGTGTAGAAGAAAGCCTTGGTAAATCAATAGGAGCTAGAATATTCATTACTAGGTCATCTCAACTGATGATTGATAACCTTAGCATGGGTGCATTTTCTTCTGGGAGCATATTAGGGGGATTGTTTGTTACTTCTAGTCAAGCTAGGGAAACTTCATTTTTGGGAGTAACTATGAAACTTGGTCTAGTTCTTTGTTTGGAGAGATGCCATACTTCAGAGGTTCCTTTTCCATTTGAGGGTTTGTATACCTAACGGAACCTAACCCATTAGCACCAATATTCCTACATCTCATGCTTACGGTGGTACTTCTACATATGGATGTTTTTCCTCTACGGTTGGGTACAACATTGTTGGAATCCAAGCCTTTAGTAGTCCTTTGTTCTATATGGTAACTTACCCTAGGGGGCATAATCCTTACACCTCATATGTTGGCCTAAGATATTAGCATACTACCTTGAGTTAAAACCTTATTCAAAACTCCTCATCCTTTAGCTATGGTATGTGGGGATCATATGGTCTGTCAAGGAATTATTTCCCTTATGATTCATTTAGTCAACAACAAATTCCTTTTCTAATGCCACTTGATTTATTATATTTGCATAAATTGGAAAATTAACCCATCTATTATTACCCTAGATGACCTCCTATGTTAATGAAACTTCAATATGATGATCCCAAGTTTGAAGGGAAGTTAGGGGGAATCCTTTCATGCACACTTACCATATATGGAGTTCTTCCAACTATATGTTGGATGATTTTGTGAGGTTGTGACTCTTATAAAGAACCCTAAGTTGGGATGCTACAAAATGGTATATAGAACTCAATTGAGCATACTAAAATGACTTTTATTGTTTGGATCATACCTTATTGAACCATTTTTAGCTTCCAAGTAGGTTATAAGTTGGGGTGACCATTTTGTCAAACTTCAAGCAAGATACCACCACTCATATCTCGAATCACAGTTATGAGTGTCACAAAAGTAATATGTTCGTACAAACTAGTATTCTTAATGATGTAATTAAAAATATATTCACCTAATCCCTTTTCCCACCTATAGATAATTATCTTTCTATAATTTGGGTGGAAACTGAGGATCAAGTGATATTAAATTCTCAACACATTGATTTTATTTATTCTCAATTGGGCACATTGTATGAGATTAATCCCATTTCTCTTTAACATTATACATATATTAAACAACCCAAGATTATATTTCACTCTGATGGTGTTGTTGGTTATGTTTCTTCAAATACTATGAGCTAGGTAGTTGCTCAACTAGGAAAAATTATTGTCACTTCTCAAGCCCCAAAAGGTGAAATTGGTTCTGAATATGCACCATCTTCTTCTGAGCAATATACCAAGGTTGTTTTGATGAATTTAAAATTTCCTAATAATACTCAACAACCTAGTGGTAAAAATAAAACGAATAATAAGAAGAATAAACTTGCTCGGGAGAGTATCCAAAACCAACCTAATCAGGGTGGGGCCATAAGTAAGCATCATTAAAAGATTAAGTTTTATTGTAAGATCTGTTAGGGAGAACAGTTAACTCATGAGTTACCTCATATGTATGAACTCCATCACCTTTTTCTGCCATCAATATCCACCCAACAACCAATATTTTTAACTCATCCATTTCCCACTCAACTACAATAACAAATGATTGTGCAAGCTCCTCAACATCCACCTGCTGGCAATGGGAGAAGACGTTATCCCATTGGAGGAAATTTTTCTGCTTACATGATGAATGAACAAGTCAACCTATCTACTAGAATGAAACATTATGACCCTCTTGAGTCAATTTATACTCCTAATGACTTGGCTACCCCTACTGCATCCACTAGACCCATCACACCAGATAAGCCTATGGCACTATTATTTCACCCCCATTATGGTGTTCTCCATAAGTATACACAAATTATGAGTGCATAGGAAGCCCAACATTACAATATTTTTGAGGACCTAGCTCAAGCACCATGGTCCATTTATTCCTATTAGTTTTTGCATAGTTTTCCTCCAAAATGAAAAGCCTTATTTATTTCAACCATAGCAGTGGATCCCTCAGAGTATTGTTTAAAAAAAATGATGTTCATGCCACTCATTATAGGATATCCCATCAGGTATACTTTTAGATCATAGTTCATCAAATTCATAAGGACATATATTTCACTTTGCCGGATGAAGGGTCTTCTAATTTTGTCATGTCTACCACATGCTGGAAGGCTATAAATCGTCAAAAATTCTCTAAGTCAAGTAGTACATTATAGGAACTTCATGGACATCATTTCATTCCTTACAGAATTCAGCCAAGGTTTTCCATTGGCCTAGGAGGAATGACGACTTATGTTGATGTTGAAGTTATAAATTATCCCTTAGATTTTAGTTTTTTCCTTGGACGTACTTGGTTTTATGCCATGTTTTTTGTTGTGTCTTCATTGTTTCATGTGCTTCACTTTCCCCATGAGGTAAATATTGTTAGGATATATCAATTGGAATATTTTCTACCATTGACCAAGACTGTGACTAAGCACACTTATGTGTGAGACATTCGAGATAAGTCTGTCCCTTATAACAATTTTGGTGGAAGAATATTCAAAATCCCATCTATTATTGGTGCATTTCCTTTACCTTTCATGAAATTCCTTCTTCTTTCCCTACTCCTATGCACATGGTCTATTCTAACACTTTTGAATATCATGTGTCTCCTAACCCCTCTACGATGCCTTTTCCTTTGGATGTAGATTAGTATTGTCAACATATGTCACCTTTATCATAAGATATTTCCTATTTTGGAGTCCCATTGGTAACTCTCGATGCTAGTTATAAACTCCATCCAAATATCGAATATGACCAGGATTCTTTTCCAACATGTGCCATTAATTTTCTTATTCTACATAACTCCCTCAATGGAAAGACTTCTTCTCGAAATATTATTGTGGATGTCATGGATCGTAGTGATAATTCTTGGGATATTATGCCTCTCAATCATTCAATTCTTCCTAATTCAGAAATGGTAGGCATTGGAAAACAAAATATTGAATAAATCTAGGGGGGATTTTATTGGCCATCCCTGGAAGTCATAAGTACATATGCACCAAATATAACAATTGTATGTTGTATTTTTGATGAACTTGTGTAGTTACTCCAATGAACCTACACCACTTATTTCATTAGTGAAATTTCATTTTATATATATTAAGATATGTGATGCTTATTAATTGGAAAATATAATGAGAAAGTTGCATTAAATATCTAGGACATATTCACCGGATTTCCAACGAAATGTGGCTCATATTTTTCATTGGTTAGATTTCATTGATGAAAATTTCCATTAAATAGCTGACTAACTTGTTCATTAAAATTCTCATTGGATAGGCCCCTGGGGCTTGGTCTAATGGCCAGCGGACGTACTGCTAAGACGTTCGTGCTGATACGCAGGTCACGAGTTCAATCCCCGACCGTGAGGCTCAAAAGGCTTAGTCGATTACCCGGGAGGCGTGCCTGGGGGTATTGCGTCTCCCCTAGAGTATATAGTGGTAGCCAGGGGGATTCGACCCCGTGTCACGCGAGTACGATACCTCCGCAGTTGCCGATTTCTCTAGTTACAAAAAAAAAAAAAATTCTCATTGGATAGCCAACAAACATTAGTCATCATTTTTTAGATAATAATCATTGGATATATGACAAAACATGACTCCCTCTTTTCATTGTAAATCCCACAAAAATTGATTGAAGTTTCAGTCAAATATGCAACAAAAATACCATTATATATCCATCATAAGTTCATCAAAATAAGCATTGGATATCCATCGAAATTTCATCAAATATTCGAAGAATTTTTTGTTGAAATTCTCATCAAATATCCAATAGAAATTAAGTTGGTTGGGATATGGTTTCATCGGATATCCGAAGGAATTTTTTCAAAACTCCCATCTAATATTCAACAAAGGTTCATTGGAATAACATATGGCTTCATTTGATATCCAATGAAGCTATGTATATTAGAAAAAATATCAGTCTATGAGGATAATAAACATTTTAATATATTATAGTATAGCTATATAATAAAGTTAAAATTGGGTAAAAGGAAAATCAATCCCATCGCAACAAACCAATTGGATAAATTCACTTTTCTCGAATAAGACAATTCGTTATTAGAAATAACTAAAATCTCATCTCCCAAACAAGGAAAAATTTTATTGATAGACTAAGTGTCTTTAAGTTTTTCCTTGGTCAAACCACTATGGGAAAGTAGTTCACTCTATATCATTAATAGCTACATGGGAATGTTTCTATGTGCTCCCATTTATTCTAGAGATGCACCATGTGAATACATAATGAGGTCGGGAAGATTTTTCATTTATTGTTGTCTTTCCCACTGACATGTGTTTTAATGCTTAATGAAATAGAGAAGAATCCTAATTTTAGTTGGCAACATGAAACTGTTGTGTAGTTGGAATTCTCCAAAATTTTGGTGGCATCCTGTGCGTTCCCATTCATGTCAGGGAAGTTAGCATTGATGTTAAGGTCAAGGTAAGTTCCAAGATTTGGAGGAGATTATTGTTGGGCCAATAATATGAGATTATTATTATCAATTTTTAACACCTATTTCATCCATTTCTACTCTTCTTTATCATGTCATTTGTCATAATTTATAATATAATTCCATTTTATGATTATTTATGCTCTTATGGATAAATATTATTTTTTCTCCTTTATTATTAATAAATTGATGATTATTATGCATGATTTTATGAATGATGGTTTATTAATATATTTTGTAACATCACTCACCATTTTAGCCTCCAAGATATTTTCCATATTGTAGATTTGATCTCCAGCACATGATTCAATATTCCAACTCAGAAATTCGTTGGAATAAGAAGTGTCAGTTTTGTGTTGGATATTATGGGCAAATGGAGAAGAATCTGGAAAATTCGAAACATCGGTTTTGTCCAAAACGGAACGAATTAACTTTATCAAAGAATGGATTTCCCAAATTCGGCCCATATTAAGAGAAACAAAAAGTTCTCTAAGGAATATTTTCCGAGATTCGCTGTTGTGGCCATTTTCCAAATTCTTCCAGTTGTAATACCAAATTCGACTTGTTCTTGTAGCATGATTGATGGAAATAACTTTTTCTTTCTGATCAAGTTGTTGGGGACAATCCAATATTGTTATGAGGGATCATATTTACTATTTAATTTCTTCTCTTTCTGATTATAAAAGGAGAGCATGTATTATGTATTGGGGGGATTGAGATATTTCCTGTTGTAATTTTCAGAATTGTTCATCGACTCTTGTTAATTAAAATAGAGTACGATTGCTTGTAAACTCTGCTACATATGATCAATAAATAAGTTGCGTTGCTGCTCATTCGATTATTATGAAGTAGCTTAGTAGTGCTCACTGCCGGCTAAGGGCCCGACCTCTGGTGGAGTTCACTGCGTCTTTGTATTATATTTCTGATTCTTGCAACGTGTGAGTGATTTGATTTAACATTTAATTCTTTTAGTCACATTTCTATTTCAATTTATTAGTTTACATATTTCAAAAAGTTTGCTTTTAAAGTGCTTGCATAGTTTACTTTCATTAGCAACATTTAGTTCAAATTCTATTTTCATTTAATTGCTTTAAAGTAGAATTATCAACTGTAAAGAATACTGGTTATTTCTCCCACGTTCTCAGATTGATTATCTTGTTCTTAGTTGATTTTATCAATTTATAAAGGAAAGAGTTATCATTACTACATCCTTGACTGATGTTTGCTGAGTGAATGATTGGATTTCAGAGCATTTAAGTTCATGTCATTGTAGTTAGATTTCTTTTCCATGCATCTTTTTACTCTTGTATTTACAACACTGTACTACATATTGCAAGGCATTACTCTTAGATTGAATTGCAGTCTTAGATAGAGTACACTCTTGAAATAAAAAATTGTACCTGGATTGATAATTAATGTAGGATAAATAGGCATTCAAAAGACACCTTTTATACCTCAACAATTATGTATTAGGAGATATGATCGGATGCTCCTAGATGTGGCACAATTTTATAGTGCTCAAAAATTGATTTCCAATAATATGCGAAAGTCAAAAAATGGCCTCTTAGTTTAGAAGTTATTTCTAATCAAAGCCAGCTTCACCAAAAGTAAAAGTTGAAAAGCCAAACTAGGTGGAAGACCCTTAACAAAAATTAAGTTTAGCATAACCCCGAAATAGGCAGAAAAACATAGTGGAAGGATTTGTGGAACTAAAAATTTAAACAACAGGCATTTTGAATGACATATATGTTGCCACATGTCCTCATTAGGGCATCAATGAAAGTGCGATAGGGTCTACTATTTGGAAGTTAACATGAAGAAGGGGTGGCAAAAAGTGGGTTCACCATACTATTGATCACGAGATCAATGAAAAATATTAATTTTCCCATCCCGCAACCCCAGAAATATAAACTCCCAGTGAAGGGGGGCACAAACCATAAACGGGTTTGTTTCCAATAAAATGGGTAGATGTGAGCATGACCTCATCCTAGGAGGATGACCCCTGACAGATTTATTAAGGCATAAAATTTAAAGGATCAGAAGAAAAATGAAAGTTATTTGTATCATGTGGTTAGTCATTGATGATGTCAACATTAAGCCAATAAGATGGGGGCACGTGTCATATTGTTTTGGGATTTTCAGGTACCTAAGTGCGCCATTTTTGGGTGACACATGTAATCACTACGGAGGTAACACGCTCCGTGTGTGACACTAGTAGGATGTCATCTTGCTCGCAGGAGCCAAAAATGTTTGAGCGATGTCTAAAGAGGAACCAATGGGATGTCTAGGTATTGGGTTGAAAGGGAGACTGTTAAATCCAACTTATCCTAGTAAGTGGTTGATTGGCTGATATGCGTGTCAGGCATACCACACCAGAACGACTCTTCCTGCAAGAAATACTTCAATGGATTTTAAAGGGATTTTTTTTTTTTTTGGCTGGTATACAAGCACTAGGAAACATTGACATCGACACATCATTCATGTGGTCCTTTCATTAGCCATTGCATGCTCTCGATGGACCCCACACTACACATCATCCTGCAAGTCTCATACCAAAGGAAACTAAGAGTGCATAGTTTAAATCATTAGGATATATGAAATAGGGGCCAAATGCAAGTTCCAAAACATGGTTTTATGTATTTATATGAAAAAGGGTGCAGAGGATGATAAGCCCTCTAGGATTAAAGGTAAAGAAGTTCCCAAGAGTATGTTTGTGGTGATATGTGCTTTGTTCTTACTTATTATTAGGACTAGGGGCCTTCAAGATAAATACTGTAAAATGTGCTACAAGTGTATGATTCAAGAAATTAGGATATAAGTGGCTCTAATCATCAATACATGTTAGCAGCCAGAGAGGAGAATTGAAGCCAATGAAAATTGTTGTGAGCCCTATATTGAAACATAGAGGACCATGGTTTAAAAGGTGATTATTGGAGCTTGGCTAAAATAAATAACAAGTCACTAATTGTATTTCTTGCACACTATGAGATTTTAAATGGAAAATATAGCCAGGTGTGATGGCAGGAAAATTTCCCTAAGTTAAGAGTTGAATCAAAATTTATGCAAGGAAACAAGGGTTTCCTATAAACTAGAAGTACATGAGGCATAATGAAAAATTAGACTTGATCTACCAAGTGAAAAAGGATGCCATATAAGGATGAATGAGCACCTATGAAAGGAAACAAGGGTTTCCTATAAACTAGGAGTGCAGGAGGCACAGGGAAAAATAAAACTTGATCTCAGGATAAAAATTGTTAAAATGTCGATATCCTATCTCCTCTTGTCATTAGGCCTACCCATGAGGTGTATAAATACCACCTAAAATTGGTTAATTTTGTTAGGCCACAGGTTTCTGTAGGTGGGATCTCAATGAAACCCATAAACCCAACCTGCAAAATAGGATATTATTTTATTTTTTCATATTTTTATGAGTATATGTGGATTCAAAATTATGTTTCACGCATGTGTATGTGCTTTTGTGTGGGCTGAGTCACATATGGAAATTAAAATATTGTTTTTAATATAAGATAATTTATTCATGGGAAAGGATTTCCTAAGGCCATACAAGAGCATCAGATCTACAAGAGTGTTGAATGATGCTATAACAAGGTGTAGAAGATCTAAAAACCAGCCAAGAGCATCATGCTAAAGAATATTTGGTACACAAAAGGGTTATTAATCAACATGGATATATTTCCTCTAATGTACATTTTGAATGACAACTTCATTCTCAGTTTAATGTACATTACCAATTCCTAGAATAAATGTAGTCATAGTGATTGAATGATTATGTTTCACATACACTTCTTGAATAAGAATTAATTCAAAACATGGAGGAACATGCTAATAGAAAATGTTGGAGTTAATTCAGTTGCACAGGTAAGTAATCAGATTTGTTAGTAGAATGGAGACCCTACTTGTTCAAGATTTTGAGTGAACAAGTCCCATACTCATATTTTTAATTAAATACTAGTGTTCCTCGGTACGTATTGAATGTGATGGTTGATGACTTGAGAATGGATGTGTATCACTCTGTCTCTAGGGAACAAAAATGTGGAGAAGATATTGTCTTAGGGGGTGAATTTGTATTATGGGATATGTGAAGAGTGTGAGGAGTGGTATGCGAGTGTGTGAGAAGAAGGATTATGATGGCTGAGAGATGATAATATGTAGACCAATTCAGGGGTGAGAATATGGTTGTCTTATAAATGAAGTGTGTAGTGCAAACAATGAATACAAAATAGAGGATAAGGTGTGGTGTGGAGCAGCTAACTAGGTTTATATATATTCTTGTGCATTTATATAAGCCTCTATTTTTAGTTTGAAAATTGAATAAAAAAAATAATAGTTGGATAAAGCATGTGGTGACATGCATTCATAAGATGTTGGTGCATCTTGGAAAGTAGTGGCTTGCTACGTTAAAGGGGTTGGGGCTCCCTGTGAGTGGATGCTCACAAAAAACATGATGTAATTAAGTAGGAGCTTAAATTACATGATAATATAAAATAGATTGGTGGTTTTCTTCCTTTGGGTTTCCATCTAAAAATATGTGTGTCAATATGTGCATGTTTCTCAATGGATGGATTATATTTTCATATGAATCGTTTACATTGTTATACATGTATTTTATTAATAATTCTCACATAAATAATTCCCAAGAGTGAAAGGAAATAAAGAATTGAGTTTAACATTGTAATAGAAACGGGATAAAAGTTCATGTCATAAAAGTTAATCGAGGAAAGAAATAAGACTGTGGTTAAAGGAAACTTATTCCAGGATGAATGTTGGGAAATATATCCTAGTGGGTATCACTTGATGTGTTTATGGATAAGGAGAAATTGGAAAAGGCAATGGCTAAGGCTTTAAAAAGGAAAAAATTATTCTTGGCACATTTATTTACGAAAATAAAGAAAATTAGGAGAAAAGGAAGGTGAAAGACCACATGTTTCGTATGAGGAGGAAAATGAAGGAAATTAGAGGCCTCATCGATAAGAGGGTTTTTGAGGATCAATTGGAAAGCTTTTTTTTAGTTACAATTTTGTGAGCTCTTGGTTAGTTCATTTTTGGAGCTCTCTTTCTATGCTATCTATCTCTCATTGTTGGACACTTGGAGTTTTCTTGAAGCATTCTATCATTGGATAAAAAAAATAAAAAGAAGGACAAAGAAGGAAAAAAGAGAGAAAATATCAAGAAAGGAAAGGTTGGAACAAGCAGGCTTCAACATGAATACTTGTTGGTAACAAATTGCATGTATGATTTCCTACCTAGTTTTGACATTCATACTATGTTCATGTTGGTATTTGGAAATTTTGATGTTGGTGGCATGGTTTTTCAAGGTTTTGACAATGGTTTTCAGCCTTTCCATTACATTTCGAGATAGCCATGGTGTGATGAGATTGTTCTCGTTTTTGAGCTTTGGAATTACTGGAAGGTTTAAAAATCCAAAGTGAATGTAGTCTAAGGAACATTACCAAATGCCTAGGAATCCCTTAACCGATAATGGTGGGATATATGGTAAATCTTGAGGGTGGAGTATCGGTTAGGGCCTAGTTATCCAGTCTAGATTGTGGTAAATCCTAGAGACTTGGAGATAGAAATTTCCTCAAGGATGATGAGGGAATCCGAAGGAATTCCAAGCTCCCTTTCGTTTTGTGAGCTCAGAGAAAGTATAGGTGAGATCACATTATGGTGAGGGTGGAGGAGGCTTAACTTATGGATCCACTTATTTTTTTTGGATTGTTTTATCCCATGAGATCCCACATTCATGCTTGGAATACAACACGAGGGTGAATAGCTGAAAGAAAGATTTGGTTCAACCATACATATGGTTGGGTGGTACGTGGAAGTCCCGAACCTAGTTGGCTCTTGCCTATGTTTAATAAAAGCTAAGTTATCTTGTTTCTTATTGGTAAATGTACCTATTATTATGTGGCTTTAATGGTTGTTATATAATGGTTTTTGATATGTTTATATGTTAGTTATATGCATGGATATCTGACTAGTTTTAGTTGGGGATATTTTTATGTTTTTACTTGTAACTAAAATAAAAATTGATGCGAGACCTAATTGATGTCAATACAGATAATGGAGAGGGTGGTTATATTTTTTGTTAAGTTTCATATGAGTTTTGAGTCCCTTATGCTCATACCTGCATTCATGATCTGTAGGTTGCATATCTACCAAGTGTTATGATCGAATGTCAGTCCTAGTTGGGGATTTTTAGTCCTAGTCTTGGTTTTAGTTTTTGTTTTATAATAATTATTTTCATGTAATTTATGAGTTCTTAAATTTCATGTGTATTTCTAGACAGAGGGTTAGCCCCAACCCTAAAATAGTGGCTCAAATTCTACGGTCACTCGCACAAGACTGAGAAAAAAAGGCCACAATCACACTGATGGAGGCCTATGGGAGCCACTCGGGGTTTTTTAGTTGCATGGAAGGCTTGAAAATGGAGCGAATAGGGCTCTATCTTAGGGAAAATTATTTTCTCTCAGGGATGGACATTTAGAGGGGTTGTGTTACGGCTAGAGGGTCTGAAGGAACGTGAGGGAAGTCAGTAAGGCATGTTTTATAAAATCCATTTTGAAAAAGTCACCAAGGAGGTTGAGTGCTGTCATATTTTCCCCTCATCTCGTGTTTAACCCAGGTAAGCCAGTGAAAGTGGGTAAATGTGTGGGGAGAGGTTCGTTACATGTGGTATTTGAGCATGGTTCAACACTTGGACTAGATGGGATGAATGCATGTTGTTATGCATGCATTGTCACGGTTAAGGTTTCATGCATGAGATTATGGTATGAAGGATCTGTCATTATGATGCTATTAGTATGTTATAATGCTGATGTGTTGGCCAAGATAGAGAAGGAGACATAGATCAGCAGAGTTTGGTTGCAGCACTAGAATTTGTGACAAGAAAATATCGTCATACAAGTTTGTATGTTCGACATGTAGGTATTTTGATTAATGATCATTATAATAATTAGGTTTATGTTCATGCCTATTGATGTTATGGTTACATGTATGATAGATGTTAGTTAATCAATGTGATCATATTTCCTTGTGTTAGTTAATGATGAAAGATAATAGCTTGTTGGTATATGCATTATGGTTGTATGAAGGATGGTTATAGTCATTCTAATTAGGATCTTGATGTTATATGTTTCGTGCTAATATGGATTGACCTATGATGATGGTTAAGGTCATGACATACAAGTTTGAGTCGATATGCTTGTGATATTGTGTCATAATTATCTAGACTTACTGTGCAAATGCAATTGTTATGCATGAATGGCAATTTTTTAAGATTTATGGTGTGAAAATGTTAACAAGTTAGTGTTATCGATATCAAGACCTTATTTATGTTTGATTTTATGTGTTGTGAATTTGTAACATGATAAAATAGGTTGATTGTGTAGACAAGATATCATCCCATAACATACATTGAGGTATTAGTTTGCTTATGTTGTATGCATGGTGCTTAATTGTTTGATTATGTTTTCTATTTGGTGTTCGAGTGTCTGGATATGGAATCTAGTTGATCTATATAACATGGTATGTTTATAGTCCATTTGAATGTTTGATTAATTTCATGATATAAGTATGTGCCTATAACATTGCATGAAAGAATGATTTTGTTTTAAGATGGTTGTACTAATACATTATCTACTGAAATATCTTATGTGTACCTGAGTATAATTAGGTTATAGCTGTAGTATTATGATTTTGAGTATTAGTTGATTATGACATGGCTGTTAGTCTTGGTAGAGGTTGATTTTAGTTAATAGAGATGATGTCTTGATACTTGGAACATGTGGCTAATAGTTGTATTTAGTTACAAGGAAGCATGTTTCGCACAACAAGGTAACATAACTTGTATATTGTTATATTTGTTTATGCACTATCATTTATATGGTTATGGCAGAGTGATACAGGGAATTGCATGGAAAATAGACAGGCATAAAATATTGAAGAAGGACCAGGTTGAGCATTCGAAGCCATGGGGATTGGGTCATGGTGTTAGTTGCTAGTCTTGTGATTCTGGTCTTTGGTGACTTTTTGCATTTTATTTGTGTCTTTGTTTATGTATAGTGCATGGGCATGGCACTTTTTTTGTGGTGTAGTATTGCTATTGGTTTTCATGGTTCTATTTTTGGTTTCTTTTGGTTATTATCTTTTATGTTTCGAGAATCTTGGGAATTGGTTGGGAAAGAGAAATTTTATGGAGCTCAAGCAGAGTTTAATTAAACCTAACAGGTAATGTAAGATTCAGATGAAGCTTGGTGAATGTATAATGGAATTTGAAGAAAAGAGTATGACAATCGGTTGGATTGGTTGGGTACATTGGGGTAAATGGATAGTGGCAGCGCAGTCATGAGAAAGGTAACAAGAAATTTAAATAAAATGGATTTGAGGCATAAAATTCATTGGCTATATTAGGAAATATTGTTCTAAATGTTCTGCATGCGTTGCACAAATAAAGGAATTTCTCTTAACCTAGACCTTACGATATCAGGTAATTGTTTTGCAACTATGATTATGGTTTATGTCTATTTATGCATATATGTATGTATGTATGTATGTATGCATTTATATCATTGAATAACACGGTCATTAGGATTTTTTTGTGCTAGTTTTGACATGTATATATCTATGTGTGTGTGTGTGGTCGTCAGGGATCATGATTTCCTTATGCTAATGATTATATATATGTATATATGTATGCTAGTTTTCTGACAGAGTCACTATACATCATGATTCTTTTATGCTAATGTTTATATGTGTGTGTGTGTGTGTGTTTTTACATTATTGTTTAACATGGTTGTTAGCGATCATTCTTGTGGAGGAATGATTTTTTATGCAGGTGACTGGCATGAAGTGGTTTATGGTTCATCCGGAATAAAGTGGGAAGTGTAGCCCTCATAGATTTATGAGGTCAATATCATGTCGATATGAATTGATAATATATGCTTGTGTTGTGAAACCAGCTCCAAAAATAGAAGAAAAGAGATATAAATGCCTTAGAAATAAGCCACTTCGAGGGGGCAACCTCTAATACATTACATGAATGAACAGTTCTTGGATGATACAAATGAAAAAACATCCTCTCTCTATATAGGAGTCCATGGGGCCACAAGTTAATCTTATCTGACCTAACAATAATAATTTAAGGGCACAATAATAACAATATTTGGGTTATAGGGGTACAACAATAAAAATAAGGGGGGCTATACTAACATAATAAGAGACTAAACTAGTAATATAAGGACCTAACATTCCCCTCTCCTTCAAACAAGTGTTGTCCTCAACACTTGATTATTTATTAATGCTTCTGTATAAAATTCTCATCCTCCCATGTGGACATGGAAAATTTTAGGGGCTAATATTCACAGGTGGGCTAATTTTCCATGGTTTTTCGAAAAAAAAGATTTGCCAATTTCCATTTTTTTATAAAAGTGATTTGCCCAAATTTTACAATATAAAATTATTTTACCCTAAAAATCATCATCATTATATAGATAATATATATAATATCATTATAAATTTGAATATTTTTACAAATACATCAATCAACATTTTATAGTTTTCATATTAGGGACTAGTGAGATTCACCAATTTTTTAAACTTCAAAATAATTTTCCATCATTAAAATTTCCCTGCATGTGGAATCTTCTATAGGAAAGTTCTTCCACTTGTTGAGATACTCTGAAATTGATCATACTTGTTGATTTCTTGTTTCTATGACTACTTCAGAACTTCTTTTGATGTGATGTTGATCTTCCTGTTGTTTCATTTGATTCTGCACCAATGTTAGGTTATCCTTTGAGAATTGGAGAACCTGTTGTTGATGCTCGATGTGATATTCCACTAATTTACCATCCATATTAAATTTTATTTGATCCTTGAAACCATCCAACTTAGCATTCATTTCTGCTTTTAAACCATCTATGTCATCTTCGGTTGCTCTTCATAAGATTGAAATTTGTTTCACTTGGTACCGTAATTTTGATATCTCATACTGCAATTCTTCCTCTTCAGGCATCATAGTATAGCTTTCTGAGGGCTTAATGGGTATGGAATTATTTTTAGGTGGAAGTTTAGAACCCAACACTAATATCTCTTCTTCAATATGCCCTTGGAATCACTTCAAAATGATTTTTCACACAAGCCTTATGCAATTCGAAAAAAAAAATACACACCTTTTCCCTACTTTTGAGGAGCTTGATATTGAAACTGAACTATATCTGTGATTTATAATATTCAATATCTGAAATTGGGCCCTGAGGTAGCCCTCTGAATCCTATTTCTAATGCCACGGGTCTGACTTGATTTGGATTCTTGAAGACAAATTTGTGCTCAATCTCCTACGATGACCTAATTATGGTCTAGTTCAGTAGAGTGAACTTGTACGACTTGCCACATGTCATAGTTTCCTCCTTCGGCTCTAAAATCTATAGACCGTAAACTGTAATCCATGTACTTGTAGCAACTTCTTACAAAATTTCAATCTGATGCTCAGAGAGAGAGTTATGAATATTTTCCCATGGTCACCTTTTTGAGATCAAATTCGGGAGCCTGAAAAAGCTCTAACTTACACATACCATATCTCTAAAAATATTGCAAACCAACCTCTAAAATATTGCAACAATGTTCCATAGGATTTCAAATTCAATTTCTAAAAATTTCCACTTTTGAACCCTCATAGAAAAAATAGTATAGTGAAAATTCTGCGATGACCTGTTTAGGTTAAATTCAGGAGCCTGCATAAGGACCTAACTTCCATAGATATTATCTCTAAAAATATTGCAAACCAAGCTCTGAAATGTTGTGACTATGTTCCTTAGGAATTCAGCTTTGCACTCGAAAAATTTCAGCTTATTAACCTTCGTAGAAAAAAAGTTACAGGGAAAATGCCACGATGACCTGTTTAGGTTAAATTCAAGAGCCTACAAAAAGCTCTAATTTCCACATATCATATCTCCACAAATATTGTGAACAGAGCTCTCAAATGTTGCGACGATGTTCCTCAATATTTTTGATTCACGCTCTAAATAATTTTTCTTATGATTCTTCATAGAAACAAAGTTATAGAAAAAATTCCACGATGACCTGTTTAAAGTAGCGAAACCATAGAATCCAAAGCTCTGATATCAAATGTTATGAAACTAGCTCCAAAAATAGAAGAAAAGAGATATCAACACCTTAGAAATAATTCACTTTGAGGGGGAAACCTCCAATACATTACATGAATGAACATTCTTGGATGATAAAAATGAAAAAACCTCCTATCTCTATATATAGGAGTCCATGGGGCAACAATGTAATCCTAGCCAGCCTAAAAATAATAATGTAAGGGCACAATAATAACAATATGGGGGTTATAAGGGTACAAAAATAACCCTAAGGGGGGCTATACTAACATAATAAGAGACTACACTAGTAATATAGGGACCTAACAGCTTGTAAAATTCTTATGTTTATGTTATGGACATGTAACGTTGAAGCATACCTCAGTAGAATGAAAGTAGTAGGATTTGTGGCATGCTTGATAAGCATGGACAAGACACTAGAAGTAAGGTTTCCTGGTAAGGACAATATGGTCTTCAATGTGTAGTATCAATGTTATGTACATGTAGCATATGTAGTATTGTGTACATATGATGTTGTGTTCATCTTACATATATGATGTTGTGTGCATGTCGCATATATAGTGTTGTGTTCCTGATTACATATGCAGTGTTAGGTACTGATGGTACTAAGTAAATGGTGTATATGGAGTGTTATGTATAGGTGGTGTCATGTACATGTTTTGAATGCAGTGCTATGTACATTTGTTGTTGTGTACATGTTGTATATGCGGTGGTATGTACATATGGTGCTATGTACAAATCGTGAGGTGTGCATGATCGTACATGTGGTGTTGCATGCATGTTGTGCTATGTACATTTGGTACATGTGGTGTTGCATGCATGTTGTGCTATGTACATTTGGTACATGTGGTGTTACATGCATGTGATGCTATGTACATGATGTGCAGATGGTGTTGTGTACATGTAGTGTTGTGTGTTAGCACCTAATTTGAACCTTAGGCTGAAGGAAGGAAAATCAGGGTAACCTTGAAACCACGCTTAGCCTTGTAGCTAGCCCTACAAGGTTAGGAGAGGGCTCTCTCCATAAAAAATATTCAATGAAGTATAACTGCAACTAATTTTAGGCTAGGTATAATAAACTTAGAATTTTTTTATAAATTTTCAGGGTTGTATGGAACAGGTGGGGTTGGGCAGTTTGAAACTGGGAAATTAAATTAGAGATATAGGGTATTCTGTGGGGCAAGATAGGTGGGATTTTAACAACTTTGTATTTAATAATGATGGAATATGTAAGACTGGTGAGAAGCTAAAAAGGGCATAGGAGAAGGATCCTTTTCAAACAACAGAAAACATAGAGTATTGAATGATTTCCCAAGGCAGAGCATTATACAATGGATTCTACTTATCTATCTTGAAAACATTCAACCAGAAATATGAATGAATGAATGGCAAACATAATAATTAATAGATGAACACAAAGGAAAGAACAGTGCTAAAATCCATACCACAGGGATCCCACAAATCAGTGTTGCATTTCTTTATTAATTCCCTGCCAAAATGTTACAAATGGAGAGCAGAGCGTCCTCAGTGATTTCCAACTTATTCCTCACTTTTTTCCCTTACAAATGACTCAGAAATTACATTAAATAGACAAAATTTGAGGGGAGTAGATCCACAGAAGGAGGGGCTATTTCAACAGCCCAAAAAATAAAATCTGAATATAGGAAAAGACCAACAATATGCCCCTGAAAAGAAGGAGTAACAGAACATTTTGACCATCTTGAAGATTCACTATTACACCCAATGAATGAAAACAGGAAATATGAAGAACGGATCCCTTTTTCATTGCTGCTGTAGATGTCTCTGATTCACAATTAGTTCACGACCTTTGACCATTGTCTCTGTTTTTACTCTTTCAAGAAAAAAAACAACTGTCGAAGAATAATGCCTTTGAAACCACTGAAATCCATATTTTCCGTTTCAATGAAGAAAAGTCCCTTTTCGGTGAAAAAGAGCAAAGGAAAGGATGGTGGGCCAAAATCGCAATCGCAAATCGCAATCGGAAGGGGGAAGTGGTATTGGAATGATGCGATTGGAAATTTGCGATGCGATAGTGTATATGGGGAAATGGGTCTTTATGGGGAAATCACAATCGCAAATCGGGAATTGCAGTGGGAGGGCACATTGGAACAATTCGAAAAAACTTATGATGCGATTGGAAGAAATGTGATGGGGGTAAAGGATAAGCCGAAGGAGTAATGGGGAAATCCCTTTAGAACAAATTAAAATAAGCTTTGTGCTTTTGCAAAGGAAAAAACTATTATTTATTGAAAAGGTGGAAGGGTTTTAATGTGGGACCCATGGGAATCACAATCGCAATTGGAAAGGGGAGCGGGTTTAACACATAGTGGAGGGAATTTCAATATGCGATTGCGATGGAGCAATCGGAAATGTCGGGAAAACTCAATCGCATTAGCAAAACGGAAGGGAGGGAGCTATGACATAAAACTTTTGCGACGAACCAATGCGATGAGGGACTTAAGAAATATTTTAAATCAAATTATGGATTTTACAAAGAAGAAAACACATTTCTTTGGAGCGGGGTGAAAAGGCCTTATGGTGGGACCCAAGGGGGGATTGCAATCACATCGGAATTTCTCAATCAGAGGTATGCGATGAGATGGTTGTGATCGGATCGAAGGGAAAGGGTTGCGATCGGAACGGAAGGAAAGGGTTGCAATCATATTGGAAGAAGGGGATTCAATGAAAAACTTTAAAATTATATGAAAGGTAGAAGTTGTAAATTCTAAGGGACAAGTGAGAAAAGGGGTAAGGTTAGGCTTTTGGGGACTTTTATTCACTTGGGCATATCTTCCAATCTAGGAGTCAGTTTTGGGGGCATGATATATCGTTGGAAATATTTTTCCAGACTCTTTCTAATGGACATACTTATAACATTATTTTTCACTGTAAATACTGTGGAAAACACCTTTTAAAAGTAGGGCAGTGGCTGTGTAGAGATAGCGGCTTCTGAAGCTCAACTTATTACATATGAAGACATAAAATTACATAAGAAATGATAATAAAGGAAAAGTGTTATGTTTTCACCTCAAAACATATTCTGAGGTAAAAATTACATCAAGCTTAATAGAACAACTCTTTGTTTTTTCCAGATACTATGCCTATGAGTTTATTTGACCTCCTCATGACCTTGCTAATATTTATTGACACTTGACTCATTAATTTGACCATGATAAGACCATAGAACCTAATGAGAGCAACCCTATGACCTAATAACATGAATTTTGGAGTTAAAGTGAGACATTACTAAAGACCATAGAAAGGAGAATCAACAAGTTTCACATGAGGGAAAACTAATGAAAAACCGCTACCATCGATGAATCCATGACTTAATGGAATGATGAAAAATTTATGGTATGGGACTCCTACTATCCAAATTCAAAAGAGTAAACTTGATCACTGATGGTAGTATGAAAAGACTGACACTAACATTGGCACCAATGGGGATGGGAGCTCCTTGGAGGTGCCAAGAACACCGTAGACCAAGTAGCCTTATCCATTGGGTAAACATGGTCAAAACACTGAAAACTAACACAATGCAGACTAAATCTGACTCAAACTATGACTGAAAACTGAAATCAAAACCAGCAAACCATACACATATCATTCAAGTTTTATAGCCTTCACCTCGGGCCCCAAACTTCAATGAATGTATACTTGAAATCTGACTAGTGATGGTATGGTATATACAATTAATGTGACATAGTTTTCGATCCATTATCTCCAAAGTCGTAGTGCCCTCCAGGGAAATCTTGGTCGTCCTTCTCTATGAGAAAGAAATCATTTTGTCACCTGTACACTGAAATCTTATATGGTCCTTTCCATAGGTTGTCGAACTTACCATGCTTCCCCTTGTCCTCATTTCGTGCATCCCATATCAACACCACATCATCCAACTGAAACATTTTTTCTTTGGTTTTACAGTCTTATATTTTCTTTATCTTCTCCTACAACTGAATAGTGTTCTGAGAAACTTCCTCTCTTGTTTGCTGAAGTTGGATCATTTAATTGATCCTTCACTGATTATCGTCCTCTTCACTGCCAGCCTCTTACAATAGTCTCATGACCGATACTTTAAGTGATGTAGGAAACATAGCATCAGTACCATAAACCAATTCAAATGGTGACATACCTATGGATTTCTTGTTGCTGAATCTATCTTCCCATAACGCATTGATGAGCTTTCGATGCCAACTCCTCTTATTTTTTTCCAGCATTTTCTTAATTATGTTGATCAGGGATTTATTTGATGATTTTTCCAGGCTGTTGCCTTGTGGGTAGTATGCTGTCAAATGGCCCAACACAGTATTGTATTTGTCGCAAAATTCCATCATCTTCTTAGATCTAAACGCTACTGCGTTATCTATTATGATTTTGTGAGTGTAACCAAAACGAGACAAGATATTTGATTCTAAAAATTGAATGATTACCATATCAGTGGATTGCATAGCTAGAATGGCTTTGATCCATTTGGTGAAGTAATATGTGCCCGTCAAGATCCATCGATGCTATGCTGATGATGCGGGATGGATTTCCCCTATGAAATCAAGTCCCCACTGCTGAAAAGGAGTATTTACTTGAACTGGTTTCAAAGGAAGAGGAAGCAGTTTCCTTTTTCCTTGGAAAACTTGACACTCATGGAAGCTCATCACTGTTTTATACAAATTTGAAAATAAAGTGGGCCAATAATATCCTACTCTCAACACTTTGTTAGCTGTTGTTTTCCAAAACAAATTACCACCACAATCACCTTTGTGAAATTCATGTATCACCTACTGAGCCTCATCTTCAACCAAACAATTAAGTAGAATACATCCTGGATCTTTCCAATAAAGAGCATTGTTTAGAATATAGAACTTAGCAGACTTAAGTTTTAGTGATCTACCTTTGCTTCTAGACATCCCGGGAGGTGATGAAAGATGTTGAAGAACATAAACTATGTCTGAATACCATGGGGATTGTAGAAAAATGTTTGAAACCGGAACAAGAGAACTATCATCCTCATCCTCCGACATTGCTGCTATGAGATTTATATCCATGGTGTGCAGCTTGGATTGTGCCATTAGTTTTGCTAAACCTTGTCCTTTAATTAACTTTGTAGGTCTGATCTCCAAATAATATTCCAAAATTGTTGTTATCCACTTACCTCTTCTTCCCTCCGAATTAGTTTGCATCAGGACATGTTTCACTGCTGCATTAGGAACATATGCTATGGTATGTGAATGCAAAATGTATACTCTAAAATCCTTTAATGCTTTTATAAGCACCAATGCTTGCTTGTCAATGATATTATACCACAAGGCAGCATCTCGAATGGTCCTACTAAAAAAGGAAATGGGCTGTTCAATCTGATCTCTCTTTTGCATCAATACTGCAGCCATGGTATGCTCCGATGCAAATGAAAATATAATGAGATCGTGAGTGTAATTAGGACTAATCAAGACTGGGGCATTGGATAGAGCAAACTTTACTAGATTAAATGACTTGATAGCCTCCTCACTCCATTTGAAAGTGTTATCCTTCTTCAACATGTTAGTCATTTCTCTTAAATGTTCAGCCAAATTGGGTATAAATCTGCACAAGAAGTTCATCTTACCATTAAATGCTCGAATCTCCTTTTTGTTACGTGGAAGGTCTATGTGCTAAATCGCCTCCACTCTCGAAGGATCGATGCGGATGCCATATTTAGAGATTATATGCCCCAGCAGCTTCCCTTCATCCATAGAAAATAGACTTTTCTTTGGATTGAGAGAAATCCCAAACTTTCTGCATCGCTGAAACCCAACCCTCAAGTGGTGAAAATGTTCATCATAAGAACCAGAAAACATTGTCAAATCATCCAAATAAACAACCAAAAAAACATCCTTTTCATTGGCAAAAGTAATGTCCATTGCTTGCTGGAAAGTGGCTCTAGCGTTCTTCAGACCAAATGGCATTTTGGCATACTGGAAAGTTCCCCAAGGTGTTGTGAAAGTAGTCTTGTCTTGGTCTTTTTCATGCACCAAGATCTGATTATACCCTAAGTAACCATCGAGTAGTGACATCCTTGATGCTCCAACTACTTTTTGTAGGATATGATCCATCTTCGGAAGTGGATAGTTATCCTTTAAGGATACTCTATTCATATTTCGGAAATCTATGCACAAGCTTATCTCTCCTATCTTTTTGCGTACCGGGACCAGATTTGAAATCCAATCGGAAAATCTAATTGGGGCAATGATACCAACTTTATACAATTTTTTTACCTATTTTTCAATAGATGGAAGCAGCTTTGGGTTGATCCTTCTCAGCTTCTAACTAAATGGCTTCTGATCTGGCTTGATGGGAATAGTATGCTGAATTATATTTTTTTCATACACCTTCAAATATCAATAATCCCATGCAAACACATCAGAAAATTCAGAAATAATTTAACATATTGTTCCTTTACCTCAGGGGACAATGCTTTTGATAACTTCACAAGCTTAGGCTTGTCAGCTGTTCCAAGATTCACATCTTCAACTCCTTTATCAGTAGGCACCAATCTCGATTTCGTTGCAACAACCACATCCATCAAAACATTCTTAGTTGGGATTTGATCCAAAGATACTACCAAGTCTTTGATAAGACTGATACAATGGACCCTACTAGAGTCAAAGGAATACAAATCATGGTACTTGCAGGTAATATCAAGACCCAACTTCTCCATAATGGCTTTGGGCATCAAGTTGTGCGAGGCTTCAAAGTCCAACATGGCATTATGTAAAATGAACTCATGCAATCTAAGACTTAGGTAGAAGGGAGGAACTTCATTTTCTTCTGACCGACCTTCTATGGCTGGACCAAAAATGAATTCAGGATATTCATCTTCAACATTTACCATATCCGATACAGAGTCTATTTGCAAAATTCTAGACACTTGATGTTTATAAGTGTTGTTTTCAACCAACTCATTCAAGGGCATGGACACCATCAGCTTGGAAATTTCATTTTCTAAATTAAAATATGGAACTTTTTCTACCTCTTTGATGGGAGGATCTTTCTTCTCAACTTTCTCCTTTGTTGTGCTAAGTTGGTTCTTTTCATTTGCAATGTTAATCGCTGAGGATACCTTGCTGGGAGAGGGATCAACAAGCTCTTTACCTTTTCGTTGAGTATTTGAGGAGTCATTTTTTTATTGCAGCTCTTTCCTTTTCTGAATGGGATTGATTGGCACATCTCTGCTCCTTAAAGAATACTACTTCTGTTGCGCTAACAAAGCATTCATATATCCTCATTGATAATCATCGGACTCATCCTCTATCACTAATTCATTGGCCAATATGAAATCTTCATCTTTTCGAATGTCTGCAATCGCTGTATATTCTTCATCTTCTGTGAGAAATATGGGCGCAGCATCGGCAATGAAGAAATGATTAGCTTCAACTACCGAATCATCGTCATCATCTGTTTCTGTTCCTTGAACATAATTTTGCTGCAAAGGAGTTCTGATTTTCTGTTGCGGCATTGATTGGTCCTGCGTTCTATGTTCTCTCCGCTTAATTCGAAATTGCGGCTACTGATGTCCTTTGAAATTTGGATTCCTGATTTGAGCTTCAATTCTATCTGAAATAGTCAACCAATGAACCATTTTCTCCACTTTTCAGATCAAAGTGTCCATCTTACTGTCTGAAGGGCATGCTTATTCTTTCACAGTTACCCTCTTTTCGACTTTTGTTCACGCTCTTCTGGCTATAAAATTTGCTTCTACGCTCACAACTATCTCCTACATGTCTTCAAGTGTGGTAGGATCTTGTTCTCGTAGCTGATATGCCATATCAGCATCGAAACCATCTAGAAATTTGAGCAAGGATAACCCCATGGGAGGTTTTAGGTTGGCCGGAATAGCATTATACACATCATTAAATCTCACACAATAATATTGTACACTTTCACCTACATTCCCTTTAATATTTTCGTATTCACACAAAATTTTGAGTGGGTTTTTCTTTACCTCCCACCGGTCTAGGAATTGTCTATGTAACTCCTGCAAATTGTGAATATAGGGTGCTGGAAAGGCTCTGAACCATTTTCAAACTTCACCTCCAAAACTTTGAACAAACATTCTTGTGGTTACATTCTCTGCCTCTACCTCATGAAGGTCAAAAAATTCATTCATCTTATAAACATGCTTCTGGGTTGTGATGCTTTGAGTGGCATCAAAGATAAGTATCTTACTTTGGTAATCAACAGGCATATCATTCAGATTCTGAGGTAAAACCAGGGGTGCATACCAGGCAACCATGACTCAAGGTGGATTTACCACAGTGTTCGTGCTACTAGGATTCAAGGGAGGGTTTGATGGAGGAGTCAAAATTTGAGAATGGACTTCTGACACTGATGGGAATGCTGATGAATCAAGGGTAGGAAATGCTATTTCTGAAGGCTCAGGGATATTGGTTACAATGATAGATGTCTGAGGGGAATTTAAAATATAATCATCAATTGATATGTTTGTCCTTTGGACTTCAAGATCCACAAGAAACTAAGGGACTAAAACTATGTCATCAAGTGCAGTTTCTAATTTATTTCTGAACAACAAAAGCTCAAAACACTCATCAAAAGAGAGGTCTTCTACAAACAACCACTCACTGGGCCAGGTATGGGATCTGAAAATAGGCCTAGGGCTTGCTAAACCTTCTTGTCTTCTGGTTATTATTGGGATGAGATTAGGACTTTCAAACACAGGGGGAGGATTTGGATCAGGGTTGGCCCTTGTGTATCTCCTTAAAGCCAGTGTGGTTGATTTTCTACTTTACTAATTTCTATTTCAGCCTAGAAAAATCTAAACCTTATCATCCAGGCTTCAAGAATCTGTATGGAAGATATTACTGGGGTGATTAGTATTGTTTTTTAAATAGGCCCCAGTATGGTCACTAGGAAATGTTAGCACCTAATTTGAACCTTAGGCTGAAGGAAGGCAAATCAAGGTAACCTTCAAACCATGCTCAGCCTTGAGGCTAGCCCTACAAGGTCAGGAGAGGGCTCTTTCCATAAAAAATATTCAATGAAGTATAACTGCAATTGATTTTAGGCTCGGTATAATAAAATCGAAATGTTTTTATAAATTTTTCAAGGTTGTATGGAATAGGTGGGGTTGGGAAGTTTGAAACTAGGGAATTAAATCAGAGATACAGGGTATTCTGTGGGGCAAGATAGGCAAGATTTTAACAACTTTGTATTTAATAATGATGGAATGTGTAAGAGTGGTGAGAAGATGAAAAGGGCATAGGAGATGGATCCTTTTCAAACAACAAAAAACATAGAGTATTGAATGATTTCCCAAGGCAGAGCATTATACAATGGATTCTACCTATCTATCTTGAAAACATTCAACCAAAAATATGAATGAATGAATGGAAAACCATTAGGGGAATTTTTAGGTCTAAAATGGGCCTCCTAAGAAAAATGTACATCCAAAATAAACTTTTCAAGAACCAATAGGATTTAAGATGATGATGTCAACCATGGGGGATGATTCACCATTTTTTAATTAAAAGGGTAAAAATATTAAAAAATAATAAATCTACTTTTTCAACTCGTATTTTCAACTTATCTCTTAATTTTTTTACTCAAATTTTGAGTAGGAGTACTCGTTGGATTCAAAATTTAATTTCTCATCCAAGGAGTAAACATGTTGCATACTTTCGATGGACCCTGCTATGCGAAAAATGAGAAATACATGAAAAAACATGATTACAATCACATCTCCATGCACTTCTCATTTTTCATTTAGTAGGGTCCATCGAAAGTATGAAAAATGGGTAATCCTTAGATGAGGAATTAAATTTTGCATCCAACGAGTACTCCCACTCGAAATTTGAGTAAAAAATTTGGGAGATAAGTTGAAAATACGAGTTGAAAAAGCAACTTTTTATTTTTCCCCTCTAAAATTTGACGATGTCATTAAATATTATTTTATTATTTCCATTATTATTTAATAATTTCCTTAGGAGGCCCATTTTAGACCTCAAATTCCCCTAATGATAACAATTAACAGATGAACACAAAGGAAAGAACAGTGCTAAAATCCATACCACAAGGATCCCACAAATCAGTGCTGCATTTCTTTATTAATTCCTTGCCAAACTGTTACAAATGGAGCGTAGAGCATCCTCGGTGATTTCCAACTTATTCCTAACCTTTTTACCCTTAAAAAGGACTTAGAAATTACATTAAATAGACATAATTTGAGGGGAGTAGATCCACAGAAGGAGGGGTTGTTTCAACAGCCCAAAAAATAAAATCTGAGTATGGGAAAAGACCAACAATCTGCCCCTGAAAAGAAGGATTAACAAAACATTTTGACCATCTTGAGGATTCACTGTTACACCCAACGAATGAAAATAGGAAATTTGAAGAACAGATCCCTTTTTCATCAATGCTGTAGATGTCTTTGATTCACAATTAGTTCACGACCTTTGACCATTGTCTCTGTTTTTAATCTTTGAAGAAAAAAAAAACAACTGTCGAAGAACAATGCCTTTGAAACCACTGAAATCCATACTTGCCATTTCAATGAAGAAAAGCCCCTTTTGGGTGAAAAAGAGCAAAGGAAATGATGGTGGGCTGAAATTTCAATCGCAAATTGTAATCGAAAATCGCAATCGGAAGGCGGAATGGGTTTTGGAATGATGCCATTGGAAATTTGCGATGCGATAGTGTATAGGGGGAATGGGTCTTTATGGGGAAATCGCAATTGAAAATTGGGAATCATAGCAGGAGGGCGCATTGGAACGATGTGATGAAACTTGTGATGTGATTGGAAGAAATGCAATGGGGATAAAGGATAAGCCGAAGGAGTAATGGGGAAATCCTTTTAGAACAAATTAAAATAATCTCTGTGCTTTTACAAAGGAAAAAACCATTTTTTATTGAAAGTGCGGAAGGGTTTTAAGGTGGTACCCATGGGAATCGCAATCGCAATTAGAAAGGGGAGCGGGTTTAATAGATAGAGGAGGGAATTGCGATAAGCAATTGTGATGGAGCAATTGAAAATGTTGGGAAAACTCAATTGCATTGGGAAAATAGAAGGGAGGGAACTATGACATAAAAATTTTGCGACAGGCCAATGCGATGAGGGACTTAAGAAATATTTTAAATCAAATTATGGCTTTTACAAAGAAGAAAACATTTTTTTTTGGAGCGGGGCGGAAACGCCTTATGGTGGGGCCCAGGGGGGATCACAATCGCATCGGAAGTTCTCAATTGGAGGTAGGTCAATCGTAGGTATGCGATGCGATGGTTGCGATCGGATAGAAGGGAAAGGGTTGCAATTGGATCGGAAGGAAAGGATTGCGATTGGACCGGAATAAGGGGATTCAATGAAAAACTTTAAAATTATATGAAAGGTAGAAGTTGTAAAATCTAAGGGACAAGTGAGAAAAGGGGTAAGGTTAGGATTTTGGGGACTTTTATTTACTTGGGCATATCTTCCAATCAAGGAGTCAGTTTTGGGGGCATGATATATTGTTGGAAAGATTTTTTTGGGCTCTTTTGGATGTACATACTTAAAACATGATTTTCACTGTAAATACTGTGGAAAACACCTTTGAAAAGTAGGGTGGTGGCTGTGTAAAGATAGCGGCTTCTGAAGCTCAACTTATTACATATGAAGACATAAAATTACATAAGAAATGATAATAAAGGCAAAGTTTCATGTTTTCACCTCAAAACATATTTTGAGGTGAAAATTACATCAATCTTAATATAGCAACTCTTTGCTTTTTCAAGATACTGTGCCTTTGAGTTTATTTGACCTCCTCATGACCTTGATGATATTTATTAACACTTGACTCATTAATTTGACCATGATAAGACCTTAAAACCTAATGAGACCAACCCTACGACCTAATAACATGAATTGTGGAGTGAAAGTGAGTCATGACTGAAGACCATAGAGAGGAGAATCAACAAGTTTCACATCAGGGAAAAATGATGAAAAACCACTACCATCAATGAATCCATGACTTAATGGAATGATGAAAAATTTATGGTATGGGATTCCTACTATGCAAATGCAAAAGAGTAAATTTGATCACTAATAGCATTATGAAAAGACTGACACTAACATTGTGTACATGTGGCATTTTCTACACATGGTTCTTTGTACACATTATGTAGGTGGTACGATGTACATGTCGTTTTTTGCACACATTGTGCAAGTGGTGTCGTCTACATGAGGCGTTGTGTACACATTATGTCGATAGAATTTTGTATAGGTGGTACTGTGTATATGTTGTACATGTGGTATTGTGTACACGTTGTACATGTTTTATTGTGTATATTTGGTATGGTGTTATAGGTATTGTGTAGTCATTGTATCACGACATGTGTATTTATGGTATTGCATAATGTGTATGTTTATGTATTGTGTTGTACACTGGGTGTAGGTGTATGTGTTGTGTTGTACACTGGGTGTATGGGTATGTGTTGCATTATACACCAAGTGTAGGGTTATGTGTTTTTTTGTACACTGAATGTAGTTATATGTGTTTCATTGTATACTATGTACTTTTATGTATTGTACAGTGTGATGGGACAAACAAGTTTGGTATTATATGGCCCTTGTTGTTGTAATTGAGGGTTGAGGTGTTTTAGTCTCTAAATGCCATTATTTTTCTATTGAGGGTTGAGGCAGTTTAATCTCAAGACACCCTTGTTGCTGATATTGAGGGAGGAGGCAATTTAGCCTCCAAATTCCCTTGTTTCTTAAATATAAGGTACTGGGTGCTTGTCAGGTTTGGAAATTGATTCAATATGTGTACAAAAAGGACAAAGAACAAAGGTAAAATCAAAGAATCATTGAAAGATAAGTATCGATAGTTTACTTAAGCTTTTAATTATACATGTGATCTATGATTTTGGTTTATGATGGTTACATGTGATCTATGATTATGGTTAATGATGGTTGATTTTTTAGCTAACCGAATGTGATATGTTTATTCATGATGATTTGATCAAATAACTAGCTTTCCTTGTTGTTACAGGAAGTGAACATAATTGAAAGTGTACCTTATTGAAAGGGCACCAGTGAGGTATGATGTGAATTGATTTAAATTTATTTTAAATATAATGTAAGTTATGTTCTTGTTACATGAATGCACGAAAATTCCCGACTGAGGTGGTTGAAATTGACTGCAATAATTAGCAAAATTAGTGAAATGAATTGGAACATGTAGTAGTATGCTAGTAAACCACTTTAGGAGCAGGGCCATTGTGGGACACGGGTACCCAATAGTGTCCAATTATTTCCATGAGCATGTTATGATTGGCATGATCGTTTTGAGGTAGGTATGTGCCTTGGTTGTTTGACCTTCCGATGCCAGGATTTCTTGCCAAGGGATGGATCGCCCGTGATAGGGAATGTCGAGGAACTTGGAAGGTGAGTGACTACATGGAAGGGGTTGACCACTTTTCTTGAGGGATTGTGTAGCAGAGAAGAGAAGGTAGGGGATGATTTTTTTTTGTTCATTATCATTTCCAGATGGAATTAGATGCACAATAGGAGTGTGCCCAAGAAAAATGAACCGATAACTCTTCACCAAGAGGAAAGTGGCACAATATTGTAGTGTTGGAGATTGGATGCATGTTTGAATTTGGAAATGGATTCTCGATTTCCTGGGAAGGAGGTGAATCCCAATATTACTAAGAGGCTCAAGGTGTGGGCCTCTAGACTTCCTTGTTGCCGATGTAGGCATCGTATCCTTTTATTTTCTAGTTAAAGAAAATGTCCAAGGTATATATGTGTATTTTATTGTGAATACTATATTGAGCTGGATTTATAAAGCTCCATGAAAAGTATGGTTATTTTTTTGTTGAATAAAATGTGCATAAATGTATGTGGTCATTATTGTACATACTATAATGACCTATGTTATAAATCTCGAGTACACAGTATCATTGTCATGTTTTTAGTAGGTTGTTCATTATGAATACTGAAACAAGTTGGGTTATAAATCTATGTGGAGAGTATGTTTTCTTTTCAATGGTTTTGATGAGGTATATATGTGATTTAACATCGAGGACAATGTTCCCAAAGGGGGAGGGTTATGTAACAGACATGGGCTAAAATTTCAAGTAATAAAGGTTAATAAAGGAAAAAATAAGACCACGGATAAGGGAGACTTATTCCAAGTTGAATGTTGGGAAATATATCCTAGTGGGAATCACTTGATGTGATTATGGCTAAGGGGAAAACTGAAAAGGAAATGGTTAACGTTTTGAAAAGGAAAAAGGTAATTTTGGCACATTTATTTATGAAAATAATGAAAATTAGGAGAAAAGAAAGGTGAAATTCCATAGGTTGCATGCGAGGGGTAAAATGAAGGAAAATAATGGAAAATGAGGAAATTATGGACCTAATTGATAGAAATTATTTTGAGGATTAGTTGGCAAGATTTTTGCTGGTTAATATTTTTTTAGCTCTTGGTGATTTCAGTTTTCAATCTCTCTCTCTCCAAGTTATCTCTCTCTCAGTCTTGGACAATAAACATTTTCTTGGAGCATTATATCACCTGATCAGGAAAAGAAAAGGAAGGAAAAAGAAGGAAAAAGGAAAGCAAAGATCAAGCAAGGAATGGTTGGAGCAAGAAGGATTCAACAGGAACACTTGTAGGTAATAGATTGCATGTATAATTTCCGAGCTAGTTTTTACATTCATGGTATGTGCAGGTTGGTATTTGGTTCTTTTTGGTGGGTGGAATGGTTTTGTCATGTTTTGACAATGGTTTTTAGCCTTGCCTTTCCATTTTTGGATAACCACGTTTTGATGGGATTTTTCTCAGTTTTGAGCTTTGGAATTTCTAGAAGGTTTCAGAATCTTGGGTGGAGGTGGTCTCAGGAACATTTCCAAAGGCCTAGGAATCCATTGATCAGTAATCGCATGATACACTATAAATCCTGAAGGTGGAGTGTTGGTTAGGGCCTAGTTATCCGATGTGGATTGTGGTAAAGCATACTGGCTTGTGGATAGAAATTTTGTGAAGGAATCCGAAGGAATTCCAAACTTGGTTTGGTTTTGTAATCTCAGGCACAGTTTAGGTGACTTCATGGTATGGGGAGGGTGGAGATGGTTTAACCATTCAATTCCCTTGGTTGTTTTATATTGTTTTATCCCATCTAATCTCACATTCATACTTGGAATATTACATAGGGGTTTCTGGCTAAACAAAATATTTGGTTTAACCATGTCTATGGTCGGGTTGTATGTGGAACTCGACCATGTCTATGATCGGGTTGTATCTAGAAGTAAGCCATGTCTATGGTTGGGTTGTATGTGGAAGTCTTGAGTGTGGTTGGCCCTTGCCTATGTTTCAAGAAAACTAAGTTCTGTTGCTTTTGATTGGTAAATTTACTTTTTATTATGTGAATTTAATAGTTTTTATCTTATGGTTATTTATATGTATATATGTTTTTATAAGAATGAATATGTGACTGGTTTTCATCATGGCTCTTTTCTATTTTTTTGAATTTTTTCATAAGGATATATGGTTATTTTCTTTGATAATATCATGTATTCATTAACATATTAAGTTCACCCCATAGCATCATAGCATTATTAAAATATACATAATTATTCATCAACATATGTAACTATGTAGAAATAAAAAAAAAATCATTGTCAACGCAATGGAACATAAAGGAACATAGGAAGAAAGGCATGCACACATAGAGACACCAAGATTGGTCAGAGACCAAGGAAAAACCCACTATGGGGAAACCCTTGCAAATTATTCTTCTAGTAGATTGTCATAAATTGATTAAGAAAAAGAGATTACAATGATGCATATCTTCGCAACAACTATAATATCCATGAAACACATATAAACATCAAAACTCTCATTCTGATGACTGTAATATACTGACACTTTCTGTAGCTTACTGTTGAACATTGTTCTAACTTAGATGAAACTTTAGAGTACTGTAGTTTCATCTCTGAGTCTCAAAAGCATGGAGGAGGAGTTTTTCCAGTGTCTATGATAGTCTTGGACACTACCATAGGCCTCTATGCCTATGTATATGGTTTCCTATATGTTACCATAGACCTATGTGCCTACGTCTATGGGTTCTTAAGGCCTGATCTTCCTTCTGAGGCCCTCAATGCTACCATAGGAATTTGTGCCTGCATATATCAGTTCTTGGATGCTACCATGGCCATAACATTCCTAGGGCTAGGAACAAAATTTATTAGTTCTGTACCTATATCCAAAAATAGAAAACACTAGATTCATGCAAGCAGTGACCCTATAGCATCAAGCCCTTGTGAAAGCTTCTTTCGACAAACCTATGCGAGCCAAGAGAAAATAGAAGATAATAAGAGAGCTTAATCAAATGTTTCCAAACGAGCTTGAGGTCTCTTCTATTTATAGGCTTCCATGAGGGTCCACTTGATGTTGAGGTTGACATGACCATTGATATATGTGAATAGGGTGGACTTAATCCAATATACATCAGTGCGTACATAAATTCAAAAACCAACTTATGGTTATCCGAATGAGGTGATATTTATGTCAATTTTGTTCGTCTCGAAAAGAGAAATTTAACTCAATCCTCATATTTTTCATTTAGGATTTCCAAGGTGGAATTTGACTGCAGATTCTTAAATTTAAAACTACATCTCAACTAGGGATAATTCCACTTACCAATATCTGGCCATCGACCAATATGACATACATCCCATCTTAAGTATATTATCATCCTGAATCATCAACGTACATCTCTTGCTAATTCCAACTTGCTTGATTATTCCTGTTCATATTCTGAATATTCTTGAATCTATAAGTAGATTAATTTGCTACCGAAGGGGAGCTTAAGCTACCACCCTCTATTTATAAGGCTACAACCCGGAACCTTTCCTAGCAGGCTTCTACCCATAATTTTTTTCAGCGGGCTACTACCCTGAATATCAGTCGATGGTCTACTATCATAAATCTCTATTAACGTGCTGCTACCCATAAATATATCATCAATATACTACCTGGAAACGTCATTGGGATACTACATGGAATATCGGTGGGGTGTCATATCTATGACCAGCATCATCATCATAGAGCATATCAGGGAGCACAAGTCAACCTAAAATCAATGCGGGGAGCCATTAATCATCCTAGAATCTCATGGGGAAGATACTATTATGACCCCATATCGAGAAAAATGTGACATAGTGGAGCTACTACTCAACCCATCATATTTCATACGTAATTATTTGTGTGAAGATACTAGGGGAAGAATAGTCGAAAGAGGAAAGAGCAGAAGATATTACATTATATCAAGGAAAGGAATATCCAAGTCCATATTAGGGATAGTATGCTGGAAATGCAGGAAGAAATGACACCTGAATAGATACTATAAGCTTCATAAGGGAAAATAAGAAGACACCCAACAAGAAAAAAATCATGAAGCAAATGTGATAGGTAATGTGTTACAAGATGCTTCGATTATTTCTTTATAAAATGTTACTGATTCCTAGGTGGTAGATTCAGGGGAATTATTTTATGCCACACCTGATAAGAAACATTTTCATGACTATGTTCAAGGATATTTTGGATAGGTTCATCACGGTGATGATAAACCCTGTAAAATCATTAGAATGGGAAAAGTTTTTGTAAAACAGCAAAATGGAAACCACTTGTCATTAAACGAGGTATGTTATCTTCTATATCTAAAGAAAAATATTATTTAAACTGGGCAGTTAGGCAGTGAAGGTTTTGTGAGAACTTTTATAGATAAAACATGGAAGGTCAGTAAAGGAGCCTTAGTAATAACAAAAGGAGAAAAGGTTTCTACAATTAGAAATGGTATTTCTAATTGTGTTAATGCCTTAAACTCCACAGGAGAAGATGCAACATTATGGAATCATAGGCTCAGACACATGAGTGTGAAGGGGATGAAGATTCTTCACTTACGAAATTTGTGGCCAGGTTGGAAAAATATTGATTTGGATTTCTGTGAGAATTGTGTTTATGGAAAACATAAGAGATTCAGATTTTATAGAGTTGGGAAAGAAAAAAAGAACAAAAAATTAGAGCTTGTGCATACAGATGTATGGGGACTTGCTCAAGTATCATATCTCGATGGCTCTCATTATTATGTTAATTTAATTGATTATGCAACTAGAAAAACTTGGATTTATTGTATTCGAAATACATATGATGTATTTGATACTTTCAAGAAATGGAAATCTTTGGTTGAGATTGAGACAGGAAATAAGTTGAAGTGTCTCAGATTAGACAATGGAGGTGAATATTGCAGTAAAGAGATTGAAAGGTACTATTCAGATCATGGAATTCACAGAGAAAAGACAGTTCCAAGAACACCACAGGAAAATGGTGTGTTAGAAAGGAAGAATAGGACAATCATGGAGTGGGCAAGGTGCATGAGATTTTATGTAGGATTTTATTTATAATTTTGGGAAGATTTTGTAGATAATTCTATTTATCTAATAAATAGAGGGCCTTCAAGTTCCTTGCATGGCGGTATTCAAGAGAATGCATGGACAGGTAAAAAGGTAAAATACTTTTTTTAAATCCTTTTTCTTGTAAGGACTTTTTCCATATTAATAAAGAAAATATAACAAAGCTCGAGGGAAAATTAAAGAAATGTACATTTATTGGATATGGTGTTAATGATTTTGGTTATCGCTTATATGATTATGAAATTCACAAAATCATTAGGAGCAGAGATGTAATATTCAATGAAAAGGTGTTGTATAAAGATGAGTTGCAGGAAAAGAAATAGGAAAAAGAAAACAAAGAATACACAGTTCTTGATGAGATCACAAAAAAGTAAATGTTCCTGAAAATATTAATAATCAACAGCCAACAAAATAACAACCACCACAACAACAAAAAACACCTCATACACTTGAAAGTGGTGTCATAAGATCTACCAGGATAAGTAGACCCCTTGAATGACAATCTCCTTCATTATATAATGTGTTGTTGACTGATTATGGTGAATGAGAATGTTGTGAAGAATAAATGTAGGTAGAAACTAGGAAGAAGTGGGAGCTAGCCATGAAAGAAGAGATGGACTCCTTGGTATATAACTAGACTTGGGACTTAGTCAGGTTTCTTGCAAATAAAAAAAAATTGCAGAATAAATGGTTTTACAGGTCGAGGGAAGAAGATGGAGGAAAACATAGGTACAAATATAGACTTCTCGTGAAGGGGTTTGCATAGAAGAAAGGTATTGAATTTGATAAAATATTTTCTCTTGTTGTTAAAATGACTTCAATCAAAACTATTTTAAGTCTTATGGCAGAAGAATATTTGCCTCTTCAACAGTTGGTGTAAAGACATCTTTTCTACATGGGAATTTGAAGGAAGATATCTATATGCATCAACCACAAGGATATGAGGTCAAAGGGAAAGAAACATTAGTGTGCAGGTTGAAGAAGAGATTGTATGGTTTAAAACAGGCTCCAAGGCAGTGGTATCTAAAATTTGGGAGGTTTATGTCTGAACAAGGTTATACTAGATGTCACTATGATCATTGTGTTTATTTGAAAAGGAAAAATCATAGTAGCTATATTATATTGTTATTTTTGTAAATGACATGCTTGTTGCAGGGTTTAATATGTAGGAAATAAATGTTCTCAAAATAAAATTGGCAAATTCATTTGCAATGAGGGATTTGGGAGCTGCAAAAAAAACCCTTGGTATGAGAATAACTAGAGATGTGAAAAATCACAAATTAACATTGTTTTAGAATGATTACATTCAAAAGGTGTTGGAAATATTTAATATGTAGAATGAAAAACCAGTTAATACAGCTTTGGCTAGTGATTCCAAAATTAGTAAGGAGATGTCCTTCAAGACCAAAGAATAAATGGACTATATGTCTAAATTTCCATATGCATCAACAGTTGGAAGCTTAATGTATGTAGTGGTCTACACAAGGCTTCATACTGGATATACAATGGCCATTGTAAGCAGGTACATGAAAAATCCAGGAAAATAACATTCGATGGATGTGAAATGGATTCTCAGGTATTTTAGAGGTACCACAAATCAGAAACTATTATTTTGTGGTTCAAACATTGCTCCACAGGGATATGTTGATGCAGATATGGCAGAAAATAGAGATAACAGGAAGAGAACAACAGGGTATTTATTTACTGTAGGTGGAAAAAATCTCATTTGGGTTTCAAAAATGTAGAGTGTTGTTGCACTTTCAACAACAGAAGAAGAATATGCTATTGTTATAGAGGCTAGTAAGGAAGTGATTTGGTTACAAGGGTTTATTAATGAATTGGTTAAGAAGTAGGAAATGGTCAAGTTATACAATGACATTCATAGTGTCATTCATCTTGGAAAGAACTCAGTATTTCATTCCAAGACTAAACACATATAGCTCAATTGCCATTTCATACGGTCAGTGCTGGAAGATGGACAGTTGAAGCTGGAAAAGATACACACTAGCCAAAATCTTGTATATATGTTAACAAAAGTTGTAATCAAGGAGAAAATGAGGTTTTGATTAGTTTCAATTGGTCTTAAAGTATGATGATAAATATGAGAGACAACTAGGTCAAAAGTGGAGTCATTGTCTAGAAAATGAAGCAACAGTGGAGTTCCTACAATTAGTCTCCAAGTGGGAGATTGTTGGGTGTGTAGCGTGATATTCATCCTGATTTAGAGGTCTTTTATTTTAGCCAGTTGCATATCCACGAAGATTGTACACCCCTCAATGCTGGGGGGGACATTCCCCCTGGCTGGGGAGTTTGGGGTCCAGTGGTCCCCCGCGGGGGTTCAAGGGGGGGAGTGCATTCCCCTCGGCTGGGGGGTCTGGGGTCAAGTGGTCCCCCAAGGGGTTTGGGCGCAGCAGCCCTGAAGCTGAAAATAGCTGTAAATTTGCCTTGTATTTTTTTTTAATTTCATAGTCAATCTGGGCAATTCATTAGGCGAATGATGTGACAGTAGAAGTTGTGTTTAATTTATGGTTTTTTTCCCTAGTAGCAAACCCCTCTGTTGTATGATGGAATTATATTTTGGTTATGTGTTCAGAGTGTATTATTAGTGAAGAAGGGAAAGGCGATTGTGTGAGAGAGTAAAGAAAATTACATTGAATTTTTTGTAGGTTGTGTCTCTTCATTTTTTTGGATAATATAAAGGAAGGACTGGTTGTTTCTCCATGGACATAGCCCAAGTTGGGTGAACCAAATATATCTCCATATCTCTTATTTTATATGTTTTTGGGTTTGTATTTCCACATATTTTTATGTCTTCCATTTCTTTGTAATATATAATTTTCTAACATCAGTTAGATTTCATGATGTTTTCCATTTTCTTTACATAAAATTTATGTACATGATTTTAATCATGTGATTTATTGGTCTACGTTATAGCTGGAACCATATGTAGCATTACAACTAGAGCCAATGTTCCTTCTAGATCGGAGGAGTCTCACGGTCCGAAATCAAGCCATAGACCAAGCAAAGGTGCAGTGGAAGCACTTTGGGCCAGAGGAGGCCATGTGGGAAATGGTTGATGCCATGAAAGTTAATTATCAATTCTTGTTTGATGGTTAAAGAATGCGTGTATAATAGTAATATTGTATAGATTTGTGTATAAAGCACCATGAAACAGTATGTGTTGTATTAAATTTTTTTAGATGCATATGGGTAATCTAACACTGAGGGCAATTTTAACTCAAGGGGGAGGGGTTTGTGACAACCCCACTGTTGTAGAGGTAAATCCCCTCTACGGACAGAGGCGATCCCTACTAGCCCAGATTGGGTCTAGCAATAATCGTATCACACTAAGGTGCAAGTTCCTAATTTCAATAGACCAACTTGCCAGGAAGGCCTACCTCAAGTCCAACGTTGTTGTTTGTAGAGAAGATGGCGCTCCCATTTCCTTTCTCAGCAGATCACAATCCTCTCGCTCATCGAGATCGAACACCTGCACACACAAGAAACACAACAAACACAAGCGTAAAACCTGATATATGCAACTATGTATTAGTCAGAGAAGACACAAGCTCATGATCATAATGAACAATACGAGTGGAACCATAACTAATATTCGCTTATGATTAATTAATACAAAGGAAAATAAAACCTGGCTCTGATGCTGAATCTTCCTTTGGTGGGTCGTCAGCGGAATACATCTCGGTAAAGCTTGTCGGGAATGGGGACAAGCCTCTCTCTTCGATCGTCAATGTCCTTGCTACTGATTTAGCACTATGAGGACTATTGCAGCATTATTTAGGCTATGAAGGCTCTTGGAGACTAGCTTGCAAAGGGAAATGGCAAGCTTATATAGATGGTGGAAGGGGAGTTGGGATCCCTACAATCATGGGATTGACCCTATCCTCAAGGAAGATTCCATGAGAGGTGGAAAACTACTTCCTCTACATGGAGAACCAGAGCCAAACGTCCCAACTCGATTTAGAGTCCAGTTCAGGAGTTTGTTGGAGTCAATATTCCACCATTTGTTTTTTAAAAACACTCCTTATTAAGCCTTGTGCAGGTAAAACACTGGGACAGTGCGCCAGTTGGCACGCCTTCTTTCGAGGATTTCCCCCATTGGCGCGGGTATGACACTGAGAAGTCGCGCCAAGGATAAAAAGACTATTTTTAGGGTTTTTCACAAGGAGTTGTATTCAGAGGAATAAAATTCCATGTCTAGGGGAATGCCATGAAAGTGTTTTCAGATCATGTCACTACTCACAGGTCACAGAATAAGCCCTCCAATGTGCGGGATGGGGAATTGCAGGGACGGTGACAAATTGCTGTGTAATACCCACCCAAGGTCCCCACATTAGATACATGGTAAATATATTTTAAATATTATGCAATACTTAAAATCAAGAAAATGTGACTGAGTTAAAGGGACAAATATTCCTGATCTCGAGAGGAGGATTTCTTGCTTGGGATGTTATGGTTTCATGTGGAGAGAAAGAAACATGAATTGTAGGAAAATCATTAATTGTTAGTTGGTGCATGAATTAACAAATTATATCTTGAAATTAAATTGTCTGTAAGAGAGAATCCTATGGCCCATGTTGCTTGAGAAGAAACCACAAGAAAAGATGATAGAGGATATGGAGGGGCTACAAATTTCCAAGAAACAAGGACATGATAGTAAATGCAGGCCCAAGAAGCAAGCAATAAAATGGTATATAATGCACCATTCAAGAGGATGCTAATAAAAACATGATTAGAGAAATCAAATAGTGGAGAATCCCTGAAAGATAAATAAATGAAAACAATAGGGATTCATTCGAAAAAAAATCTAGAGGGAGACAGGGAGAGACAACCATTCAAACTTAAGAAAACTAGAGGGAAATAGTGAGGGATATCGAATCCAGCATGAAGTGAGAGCTTCGTCATGCAACACTGAAGATAAGAGAAGAGAAGAGAATAGAAGAGAAGGGAATTGATTCTCTATCCCTAGGGGTCGTGGATTGAGCTGCGAGTCTCTTGAGCCCTGTAATAGCTTGGGGTCCCTGTAGCCCCGTAGGTTGAGATAGGATCCCTGGATCCCTGTAATAACTTTTGTCCCTGGAGGTTGTGGGTTGAGAAAAAGGTCTCTAGGGCCATGCAATAGCCTAGGTCATTGGAGGCTGTGGGTTTGGATGGAATATATAAAGCCCTAAAACAAGTTGGGTCCCCTAGAGTCTACAGGTTGAGATAACAGTCTCTCAATCCCTATAACAACTTGGTAATAGGCTATCCTTGATAAATACCAAAGGACTAGACTTAATACTAGTAGTTACTGTGTAACAATTACAATGGATTTTAAAATCCATAGAAAGGGGTGAATCACTATTTCTGCACCTAGGGGTGAGGTAGAGTCCCTTGAGGAAGGAGGTCCTATCAAGTCCCTGTTTTAGTTGACAGCTAGTGAGCTAGTGTTTAAATCCCTTGAGCAAGCATCCCCCTAAGAATCTAGAATTTGGCTCGAGATGGAAGCTTCAAGTAAGTGTATATGTAACTGTCTATGGTTGGGTGGAGGGTCCTTTTCATAGACTCAACTTCCTTGTAAGTTCAATATAAGTATATGTGTATGATTTTTCACCTTTTAATGAATCGTTTTGCATTATTGTTGGTAATGGTTCTGGATTCAAGGACTGCATTTTTGTTGTTAATGCTTACATATGTGGTGCATATTTATGGGGATATGCTATTAATATATGAGTTGATTATATATTGGTATGTTTGTTGAATATGAAAGAAAAATGTTGTGCGATAACTTGTTGATGGAAAACATAGAGGATATAGTGCATAAATGCACAAACGAACCACATGCTAATCAACTATATACTATATCATTTAGTTGTACATTACTTTGAATAAAGTCTTAACTGTATTCAAAATAGTAAAAAGTAACCAACTAAGGAATACATGGCTCTGACATAAGCCACAACAAAAGTTTCAATAAAATATTGAAACAAGGAACTCAGAGACCCATTTTACTAATGTGAAGCATTTACATGGAATACCCTCTTCTTAACAGGGTTTGTAGTTTCTTATAGCTGTTGTTACCAAGTTACAAGTTGTTGTGCCACATGGAAAGTAATTCATTAATGTTGAGGGAATTTTCCTCTAGGCCCATTGAGGCCATCAAATTTACCTAAAAGGCTTTCAACCTTTCATTTTCAATAGGATAGATATTTTTCGTTATCATTTTCATGTTTTCAGTGAGGCACAATAAGGCTCTTTGTGGAACCATAGAGCTGATTATAGGCTTGACATAAATTTGAGTGTTATTGGCATGTGTAAGAAGATGTAGGAAACTCTCAAGAGCTTGCACCAATCCTATGGTAGGTAATAAATGTAGGATTACCTACGGCACAATGCTTGGAACTCCCTATGTGAAGACAGGGATGACCTACATGTTAAGATTCCATTGGAGAATCTATCATGCACACTCAAGAGGGGTATTTCCATGGAATGCATTAGATATCTATTAGCATATTTACGAAGCCTTGATGTGGATCGAAATGTATAATTCACTTCTGATACAAAGCCACGGTTGAGTAGGTCAATTTGAGGAAGTCTACGTAGTGACAAATCTTATCTTCAGGGTCATTTCATAGATCATCTTCTAGGATGTTGCATGGGGCATCACCAAAGACCCTTGACCAAGTCATGGAGAAAAATTATAAGAGGAAGGAATCTTTCCAACACAAAGGAGGAGAGCCTTAAAATTATAATAAGGCATCATATATCGTTATCCCTTTACAATGTAAAACCCTAACCCAAAAATCTTACTATTAAAGTGACCAAATCTCCCCTTACGTGATTGATCGAGACAATGATGATGTGGCCAGAAGTCTCAATACAAAGGAGGAGAGCCTTAAAATTATAAGAAGGCATCATATATCCTTATCCCTTTACAATGTAAAACCCTAACCCAAAAATCTTACTATTAAAGTGACCAAATCTTCCCTTTCGTGATTGATCGAGACAATGATGATGTGGCCAGAAGTATGAGGAAGAAAAATTTAAATACTGCAACGACGAGGGACTTTGAAAAGACAAGCATAGTAATTTTTATGTTTTCTGGGACCGTTAGGTTGAAAGGTCAAAAAGTCAGAAGTCTTGGAAGGGTAATATCTCATTAGTTGTTTAAAAACATTTTTTGGAAATATATCAAATTTTGGAGCAAGAACCATATACTGAAGAAATATGGCGACAAATATTGAAGCAGAGTTCAGGAACTTGAAAGCTAGAAATTTTTTAAGTATTTTAATTATAATTGCGTAGAGCACCGAGAACCTAGGGAGTAGGGACCATCGAGAGATGATGAAAAAATGAATTTACATTCCATGGATCTGTCAACTTGGAATAATTAGCCCATAGGTGGTTTAGCCTAGAAATCACAGACAAATCAGTTCCCGTAATATTTTTAAATTGAGCATCAGGTTGCCTACAATGTTAGTTGACGATGCGCGACTTGACATAGATTTTATCTGTTACCCAGGATCGTTAACCCATAAACATTTAAATAAAGGAATCAGGGTTGTGGAGCTCATAAGGGAGTGATCACGTGGCGATTTTTTCCTTCTAAAGGATACATGGGCTATCCCGAAATATCAAAATCTCATATTTATTCCTAATTAAATTTAAGAATAGTCGAGGATCTGGGGTAGCGGGGATGAGTGATGAGCTATCCAGGAAGGTAGGAACCTTGTAAGGGAATTCTAATTTCATTTCTAAGAGTTCCAAGGACCCAAGGATGCAAGATTGTATAGAGGTAAGAAAGCTTGAAATGGTTTTGCGACTGTATCCGTTGTGATCTCTCACTGTGATTCTGAGGTTTCAACTGGGATTAGATCTTGTTGGTTTAGAGGAAGTGCCTAGTTAAAGGTAGTTGAAAAAAAATTACCCCATTCCTTGAATGTAAAATGAGGGGCTGGGTGTTGTGGGTCATTTGCATATCCTTTTATTTTTTCAAATATTTGAAAATATACAAATTCGAAATTGTTGAAAATTATGTTAAAGTATCAAAATTCTTATACTTTAGCATGAAAAATATTTATGTTCGCTATATCTGAGTTAAATTTTAAGAATTCAAACTTTATAAAAGTGGGTTCTGCATTTTATACTTAAATATCGATTGATTTGTTCAACGGAAAGTGCTGATGATAAATTTTTTTATCAAAAGGCCCAGCTCGCGGGCACAATCAGTGCACAAGATATCGAGACGAATGCCTCCGCAGTTGACTAGGTTGACTTTGGGGACAACAGAGATGAACAATAGAGATTGAGTGTGGGGGCACCAGCCAAAGTTTTTCTCTGTACCCCGGGAGCCCCCGCAGTGACGTAAGACACTGAGTTGTTCACAGCTTTCTTCCACGTCAGGTGCAATCAACGGCTCGCTGGTGCTTCTTGTCAGCATTAAATTTAAAATTTGTGCCACCTATTTAAATAATATTTTCATTTGTTTTCAAATCATTTGTAATTTTTTGCGCTGCATCCTGTTTCAGTTTTCCGTCACTTGCATAAATTTGACCACCTTGAATTGTTCTTGCGGAAATTTTCATCCATGGCTAAATGGTTGTCTCTATCAGGTTCAGCTAGTCATATCCCTCTCATCAATACTAAGAGGGATATTCAAGATACTATATGTTCAGTAATTCACCTTCCTTTCTATCAACAAGTCATATTGAATGATAATGCTTCCCCTGTTTATTCTGCAATGGTCAAGTCTGGAATTATTTCTACATGCATTCCAAACACCCATATTTTCCCTAAATTTATCTATTGGTTGGTGTCATTCATGTATCCTGGAAATTTTTTTGTTATGAATTCCCAAGGAGAGAACGTTCTGCAAGTGTCTACCCAGTTAATCCACCAAGCCCTTTTCTATCCTGAGTCTGAGTCATCCATCCAATTTTCTGACGATTCACTGCTACATTATTATAATCATCTTGCTAGTGAAGATTTTAATCAGTTCATGTTTTATTTGAAACCTGACACAAAGCATTTTCAGCCAGAATGTAAAGAGTTTGCTATGGAGGTTTTTGACGCAGAGACTCGTCCTGTATTAAGTAACATTGCAAAAATTTTGGGTAAAAATGATGCTAATACAGTGGAAAAATTAGTCCTAGGGATGTTTGCTATGATGATGAAGCCAACGATGGTGCTGGATATTCCATCATATTGGCAGGAAGTAGTCAATTCACAACTAATGAGCCTCCCATTAACAGGTTCTTTCAAATTTCCTTCATTTATTGTATACTTTTTCTTATATTATAATGTGGAAGAATTCATGCATTTAGGTCTTAATATTATGGATGTAAACAAAACAAGGTAATCAATGATATTCTGGATAGATGTAGTTAGAAGGGAGAAAAATGAGGCTAGATTATTTGATTTTGCTAGCTATTACATGTCAGTTGCATATAAATATTGAATGGAGTTCCTCCGCCCTGTTTTTTACCTAAAGCTTAGGAGTTCTTGTAGTTAGGAACCAATTGCAGATTTGGATATTGGTTTGTTTTTTATGATTACTCTGAAATAAGGCTATATTGAGAAAGTGTTGAGCCTTATAGACTCCCAAAATTTGTACCAATGAGGCTTTTTTCTTTAGATTTTACTAGAGAGAGCCTAAATGTTGATCAGGTTCACTTTGTGCCTATGAAAAAGGACATATGTATAAATTACCTATGAGTGTAGGCCCTTTCATAGTCAATATGAGGCAGACATTTGATGAAGTAACAAGAATGTTAGATGGGATGCATATGCTACTAGCAGAAAGTTGGGCTTATGAACATTATGGTTTAATTTCAAATAGAAGAATTGAGAATGGGTACTCTGATTTCATTCATGAAAGTAGGATAGAACAGGAGAATATATAAAGTAAAGGTGTGATGATTTCAGTAGGTGCAAACACTTAGACTCCTGTCATAGCAGAGAAAACAAATAAAAGAAACAAATAAGTGGTTATTGATATAGATGATAAGGAATAGGGAGCTGAGAAGAGAAAAAAGTTTGCCGAAGAACCTACATCTAATTCACCTAGTTTTTATTTACATTTGGGAGAAGAGAAAAATGCTCCTGCTTCACCCAGGAGTCATGAAGCCTCTCTTGAACAAGTGCCTTGATCAAACCGATGTTTTAACAAATTGAGGAAAGAAATCAGAAGATGAAGGCCAACATGGAGACCCACGTTGAACATCAAGTTGTTGATCAAACAAGATTGTTGACTTTAATGGATCTTGAGAAAGATCAATTTAGAATTGCCCTGTCACATCCTATAGACATGTCAATTGGTTATTCCAACAATTTCAACACTATAAATGTGACTATGGATGTGAACAAAATTCCACTAATGGATAAAATGAATCTCATATGCAAATAGGTCAGTTGATTTTTAATGACCTCACAAACACTAATGCAGTGGAAATAAAGGCATAAAATATGTTGGGGAAATTAATTAAACAATTGACGTTAGAGAAGCCTAACTCAAGAGCCTTAATAGTTGACAATGAGGAATTAAAAAAAATCATTAGAAATATTGGAGTAGACCCTAGTGACAAGACTGCTGTGCAGGAATTCATGCAAAGTGCTGAGGTAGAAATATCCACATTGAGGAAAAAGCTAAAATTACCTACTAGAGAACATTCAATGGCTGCAAAAGTTGCAAAGGTAGAGAAGGAAAAGGAAAATATTTTACAGCAACTTATGCAGAAAGATGAAGAAATCTCTAAAATAAAACAAACTACAATTTCATTGCAAAATCATATTGATAACCATAATTATACTTTTGTTTTTCCTACAGGTAATGAAGATCCTCAAGCACATATTTTTTAATTAAATATTGATTTGCGAATGGATGAAAGAGATCGGAAGAAGGCTCAAACAGATCTGGAGACTGCAACAAAGTTTATTAAAGTCATAGAAAATGAAGCTGACAAGTGCAAAATGGATTTCCAAAATGCTGAAGCTGAGATTACAAATATCAAAGAAAGACTGAAAGGAAATATTTCACTGATACAAGCCAAAGACATCATTTGGACTGATATCATTTCAGAAATGAAATCTAATTGGTGCTTCTTGATGGTAGTTACAAAAGAGAAAATTCTTATTTTAGAATGTGAAGAATCGACCATGTATGATTAAAAAAAAGCAATTAATAGAGCCATTTGGGCCAGAATATTCATTGATTTTATTAACTCAAAATAAGATCAGGAATTAGAGGAGAATGACATGCCGGATAGAATGTTCTATGCAGTAGAAATTAACAAAATGATTGTCAGAAATGATCTGAGAAAGGTTGTAGAAAAGAAGCTAATGGAAATCAAGGAAGCAGTAAGTTAGTTTTATAAATCATTTGACAAAATGACAAGAGTAGGCTTGCCATCATGTTGGGGAGCTCAAAGAAACATTTTTCCATGGAATTATTATGAGAATTTACTAATATTGACAAAAATAAAAGTTGATAACAGGCATGAAAAGACTCAGGTGCTTAAAGAAGAAACACTTGTGAACTTCTTGTAGAGAAATTTTCAACTATTGTGGATGGTAAAGACTCTTTTCATAGAAAGGCCATCCTATAATGGAATTACTGCATTTAGATTGGAATATCACAAACTGACACATTCATTCAGGACGAAGGTAGAAATATGGAAAAAGTGCAGAGCTTGGATAATAGACCTGCCAAAAGGATTAGCATCAAAGAAAAATGAATCAGTTGACCTAGAAAAAGAAGCCACATCATTAGCAATTCCTATAGATTAGGATATTTATTTTATATTATTTTTTGAAGACAGTGTAATTGTAATAAGGCATTTTCAAGGCATTTAATAGACAACCTTCAAAGTCTTAAGTAGTTTTAGTAGTTAGGATTGGTTATAGCAGTTCCAAACTACTTTTTACTGTATCTAATATAATTTTCAAGAGAAGGAAAGGTTCTGAGTTTTTGACCTTCATAAAATTATTTTTGTACTTAGAGATTCAAAGATTAATGAATGAGTAAGAAATTTTCTAGCATGTTTTTTATGTTGAAATGTATTCGTGTTTACATTCTCTGTTTTCTATCTAGGAATAAAACAAAGTTGTGAGCAGCAGGTCTCTTTTTACTTCTGTATGTGAGAGTTAAAAACCTTAATTGGCGCTCATTTTTTTTAACTGTTTCTTTAATATATTTCTTCTGGTGTTTGAGATGATATTTTATATATAAAACTACATATTATTTTGGGCTTCTTCTTTCATTTTCTTCTAGTCACTTCATTCAACATCAACAAATGGTAGCATTGTGTGTTCTTCATCATATTTGATATTTAAGTGTTTGATCATAAATAATTGATGGTTAATAAAATAGAGACATATATATTCGTGACATAATCATATAAATGTATTAAGCACTGATTCCTTATCACAGCTAACAGATTGTCTCTTAAGGTACAACATTAATTGGCATGGTTGTCGGGGATGAAAAAATTGATTTTTTTCCCTAGGTATTGTTCGTATTTCCTCTGGTTGTTTAGAGAGGAGGAAATACTAAGTTGTACCTTATTTTAATAATTCTGGCTCCTAAGAGGCCTCACACGAGGTCAGATACCTCTTAGCAAAAAGCCCCTATTCTATCTGATCCAGAAAATTTAGTTTCAAACAAGGGCCAAAAAACAAAAATATTTTCTACACCTAATGCCACACTGCTTGCACCAAGTAGCAGTTCACATATCTTACCATCCAAGGATATTTCCTAGAAACTCATTTTCTTAGAACAAGAATCCTTACCCTCACCCATTCATTTCCAAGAACCAACATTAAAAGAATTATCTTTTGAGTCTGTATCATTTCAATTCACAGAATCTCAACCTAATACAATTGCCAGTTTTTCTGTTATTGTTCATATACCCCTTCCCATATCAGTTGTTCCATCCCATTTATCCCCACCTACAACTGGTATTCATTTTATCCCCACTCAAGGAGCAGTTAATCAGGGCATAAACATGGCAGCCCCTACTTTCTTGATGAATACATATGCACCATTAAATCTACCCCAACCAATGAATGTAATGCCTCAGGAGTACCTTAAGTTGCTTCCTAGATTTACTGGTCAATATGAAATAACTGCAGAACAACACTTGGATTTGTTTTGCAATTTTGCTGAAAATTTTAATGTAGAACATCTTGATGTTGTAATGAGAATTTTTTCATAGTCTCTAAATGGAGAGGAAAGAAAATGGTTCAAAGGATTACCAAATGGTTCAATCAATGATTGGGATGAATTAGAAATACAATTCATTCGGAGATGGGGTGAAAAAAGAGACCATGATTATTCTTTAACAGAATTTAATTCTATAAAGAAAAAATCAAATGAAAACATGAGTGATTTTATCAAAAGGTTTAATAAGTTGTACATAGTTTTCCTGTGGAAATGAAACCTCCTCCTATTGGAGCAAGGGTTGTTTTTGCTAGGGCATTTGTATCAGATTTCAGTTTTACCTTGAGAGAAATAATATCCTCTACACTTGAACAGATTCAAACTGATGCCTTGGAGATTGAGGAAAATGTGACTGTTGCTGTAAAGGTACAAGATAAAGGAAAGTCCAAGAAGAAGACTCATCACAAGATAAAATAATCGATGACATGACTAAGGTCACTAAATTTTTTTCAAACAAATTAGTTAAGATGGAATTAGACAATAAGAAACCTGCACAACAAAACATAGGGGTTTTCAATCCCCAATTCCGAAAAAAACCCTTGTAGATTCTACAGAGAGAAAGAAAAGTTCAAGATGAAGTCCAAGCACCTTTATATATAGAGGCAACACCAACAAATTCTTTTGATGATGATCAGAAAGAAGATGAAGATCAAATTTCTGCTGTGTATATGTAGGAGGGTGAAATATAAGAAGAAAGTGAGAAAGAATATGGAAAGGAATGTAAAGAAGGTAATGTCTCATTTGATTAGGAAGAAATGGATGATTATTCCAAACAGTTTACTGATCTTATGCAAGCAGAGTTGCATAAAAAATATGATTTGAGGTCAAAAAATAGGTTGAGAACTTAGGATGATGAAGAAGAGGAATCAGAATCAGTACCTACTCCACTACAAAAGAAACCAATTAAAAAATCGGATAAGGGGAAGCAGCCCATGAATCAAGAAAAATAAAAATAGAAGCAACAAGCTCAGGCTTCCCAAGTAAAGCCTAATGACCCTAATATGTTGGAGAAGATTGTTACTATTCTTGATCAACATGAAAATTCAAACAAAAACCAAGAAGAACCTGAAAAGTTGACAAAACAAAATCAAACTTTCAATTTGTAGAAAGAGTTAGAAAAAGTAAAGATTCAAGTACCACTTCTTCAATTGGTTAAAACACCTGGTTATAAGAAAGAAATTGTAGAGTTTATTAATTCATCTCAGTCTAATGAGGTGGGTGATATAGTGAATCTGCAAGAAGAAAAACCAGTAGTTATTTTTGGACCTCATGTTGAAGAGGTAGATTCTTCTGTTCCACCTTTTTATATATCAGTTCTATTGCATGATTTCATTTTACATAATTGTATGCTAGATTATAGTGCATCACATAATCTAATGCCAATGTCTGTAATGAATGAGTTAAATTTACAAATCACCAAGCCATATAGAGACCTTTATTCCTTTGATTCAAAAAGGGTGAAGCATGTAGGTCTTATCAAAGAGATGGTCGTTTCCTTGGCTAAAATTCCAGCTAAGAGTATTATGATGGATGTGGTAGTAGCAAATATTCTAGCGAGATTTGGTATGTTTTTGTCTAGATCTTGGGGGCCAAATCTTGGAGGAGTTTTGAAATTGGATTTCACATATGCCATTATTCCTATTTTTAATGGGGAGGAAAGGAGGTTATATAGAGAAACTAGATTTCGGAAAACTACCACCAAGAAATATGTAGGTAATTCCCCCATTTATGGTCAAGAGAAAGATGATCTTTCTTGTTTCATGCTGCATGAAGATGTAGAATTTGCTGAAGAATCACAAGAGAAGATCTCTTTAGACAATTTACATAAAGAGCTGTGTTCAAATAAAATTTGGAAGTGTTATTTTGATGGTGCCTTCACTAAGGAGGGCACTGGAGTTGGATTCATATTTATATCTCATGAAGGTAAATTTTTTACCTTTTTCCTTCAAATTGGAATTTGAGTCTACTAATAATGTAGCTGAATACGAAGCATAGATTCTAAGTCTACAAACAGCTAAACAAATGGGAATTTAGTCCATCTCTGTTTTTGGTGATTCTGAATTAATAATAAGAAAAAATAAGAATTGGTGTCAAACTAGACATCCGAGATTGAGGTCTTATAGAGATGAGGTGTGGGATCTAGTTGAAAATTATTTTGAATATTTTAATTTACAGTTTATTCCAAAAGAAGAGAATAGAATGGAAGATTCCTTGGCAGTTGCAGCCAGTACATTTAAGGCACCAATTAATCCAAGTTTGAGATATGAAATCGAATTGAGACAAATGCCTTCAATCCCTGATAATGTAAAGTATTGGCAGGTTTTTGAGGATGATGAGCAGATTAATCAATTTTTAATGATGATTGGAAATTTTGAAGACAGTCAAATTGATTTAGAAGTTGATGAAAGTGGTCAAAATGATATGTCAAAAAATCTGAAACATTCAATTGGTGGTTAGAAGATAATTCAGTTGAAGGATAATATTTTTCCCAGAGGTTTGGTACCTCTTGAGAGATTTTTTGATGCTAATGATATGGAAGTGAACCAGAAAAAGGTATCCCAAGATGGAGAAATGGAGGACTGTAATTTAGGAACTCAACATGAGCCTAAAATAGTCAAATTGTTTAAAGGAGTTCCTAAGGAGTACAAAGAAAGGCATGTAGATATTTTTAAAAAATTCATGGATGTATTTGCATGGTCATATGAATATTTAAAAACTTATGATCTAGATATTATTCAGCATAGAATACCACTAAAAGATGGGGTTAAGCCACACAGGTAGAAGCTCAGACAAATTAACTCAATATTGTTGGCTCCAATTGAAAAAGAGGTAAAGAAACTTTTGCAAGCAAAAATCATAGTTCCACTAAGATATTCAGATTGGGTTTCCAATCTACTACCAGCCAGGAAGAAAGATGGAGAGATAAGATTATGTGTGGATTTCAGAAATTTGAAGAGAGCTTCCCTAAATGATAATTATCCTTTACTAAAGATGGATTTTGTTCTGCAGAAAGTAATTGGAGCATTCAGGTTATCCATGGTTGATGGTTTTTCTGGGTATAATCAGGTGGTTCTGGAGAAGGAAGATGAAAAGAAAATTGCTTTCACCACACCTTGGGGAAAATTCATGTATGCCAGGATGACATTCAACCTCATGAATACAAGAGATACTTTACAAAGGGAAATGGATATTTCTTTTGTGGGTGATAAATTTATAGTCATTTATCTTGATGATGTTACTATTTTTTCAGGTTTTGATGATGAGCACTTAGAGCACCTGCAGAAAGCCTTCTTGAAATGCAGAAAATTTGGATTATCATTAAATCCCAAGAATTTTTTTTTTTGTTTTAGAGGAAGGTAAGTTGTTGGGTCACATAATTTCAAATCAAGGAGTGAATATTGATCCAGCAAGGGTTGAAGCTATACATACAATTCCACTACCTAGAAGTAAAAATGATATCCAAAGGTTTCTGGGAAAAATCAACTTTTTGAGAAGATTTGTTCTGAATTATGCTGAGATTGTCAGAAGAATAACAGATATGTTAAAAAAGTATGCTGAAGTAAAATGGGACAAAGATGCAAGAGAATCCTTTGGCAGAATTAAAAAATCTCTTCAAGAATCTCCTGTTTTGATCAGTCTAGATTACTTGAAATCTTTACAAATCTTCTCATTTGCGCCATCCTCTACTATTGCTGCTGTGTTATTACAAAAAAATGAAGAAGGAAGTGAAAAACCTGTAGCCTTTTTCAGTAAAGTCCTCAGAGATGCAGAGCTGAAGTATAATATCGTGGAGAAGCAGGTATATTCTTTAGTTAAATAATTGAAGGCTTTCAAAACTTATGTAATTCATTCTCAAATAGTAGCATACGTGCCTAATTCTATTGTAAAGGATGTGCTAGTGCAGAGTGATGTGGAAGGAAAAAGAGGAAAATGGATTGCCAAAATCCAAGAATATGATTTGGATATCAAACCAACAAAGTTAGTCAAAGGACAGGGACTGGCCAAATTGCTAACAGAATCTAATTTCCAAGCTTAGGGAATTAGCTTACTTGCACCTGTAGATGAAGTGACTGAAGAAACAGATCAGATTAAGACAAAGTCAGAAATTAAATATAAATTTCTCTGTTCAGACTGGTATAAAGATATTATTCATTATTTGTGTTTCTTTTCTTGTCCTCCTTCAATAAACAGAACTAAGTACAGATCTTTGAAACTTAAGGCTCAACCTTATGTTATAATTGAAGCTAATTTTTATTAGAAAGATCCTACTGGTGTGTTTTTGTTATGTTTGACAGAAGAGGAAACCATGGAGGCGATTAAAGAATACCACGAATGCTTATGTGGAGGTCATTACAGCTGGAAAATAACTGCTCATAATATTCTTAAATCAGGTTTTTATTGGCCTTCTTTATTTGTCGATGTATATAGAACTGTTAGAAGTTTCCAGAAATTCCAATTATTTGCAGAAAATAAGAGGTTAGCTCCTTTACCTCTTCTTCCTATGTTTATTGAAGAACCCTTTAGACAATGGGGATTGGATTTCATTAGAGAGATTAATCCACCATCAAGTGGAAAGCTTAAATGGATTCTAACTACTACTGATTATTTTTCAAAATGGGTAGAGGCAATTCCTACTAGAAAAGAAAATGATTTGATTGTGATGAAGTTTTTAGAAGAGAATATTTTCAGCAGATTTGGAAGTTCAGTAAAAATTGTAACAGACAATGCCCAAGTATTCAACTCAGTCAGGTTCATAAAGTTTTTTCAAACTTATAATGTAATATTGTCCCATTCTACAACATATCACCCTCAAGGAAATGGATTAGCATAATCATCTAATAAAACATTAGTGAAAATCTTGAAGAAAACAATCAATGAGAACCAGAAGGATTGGGATTCAAAGATGATTTTTGTTTTGTGGGAAGTGAGGATGAATACTAGAATATCCACTGGTAAGTCACCTTATGAATTGGTATATGGTACTTAGGCTTTGTTTCCCACCTAGCTAGCAAGACCAGTAATATCATTTCTTCAAGACGCTCAAGAGGAACCTAATGCCTTGATCATAAGACTAAATAAGGTGACAGAATTAAGTGAAAGTAGAAATAAAGTAAGATACAATTTGGTCACTTATGAAGAGAAAATGAAGTCCATTTTTGACAAAAAGGAAAGAGAAATCATGTTTCAAACTGGAGATTTGGTATTAAGATGGGATACCAGAAGGGAAGAGAAATGGAAACATGGTAAATTTGATCCTTTATGGTATGGTCCTTACAAAATCCCTGAAGCAAGATAAAATAACACTTTCATGCTAGAAAATCTTGATGGAGAAGCAGTAGAACTACCTGTGAATGGGCAGTATCTGAAACATTATTTCCAGCACTAAAAGCAGTTAGTCCATCATTGTAAATATTTGGTTTTCTCTCACTGTATATTTCTCATCAAGAAATTTTTGACTCCATGCCCGAAGTGAAGGCACTGATCTACAGGTTCTTAGTTTTTCGTGGAAAAAAACACTATCCCCAGGTGGAGCCAAATGTTGTGGATCATTTTGATATCCTTTTTTTTTTTTCAAATATTTGAAAATATAAAAATTTGAAATTGTTGAAAATTATGTTAAAGTATCGAAATTATTATACTTTAGCATGAAAAATATTTATGTTCGCTATATCCGAGTTAAATTTTAAGAATTTAAACTTTATATAAGTGGGTTCCACATTTGATGCTTAAATATCGATTGATTTGTTGGGTGGAAAGCATTGATGATAAAATTTTTTAGTAAAAGGTCCGACCCGCAGGAAAAATCAGTGCACAAGATATCGAGATGAGTGCCTTCGCAGTTTCCAGGGTTGACTGTGGAGACAACAGAGATGAACTGTGGAGATTGAGTGCAGGGGGACCAGCCAAAGTTTTCCTCTGTACCCCATGAGCCTCCGTAGTGATGTAAGATGGTGAGTTGTTCACAGCTGTCATCCACGTTGGGTGGAATCAATAGCTCGCTGGCGTGTCTTGTCATCTTTAAATTTAAAAGCCACACCACCTATTTAAAGAAAATATTCATTTGTTTTTCAAATCATTTGTAATTTGTTGTGCTGCATCCAGTTTCAGTTTTTCGTCACCTGCATAAATTTGACCACCCTAAATTTTTCTTGTGGAAATTTTCAGCCATGGATAAACAATCTTCTCTATCAGGGTCAGCTATTCATATCCCTCTCATGGATGCTGATAGGGATATTCAAGATACTATATGTTATGTAATTCACCTTACTTTCTATCATCAAGTCATCTTGAATAATATTTCTTCCCCTGTTTATTCTGCCATGGTCTAGTCCAGAATTCTTTCTACATGCATTCCAAAGACCCATCTTTTCCCTGAATTTATCTACTAGTTAGTGTTAGTCATGTATCCTGGGAAGTGTTTTTTTATGAATTCCCAAGGAGAGAACATTTTATAAGTGTCTACCTAGTTAATCCGCCAAGAGATTTGCTATCTTGAGTCAGAGTCATCCATCCAGTTTTCTGACGATTCGCTGGTACATTATTATGATAATCTTGTAGGTGAAGAGTTTAATCAGCTCATTTTTTATTTGAAACCTAACACGAAGCATTTTGAGCTAGAATGTAAAGAGTTTTTTATGGAGGTTTTTGATGCAGAGATTTGTCTTGTATTAAGTAACATTGCAAAAATTAGTCCTAGGGATTTTTGCTATGATGATGAAGCTAGGAATGGTGCTGGATATTCCATCATATTGGCAAGAAAAAATCAATTCATAGTTAATGAGCCTTTCATTAACAAGTTCTTTCAAATTTCCTTCATTGATTTTATACTTGTTCTTATATCAGAATGTGGAAGAATTAATGCATTTAGGTCTTAATATTATGGATGTATACAAAACAAGGAAATCAGTGATATTATGGATAAACGTAGTTAGAAGGGAGAAAAATGAGGCTGGATTGTTTGATTTTTCTAGCTATTACATGTTAGTTTCATATAAAATATTGAATGGAGTTCCTCCTCCCTTTTTTTTACCTAAAGCTCAAGAGTTCTTGCATTTAGGAACCAATTGCAAATTTGGAGATTGGTTTGTTTTTTAGGATTACTATGAAATAAGGCTATATGGAGCAAGTGTTGAGCCTTATAGGCTCCCAACGTTTGTACCAATGAGGCTTTTTTCTTTAGATTTTATTAGACAGAGCCTAAATGTTGATCAGGTTCACTTTGTGCCTATGAAAAAAGGACATATGTATAAATTACCCATGAGTGTAGGCCCTTTCATAGTCAATATGAGGCAGGCATTTGATGAAGTAACAATAATGTTAGATGAGATGCATATGCTACTAGGATAAATTTGGGCTTATGACCCTTATGGTGTAATTTCAAATAGAAGAATTGAGAATGGGTACTCTGCTTTCATTGATGAAAGTATGCCAGAATAGGAGAAGATAGCAAGTAAAGGTGTGATGAGTTCAGTAGGTGCAAACATTCAAAATCCTATCCTAGCAGAGAAAACAAACAAAAGAAACAAAGAAGTGGTTATTGATCTAGATGATGAGGAACAGGGAGCCGAGAAGAGAACAAAGTTTGTTGAAGAACCTACATCTAATTCACCTGGTTTTTCTTTAGATTTTTTAGAAGAGAAAAATGTTCTTTCTTCACCCAGGAGTCATGAAGCCTCTCATGAACAAGTTCCTTTGGTCAAAAAGATGTTTTCACAAATTGAGAAAGGAAATCAGAAGATGAAGGCTAGCATGGAGACCCAAGCTGAACATCAAGTTGCTGCTGATCAAACAAGATTGTTGACTGTAATGGATCTTGAGAAAGATCAATTTAGAATTTCCCTATCACATCCTATAGACATGTCAATTGGTACTTCCAACAATTTCAACACTGTAAATGTTACTGTGGATGTGAAGAAAATTTCACGAATGGATAAAATGAATTTTCATATGCAAACATGTTAGTTGATTGTTAATGACCTCACAAAGACTAATGCAATGGCAATAAAGGCAGAAAATATGTTGGGGAAATTAATTAAACAATTGAAGTTAGAGAAGGCTAACACAAGAGCCTTAACAGTTTAGAATGAGGAATTGAAAAAAATCATTATAAAGATTGGAGTAGACCCAAGTGACAAGACTGTTGTGCAACAATTCATGCAAAGTGCTAAGGTAGAGATATCCACATTGAGGAAAAAGCTAAAATTACCTACTGGAGAACATTCAATGGCTACAAAAGTTGCATAGGTAGAGAAGGAAAAGGAAAACATTTTACAGCAACCCATGCAGAAAGATGAAGAAATATCCAAAATAAAACAAACTGAAATTTCATTGCAAAATCGTATTGATAACCATAATTGTACTTTTGTTTTTCCTATAGGTAATGAATATCCTCAAGAACATATTGTTCAAGAAAATACTGAGTTGTAGATGGCTGAAAGAGATCAGAATAAGGCTCAAAAAAATCTGGAGACTACAACAAAGTTCATTAAAGTCATAGAAAATGAAGCTGACAAGTGTAAAATGGATTTCAAAAATGTTGAAGCTGAGATTAAAAATCTCAAAGAAATACTGAAAGGAATTCTCTCACTGATACAAGCCAAAGAAATCATTTGGACTGATATCATTTCAGAAATGAAATCTAATTGGTGCTTCTTGATGATAGTTGCAAAAGAGAAAGGTCTTATTTTAGAATGTGAAGAATCGATCATGTTTGATAAACAAAAAGCAATTAATGTAGCCATTTGGGCCAGAAGATTCATTGATTTTATTAACTTAAAATCAGATCAGGAATTAGAGGAGAATGACATGGAGGAAAAAATGTTGTATGCAATAGAAATTAACAAAATGATTGTCAGAAATGATCTCAGAAAGGCTAAAGAAAAAAAGCTAATGGAAATCAAGGAAGCACTAAATCAGTTTAATAAGTCATTTGACAAAATTACAAGAATAGGCTTTCCATCATGTTGGGGAGCTCAAGGAAATATTTTGCAATGGAATTCTTATGAGAACATACTAATATTGACAAAAATCAAAGTTGATAACAGGCATGAAAAGACTCAGGTGCTTAAAGGAGAAATAATGGTCAACTTCTTACATAGACATTTTCAACTATTGTGGATGGTAAAGAAACTTTTCACAGAAAGGCCATCCTATAATTGAATTACTGCATTCAGATTGGAATATCACAAACTAACACATTCATCCAGGATGAAGGTAGAAATATGGAAAAGGTGTAGAGCTTGGAAAATAGACCTGCCAAAAGGATCAACATCAAATAAAAATGAATCAGTTGACCAAGAAAAAGAAGCCACATCATCACCATTTCCTATAGATTAGGATATTTATTTTATATTATTTTCTGAAGACAGTGTAATTGTAAAAAGACATTTTCAAGGCATGTAATAGACAACCTTCAAAGTCCTAAGTAGTTTTGGTAGTTAGGATTGGTTACAGCAGTTCCAAACTGCTTTTTATTGTATTTAATGTAATTTTCAAGAGAATGAAAGGTTTCGAGTTTTTGACCTTCAGACAATTATTTTTGTACTCAGAGATTCAAATATTAATGAATAAGTAAGCAAGTTTCTAGCATTTTGTTTAGGTTGAAATGTATTCGAGTTCACATTCTGTGTTTTCTATCTATGAATAAAACAAAGTTATGAGCAGTAAGTCTCTTTTTACTTCTGTATGTAAGAGTTAAAAAAATTAATTGGCGCTCCTTTGTTTTAACTGTTTCTTTCATATATTTCTTCTGGGTTTGAGATGATATTTTTTGTATAAAACAACATATCAGTTTGGGATTCTTCTTTCATTTTCTTCTAGTCACTTCATTCAATGTCAAAAAATTGTAGCATTGTGTGTTCTTCATCATATTTGATATTTAAGGTTTTGATCATAAATACTTGAGGGTTAATAAAATAGAGACATATATATTGGTGACATAATCATATGAATGTCTTAAGCACTGATTCCTTGTCACAGCTAAGGGATTGTCTCTTAAGGTACAACACTAGGTATGTTACACTTTCACGCACATTGGGTTTCCACCTAAAATCTTGATGTCCATATGTGATTGATGTGTTTCTTATATGTTATGGTTTATCTTATTTTTAATTCTCATGGTTAATAAATATTGAACGAATAATGAATCAATAATGCATTGTTAAAGATAAACATTTAAAAGAACTTATGAAAATTTAGTAATCCATATATATATAGTTTCCATTTACTCAAGTCTCGTACACAAAGGGGTTACTTCAATAAAAATAGCATACAAGAATTATGAATTTTAAATAGCAGGTTAAATTGAAGTTTTAAATATTGATTCACTCCCCCCCTCTCAGTATTTTTTCCTAACATTATTCTTATCCCATGTTGCCTTTAAATACCTCTTAATAACCTGTATCTCCTACTTCATTGTAGCCTTTATATCCGATCCAATAAACACCCTATTCACTATATCACTCAAATTGGTAGGAGTATTTCAAATTCACTCATAAAGAGCCTAAAATGGACTCATCTTCAAGGATTCCTGATACCAATTATTATATGCAAACTCTACCAGTGGAAGATACTACTCCCACTTACTTTGTTGATGCCTGAGATAAATAGTCAACATATCCTCAATAATTGTGTTAAAACTATGTGTCTTCACATCTTTGTACGGATGATAAGTTGTTCTCAAATCTAACTCTATTCCCAAGCTTGAAAACAAATCCTTCCAAAATTTGGAATGTTTATCTGATATGACCTTCTTGGAAACTACATACAACCTCAATATCTCCGTGATGAAAATATGAGCTACCTCACTAGATGAATTTGTAGACATTACTACAATGAAGTGAGCTACCTTGCTGAATATATCAACCACAACCATCATGGAGTCATGTTGTCTTGATGTCCTCAAAAATCATATAATTAAGTCCATGGAAATGACCTCCCATTTCCATTTTGAAATCGAAATAAGCCACAACAATATAGTTTGATTCTTCCATTCATCTTTCACTTGATGATAGTCCAAACACCTTGCAACAAATAGAACCACCTCTTTCTTCAAGGTCATCCAATAGTATAACTTCTTAATAGTTGTCGAAGCCTTTTGGTATCCTAGGTGGCCTTAATATGGCTTGACATGAAACTCTCTCAAGACAAGATTATCCAACTCACTATTATATAGCACATAGATATTATTCCTAAATCTCACAAGGCCATCTATCATGAGGTGATAATCCTCATCTCTATCACCTTCACAATGTTGTTGCAATTTCTTCTTTAGAGGTTTATACCTTTCATCATGTTTCCTTGCATGTAACATCCCCTGCTATAAATATGTCCCATAAGAGCTCACAGCTGAAATATGATTCACATGTACCCTTCTACTGATAGAATCTACAACTTGGTTCTCTTTGCCTTTAATTTACCTGATCTCAAAATAAAAATCATTGAGGTTAGCTAGCCATCTAAAATTCCTTTTGTTCATATTAATTTGGTTAAAAAATTACCTCAGTACACTATAAGCATTCAATAGGATGAATTTCCTACCAAGGAGATAATGTATCGATGTCTTCAAAGCATTAATGATAGCTACAAACTCAATTTCACGAGTCTTATAGTTATAATCATGCTCATTTATCTTCCTTGATTCATTACAAAAAAAATCCTAACTTGCAATCATCTGTAAAAACCACAAACTGCTTATCCGGATTTGCAATCCTTATACCTGGACCATTTGTAAGAAAATAATTCAATTTACCAAAACTAGTTGCACATTGCTTAGTCCATTCAAACTTCTTCCCTTTCCTCTACAACGATGTAATAGGATATCCAATGTTCGGTAATTTCTTGACGAAACTCCTAAAATAACCTACTGGTCCTATAAATGATTTCACCTCGTCTAGATTCCTAGAAGTTGGACACTCCATGATACCTTTAATGTTTTTTGGATACATTTTTATCCCTTCATTGGAAATAACATGTCCCAAGTAATGAATATTATATTGAAATGAACTACACTTGCTAAGCTTGGCATAAAACTAATGCTCACTCAAAAACCTCAACATTGTTTTCAGGTGCTTTGCATGATCCTGCTCATTCTTTAAATAAACAAACATATCATTAGCACATACTATCATAAACTTTTTCATGTAAGGGTGTAACACAATGTTCATTTAACACATGAAGGCAACTAGAGAATTAGCAAGGATTATAGGAACAACCACAAAATCATAGTGGCCATACCTTGTACAAAATGTATTCTTGTAAATTTTTTCTTCATTGATTCACACCTAATGATGACATGATCTCCAATCAATATTTTAGAATATTGTTGCTCCCTTCAGTTGATAAAAAAAATCATCAATCTATGGTAATGGATACATGTTCTTGATAGTTACCTTGTTTATCTACTTGTGATCACTACCCAATCTAAGAATACCATCCTTATTCCTTACAAAGAACACTGGTGCACCTCAAGGAGATACATTAGGCTATCACTAGTAGAAAATGATAAAATTAATGACTAGGTGACTAAAAAAGTTAGTCACCGCAATTATTTCAAGTGAAATACTACTAAATTTGAGAAATTTTAAGTGACCGAACTAAAAATTACTAACTTAAATGACTAATCTAGTTTGGGGATAAAATATACGACTAGATAATAAGTGACTAAACTAAAAGAGACTAACTTAAATGACTAATTTAGTCTAGGGATAAAATATACGACTAGATAATAAATGACTAAAGTAAAAGTGACTAACTTAAATAACTAATTTAGTCTAGGATTAAAATATGTGACTAGACAATAAGTGACAAAATTAATAATGATCAATGCAAATGAATATTATAGTTCAAGAATAAAAATATGACCAAATAACAAGTACAAAAAGTATATGAATTAGTCATTTATGTTAGTCATTTTTAATTGTATCACTCCATAAATAAAAATTTGCAATTTTGATACTGAAGTGTTACACTTCACTAAAAAATTCTCTGAATGCATCTGTAGTGTTAAGATTTAGAGACAAAGGGGTCTTTGAGTCCCTCTACATTTTTAAAATTCTGAATACTCTTTTGTCTCTCAAGTTTAACACTGCAAATGGATTCATCTACAATTAACATAAATATTGCATCTATCATCTATCTACTTTACACTAATGCCTTCATTATAGTTTTATTAAAGGTAATATTTAGATAGTCAAATTAATATGTATATTTATATTTCTTTGGCCATAAATTTTAATCTTTAAACTTCATTGATTTATGTTAAAAGTGTGACTCTTGTTTTAAATCTAAGGTCAAATCTTCATATTTACATTTAATGAATAGATAAACATAACATTTATTTTGTAAGTCTATATTCATTCATATGATGAAAAATATGTACAACCAACGAAGAAAAAAATAGGTGGTCTCACACCAGCTAGGTGTGTTGACCAGTGTTTGCAACAAGTGAAAAACATACAAAAATGAGGCTAAGGATAACATCCATAAATGAGAGGGCCAAGCACACCAAAATACATGTAATACATAAAAAACACATAAGAGCATACTAGTCATCCAATGTAATGGAAGCTGGGTTTTCCAGGGTTGTTCCTAGAGGGGGTGGTGGATGGAAATTGTAATGGATGTGCCCTTTGAAGTGTGTGAGCCAAGTGTCCAACTTTTCCACTTTTTCTAAGAGGTGGTTTTGGCCTTGCTAGACCACCACCAATACTCACTACCTGACTTGGAACTGAAAGTAGTGCATCCTATCCAAAGTGGCCATAAACTCAACATGCTCCTCCCTACAAACCCATTCCACTACATCTAATCTATCAGAGTTTGAATTAGGTCCTGATATTTTTCTAGAAAACAATGTTGAATTTACCGCGGGCCAAGAGCTACATGCTTACAAGTTCCCCATTTAGCTGTTCCTCCTTGCTTTCCACCACCCCGATGCTGCGTTTGTTGTGACCTTACACTTCCACCAACACAGGAGGCTTTTTTTCCTCCACAACGACCGCCTCGCATTCCCACACCAACAAGCTAGGAGTTACCGATGGTCTTACCACCTCAATGCGCTCCTACCACCACTATTTCCATATCATCTAAGCCAATAGATCCTTGCTTGGCTGAGGGTAAGGATTTCCTGCACCACAGGAATGGTTGCATTGTGATAAAACCAGGAGGGCCAAATCCAACCATTATTCGATTCCAGTCTACTGGAACTTTCCCCTACCACCACACCCAAAAAAATGATCTCTCTTCACCCTTAAATTTCCTCAGGAAACCACACACTATGTCCCAGTTACCATCTTGCCACCAGTTGGGAAACTGAGCAAGAACCAGAAAAACTGGAGAAGGAGAAGACGGGAGGAACACGCCCCAGGTTGATGCTTCCCAAGAATCTTCACACAACCCACACTAGGATATCGAATCTATGTATTCCAAGGGTGACTCTCCTATCGCCACTAGACACCAAGAACCACCCACCGAATCACCATGCACACCAATTTCTAGACCTAGCACCAGAAATAGAGAATTCCACACAGAAGCACTGCCACCTCCAGTGATACCTCCTTCAATACCACCCTCGTGCACCTCTATCATACCAACAACTCGCACATACTAAAAACCACATAAGAAAAAAATAATGAGTTCCCTCATTGACACGTCGTAGTGTTCAGGATATCTATTTACTAGGCATTCAAATGAAAATAAAGTGGAAATTGTGAGTGAGGGAGGAATTTTTTAATGTCCTTGGCACCTATAGCTGCTACATATATCTATCTACATTTGGGGTCGTCCCTAGAAATAGAAGGAGTTGTGAGAAAATATATAGAAAAGGAGGTTCTATGAAACTATAGGTTTTAAACCTGAACAAAAATTATCTACACACGAATATTATAATAGAAAATAAAAAATAGTGAGAGCATAAAACATAAAACAGATAAACACAGAGATTTTCCCCTGGATCCCAAATCGGGACGACCAGCTTGATTTTTCATTATATTCCTTTTAGTTTTACAACACATATATATACATACCGAAGCATACATAAACCCTAATCCTTAAACCCTGGATTAGAACATAACTGTAGCTCCCTTGACTGGATCTACAAAAATACTAGGGGCCGAAAAACATTGTACCCCAAAACCATGTGTAAAACCATGCACAAAACCATGGGCACGGACTACCCACTGGAGATTAAGGACCAAAAATTTTCGTAGAGGCGCTACCCCGGACCCCAATAGGGGGGGCTATCGCCCCCCCTCTTACCCCCCCCCCCCGCGCGCGTGCTTAGTCGTGGAAAGAATATAAGACATACCCAACATTCTCCCACTTGTTGTTTTCTTTTCGCAAGGGGCCACATGAGAGCTTAGTCATTGGCCCAATTCTTCAAAACCCATTGTTTCTCTACACCAAGAGAACTTTTGAGTGCTCACAAACTTCGTCAATGCATCTGCAACATTCTTAAAAGTGTCCACCTTTACCAGCAACACCCTTTTAGCCTCAACCATATCTCTAACAAAGTGATATTGAACATCAATGTGATTTTCCTTTGAATGATAAGCAGGGTTCTTAGCCAAGAAAATTGCACTTTGGCTATCACAGTCTATCCTTATAGCTTGTTGTACCAACCCCACACTTGAACACAATATTTGCAACCAAATTGCTTCCTTGCTTGCATGAGTGGCTGCTATGTATTCTGCCTCTGTAGTTGAAAGAGCCACTACAAACTGTCTTTTACTCATCCAACTGACTGCGCCTCCAAATAGACTAAAAACATACCCACTTGTAGATATTATTTGGTCCAGATCTCCAGCCCAGTCCGCATCAACAAAACCACAAATTTCCAACATTCTTTCCAATCCTGGTCTTCCTTGGTAGCACAAGCCATAATCACTAGTGCCAAGTAAATATCTGAAAACCCGCTTCACTTCTGTCCAATTCTCCTTTCCTAGGTTTGACATAAACCTTCTCAATACTCCCACTGAATGTGCAATGTATGGCCTAGTATAGACCATTGCATACATTAGGCTACCCACTGCACTTGCATATGGAACATGGGACATACTCCTCTTCTTCTTGTTTCTTGGGACACTGTTCAGCAGACAAATTTACACCTACAGGAATAGGAACATTCACCGGTTTACTATCCTGCATATTGAACCTCTACAATATAGTTTCAACATACTTCCTCTGGTTTAACTAGAGCATCCTCTTTGCCTGATCTCTCTTAATTTCCATGCCCAGAATATAGTTTGCAGCACCAAGATCCTTCATGTCGAATTTGGAGAAAAATTAGGTCTTCAAATCTTGGATAATTTCTTTTCCATTTCCAATCAACAACATATCATACACATACAAGACCAAATAAATAACACGGTCACCAATTAATTTAAAATAAACATAGTGATTCTCCTTACTTCTGGTGAAGCCAAGTCCCCGTATATAGGTATCAAATTTCTGATACCACATCCTTGGTGACTGTTTTAACCCATACAGGGACTTCTTCAACCTGCATACCAATTATTTCTTACCCTTCACCATAAAGCCTTCAGGTTGCTTCATGTAGATCTCTTCTTCTAGATCCCTATGAAGAAATGTTGTCTTCACATCCATCTGTTCTATCTCAAAATCAAATGTAGCAGCAATAGATAAAATTAATCTAATAGAAGTAACCTTGGCAATAGGAGAAAAAATATCACCAAAATCAATTCCCGGCACCTAGAAATAACCTTTTGCTACCAACTAAGCTTTGTATTTCTCCACCTTGCCTTCTACATTCATCTTCTTCTTAAACACCCATTTGCTCCCGATGGGCTTCCTTCCAGCCGGCAACTCCACCAGATCCCATGCCTCATTTTTGTGCAAGGATGCTATTTCATCAACCATGGCCTCCTTCCAAAGTTTTCCATCCTATGAATCTAATGCCTCCCTGACAGTCCTGGGATCATCATCAGTTATAGTTAAGGCAAAACCTAAATAGAAATCAGATGGACTATACCTTTCTGGTTGCCTTCTTTCTCGAACCGATCTTCTCAAAGCTGGAGTTTGTGGCTCTTCCTCTTCTAAATCTTCTTCTGTTGTAGATTCTGATTCATAATCCTTTAGCTCAAACTCTATTTTCTCAGATTACTTTGGTATGATTTCATGTTTAACAACATATTTCACCTCTCTAAACACCACATCTCGGCTGTACACAACCTTCCTTGTTTCCGGGTTCCAAAGCTTGTAACTTTTTAAACCATCCTTATACCCAATAAATATGCACCTTTCATATTTATTATCCAACTTGGTCCTTTTCTCCTTTGGAACATGTACATATGCATCACATCCAAATAAACTTAGATGTGAAAGAGAGGGTTTCTTACCAGTCCATATCTCATGTCGAGTCTTATCCTCCAACACTGATGAAGGTGATTTGTTAACTAGATAGCATGCAGTCTCCACTGCCTCTGCCCAGAATCCTTGTCCTAACCTGGTACCACTAAGAATTCTTCTTTCATTTTCCATCAGTGTTCGTTTCATTCTTTCTGCAACTCCATTTTGCTGAGGTGTGTATGGAGTAGTCTTCTGTCATGCTATACCACACTTCTTACAGAACTCTTCAAATTCCTTCTTGCAGAACTCCCCACCATTATCTTTCTTCAGCGCCTTTATCTTCTTCTCTGGCTGGTTTTCCACCAGAGCCTTAAATTCTTTAAATCTGTCAAAAGCTTCAGATTTCTTCCTCAATAAATATATCAATTTTTTCCTTGAGAAGTCATCTATGAATGAAACATAGTACACATACTTTCCCAATGATGGAACTGACACATGTCCAAACACATCGTTGTGCACAAGTTCTAATATCGTGTTAGCCCTCTTAGCACCAGAAGGAAAACTCACCCGATTCTGCTTCCCATATACACAATGTTCACAGAAATAAAAATCCAGAGAGAACTTAGACATACCTTCTACCATACCATTTCTATGCAGTATCCGAAGGCCCTTCTCTTCAATATGTCCAAGCCTTTGATGCCATAACATGGTCTTTTCTCCAGAGACAGCTAGGATTTCTACTCCACTTTCAAGAACCATAGAACATTTACAACCATCAATAGTAGTGCTAACTTGTACCTCGTACAGAGTTCCAGTCTGAAATCCCCGCATTAATACCAGTTCTCCCCAAACCATCTTGCAGGCATATTTCTTGAACACTGTTTTTACACCTGCATCATCCATGTTGCTTACAGAAATCAGATTTTTGGCTAATGCAGGAATATGTAGAACACCAAGAAGTGTTATAATCCTTCCACCTTGTAGCTTCAGCTTGAACTTTCCACATCTGACGATTCTGGTCTTCCTATCATCCCCTAGGAAGACATCACCATCATATTTCTCATACTCACAGAACCACTCCCTATGGGGAGTGAAGTGAAAGAAACCACTCCCTATGATATACATGTGTATTTGAAGAAGAAGCCACATACACATCCCCACCTTCATCTGAGGTGGTTTTTGGCCTCTGCAGAAGGAGCATCATCAGATCCCTTTCCTTTCTCAGGAGCTTTAGATCTGCAGTCCTTTTTGTAGTGCCCTTCTTTTCCGCATTTCCAGCACACCTTTACAAACTTTCCAGGAGATTTAGATCTCCCTCTAGATTTAGATCTCCCACTCGAAACCTTATTCTTGTTTCTGTTCTGGGACCTTCCTCGTACAGATAAGGCATCTCCATTCTGACCCTCCATATTTCTCTGTCTCATTTCCTCCAACAGCAAGGCTGAGACAATGTCATCAAAATTCAAGGTAGTTGTATTGCTACCTATTGCAATAACCAGACCGTCCCACAAATCTGGTAGAGAACACAAAAAACTGATGTACTTATCTTCATCTGAGATTTTAATATCAACAGATGACAGCTGACTTACCACAGTATTGAAGGCATTCAGATGCTCTATAACCGAGTCTCCATCCTTCATCCTTAGGTTATACAGATTTTTCGATAGGAACAAATTATTCACCAGAGACTTAGATTGGTACAAAGTCCCAAGTTTTTCCCACAAATTCTTCACCATAGCTTCCCCAGATACATTCAACAATACTGAATCTGAGACACACAATCGTATTGTGCTCTTTACCTTCTGATCCAGCTTCTTCCAGTCTTCATCTGACATTTTCGTTGGTTTAGTACCTGGATCTACCGCGATCCATTGATCTTTATCCACCAGCAGATCCTCCATCTTGAGCTTCCACAACTCAAAAATATGACCATTAAATTTCTCGATCTCTATCTTTCCACCGCTCGCCATCTTCTTTCACTCCAAGAAACGATCCCGCAGATCTCCCACTGAACAGGGTCTACCTCAGGCCCGAGAAAAAAATCCTCAGTAGCAAAGGGGTCGCCTTGAAGCCAAAACAACTCCGACACCAAATGTAGGTTTTAACCCTGAATAGAAATTATCGACACACGAATCTTCTAACAGAAAATAAATAATAGCGAGAGCATAAAACATAAAATAGATAAACATAGATATTTTCCCCTGGATCGCAAATCGGGATGACCAGCTTGATTTTTCATTATATTCCTTTTAGTGTTACAACACATACATATACATGCCGAAGCATACATAAACCCCAATCCATAAACCCTGGATTAGAACATAACCATAGTTCCCTTGATCAGATCTACAAAATTACCAGGGTCCGAAAACCATCATACCCCAAAACAATGTGGAAAACCATGCACAAAACCATGGGCACGGGCTACCCACTGGAAATTAAGGACCAAAATTTTCACCGGGGCGTTGCCTCGGACACTGATAGGGGGGGCTACTACCCCCCCTGTGACCCCCTCGTTGCACCCAGCGCAAAGGGGGGGCTATCGCCCCCCCGTGCATGCTTAGTCATGGAAAGAATATAACACATACCCAATAGAAACGTTATGACAAGTGTTCAACATGTTCGAGATTTCTATTTACTAGGCATTCAAATGAAAAAAAAAGTGGAAAACATGAGCGATGGAGGAATTTTTTGATGTCATTGGTGCCTATTGTTGCTGTAGATATCTATCTACATTTGTGGTTGTCCCTGCTAATAAAAGAAGACAGGAAAAAGAGATAGAAAAATAGGTTTGTGAAAAGTGGTGGCAGGTGTTCATGAATGGATCGTGACAAGAAGCGGAAAGCCCAAGTCCATCCCAATGATAATGGAGATGTGAACCCAAACTCCATAGGTATGCTCATTCTCATTCTTCTAGTTATCCTTCTATCTTTCATTTATTTCTACATCTGCTTGTTTCTATTAGTAAGGCCTCCTTGATTGGCGGTTGATTGAGTAGAGAAGTTGTGCATGCGAGAGGGATAGATCAATGACACTTATTATCATTCTCTCCATGTTTCTTTTAAGGTAAATGACAAGTGTCGAATATTGCATCGAATGCTATGTTCTTCCTTTTGTTGGCATGTATCAATAATTTTTTAAGGTTTCATTTCAACTCTTCCTAATTTGTGGGGTGCCATCACTTGAGGGAGAAATGGCTTGGAAGGATGCATCACACTTGGTTTTTGGTTAACCCATAAATTGAACCTCTCCCAAACCTCTTATTTATGCCTGTGAAGAAGTGAATCTTGATGGTTGGCCTAATGACATGCCACCATATTCACTAGATAAACATGGTCCCATTGAATTTTTTTACTTATTTTGTCAGCTATGATCTACCATTTCAAAATTGTATAATGTTCCCCACCTCTATTATGACTACTTGGGCACACTAGTACCCTTGAGTTTATGCAACTATGTGGTAAAATTATGGATGCTAGTTTTTGAGTTATGTTGTCAATAAGGGTAATTGATGAACTCTGTGTCCCTCACTTTTAGATTTTCTTGATTGACAGTGCAATGTGAAACTTTATCAAGGGAATTTAAGTGAATTCATTTATATTACAGATGGAATTATTACATTAGATCAAAATTGGGATTTTTTATTATCCACATAAGTTTTAATTCGCTCATCAATATTAGACTTATTTCACAATTCCTTTGAAGTATATATCATTGGTTTGATTTTTCTTCATGCACATATGTGCAAATGTCAAAAAGCGATGATAGTGAGAAGTAACTAAAAGTAATAGACTAAATCTACATCCAAATTCAATTATTTGTTGGCTATTGATTTTTTCTTTATCATCACTTATGACAATGAGAAGCAACTACATATGATATGATGCAAAGTTATCCCTCAAACCAATGTAGAGATGCAATTATTTATTGGTTGTTGAATTCTTATTTATCATGACTTACAATAAATAACACTATATTTAATTTGAACTTTCTTAAGGAAAAACATCTTCACTTCCATAAATTGTAGGACTCCTCAAAATATTTTCACTTCCATCAATGACAATCCCTTTCAATATCAATGTTTTATGCATTCCTCCAATCAACTCTTCATAGTCTATATCTCTTGTTTCCCCTAGAAAGACATACATATTGGCTATATCCAAGACCCATAGAACATACAAATACTTACAAGCACCAAATCTAATTTTTAGTAATATGGATCTTGCTCAACAACAATTTATTGCATGGGCATCGTTGAGCCAAAAATACTACATGTAGTTTCCAAAAAACTAAAATCATCAAATTAAATAATTGCATAGTCTAAATGTCATTATGGTAGTCAACTTGAGCTTGCCAATCTATTGTGCATTTCTCAACTTTAACCAAATCATTAAGATATCAATTATTGTAACTTAGTCATATGCAAACTTATTATTCAAAATATTTGGGCTTAGTATTCATTGGAATAGTTTGGGTTAGATGAGTTTGTGCTAGTTTAATATTCCATTTGACATGATCTAGAACTGAATTCTTTTGGTTAGGTTTATCTAGTTCTTCCTAGAGTTTTTTTTTGTTAATTATATCTTCTTCTTTTTTGTTATTTTTTTGTAACACTTGAATAAAAAAAAAGAATTGAACCAATCACTTAACAACTACTAATATTCAGCACCTCGAATATTTTTTTATTTTTTTTTATTTTGAGTGCTGGCAATATTCACTGTTACACCATTTTTTGGTCATATAACCTATTATTATTAGATAGACCCAAGTAAACCATGTAAGACCAATTTTACCCTAAGTAAAATTGCTTTCACTATGTGAAATAACTTAGTAAAACACGTTTATTAATTTGTTTATGGTCTAAACAGGAAACCCCAAAAGGAAATAATAAACAAATCTATATTTTTTTATATTTCCTCAAGGAATAATTAGTTAAACATCAATTTAATTATTATTCCTGGTCATATTTAACCTAAAACAAGGAAATCAATTAAATAAATCCTTATTTGTTTGATTATTTCCTAGGAATAAGTTATTTAATCCTTATTTAAATAATATTCCTAGTTAAATTTGACTAAATCATTTATAAATAATTGAATAAATCACTATTTATTTAATTATATTTCCACCATTTCCTTAAAATAATAAAAAAATCATTTATTTATTTATTATTTATAAATAAAGGATTTGACCCAAGTCAAAAATCCTTTTCCCTCCAAAAAATATAATAAAATATTCCTAAAAGGTGGTTCTATAATTTGGTTAATAATATTTAATTCATGCACCAAGTTCTAGACTACCCTAATATTTTGTTATAAATAGAAGGGTTTTCCCATTCATTGGTCACCTTTCATTGCCTATTAGATCACTTTGGATCTATGCTCTTGGTCTGACTTTGAGCCATTATCATTGTCAAATTTTCTATCATTCCACTTTGTGAGCTCCCTTTGAGTTCTATGTTTGCCTGGGTTTTCTACACCAACAAGAGAGAGAAATTTTAGATCTGAAGTGCTGAGGACTTTCAGGAACCCATCCCATTGAGGAGAATTGGAAACACCTTTCTTGTTTTCCTCTTAGGTGCCCTTTAATATAATTTTTTTTCAAAAATAATGTTGTTGTCTTGTCTATTGGGTGCATGCAGAAAAACTTCATTTTTACTACTTAATGTATTTGTATGCATAGATCTGGATTTGTGAAGCTTTGTCTTCATCAAATAACTGCAGATTTGAAGATATTTGCAGCCATAATTGATGTTAGGGCTATTTTTTATGCATAGCTAAAGTGGTATTTTTCTGACAAAAGATTCATACTAACATTCACCACCTCGATTTTTTGCGAATTTTTTATTTTCAATGGCGGCATTATTCAGTGCCTCGAATTTTTGATTTTGAGTGGCGGGAAGCATCGTATGAGTTTCCAAGGGAAAGAAATGAAATTTTAATTTTTCACTTCCCGGAATCGAAGTGGGTCCTCGAAAACCAGCCTTCAAGCTGCACGAAAGATGTCAGAATTTGAGAAATCTGCAGATAGGTCTGGGATTCAATCCTCTCTGCTTCAATATGAACAGAAGGATATCTACTGGGGTGGTGCCACCACATGAAATCCTATCGCCCAACATGCTCCATCTCCCATCAGTCGTTCTCAGCCGAGTGACGCTTCTCAGCTCTGACCCCTTTGATTGCCCTTCCAATTCGACGTCATGCGATGAATCTTCGATTTCACAAGAGGAGAAGGTCATTGCGGAGAAGGGGTTCTATATGAATCCATCGCCTCTTCAAATTCCAAGGGAAATGGAGATGGATCTGCTCTTTTTGGTTTAGTGTGAAGAAGAAATAGGCACGACTACCAATCTATAGCACCTCGAATTTTTGGGTGGCATCGGATGAGTTTCTAAGGGATAAAAACAAAACTTTGATCTTTCACTGCATGAGTCCCCTTTTATTTTTCTGGTGGAGCTACATTCTTTTACTAGCTGAGAGATACATTTACAAGTTCTGAGTTCTGGTTGGAGTTGTTGGGCCACATCTACCTGAGCTTGAGGGATGATATTCCACATTTCATCTGCTGGACAAATATGCTAAGAAGGGCTGAGTAATCATATTTATTAGCACGAGTTTCCTAACCACATAATAGTTGTTTTTCACCCTTGCAATGACCAAGAAAATTACTCTCTGAAGGCTGTGTATAAGCTAAATGAGTCTGATTTTACACTATCTAGAGGTCTTGACATCACTAACTCGTGTATATAATGGAAACATGAGTTCCTTATCTATGGTATGGCTGAATGAAAACATCTGGGCACAAAATGAACTTCTGGAATATTCATTGCATGTGAGACAGTCATCTGGAAACCAGCAAAAGGAACGCACCAGTCCCAGGTTTCTATAATCAATGTCCCTTATTTACATGTGTTTATAGATAGCATAAAATATTGATAGTCTTCTGGCTGTAGTGGATGTCATTCTGGGAATTAATATGGATACTTGTTACTCCTATTTCTGAGTTATATTTGGTAGTCCTGTGTGAATGTTATGCTTGGAATATGTCAGTTTGAACTTTGGGTGGCTTATTTTCGGTGCATGTAATTTAATATGAGTATCTTCTAAATTAAATTGTTAGTAAAGTGCTTACATCAGTACCGAGACAAATTTTTTGACATAGATATGAACGAAAATTTCACATAAACCCAAAAAGCGATTGCAAGGAATTCTACAACCAGGGTGATGGTGGGGCTAATAGTGCACCCAGATAAATTTTTTGACATAGATATGAATGAAAATTTCACATAAAACCATAAATCTATTGCAAGGAATTTTACAACCAGGGCGATAGTGGGGCTGATAGTGCATTAAATCTAGACTGTACATTGGGCACATTGAGTAGGAATACTGGCATAGGTCCATCTAACCCTTTTCATGATATGGACATTGAAGTTTCCAACCTCTGGTGCATTTCTTGAGTTTACCCAAATGGTCATCATATCAGATATTGGAACTTATACCTATGCACTCTATAGCTTTACAATAGTTGGGTTAAGTACTAATTGACCCTAGTCTGTGCTAGGTTAATATTCCCCCTTGAACAAACCTAGAAATAATTTTTTTTGATTGGGATGATTCTCTTGTAGTTCTTATTTATTATCTATTTTATAATATTTTCTCTTGAGTAGATCTCGAATCAAGGTGCATTGTGGAAGCCAGGTGGAGATGGGTTAATTCATTCAAACTGTGTGTGATGGTGCATTGTATATATTGAATATGGACACGTTCACGTTGAGATTGCCAATGCTCTGTGCATTTATTGAGAACCCAAATGCTCAACATATTAATATTACAACTTAGACATATGCAAAAATCAAGCTTTATAATTTCCCGGTTTGATATCCAGAAGTAGGTTTGATATACCTCCCATGTTTGAAATTGAATGCAGAATAACTACACAGACCTATTAAATGTCAATAATGAACTTAACTTTGAATTATGCCAAAGTAATAACCATGCACAATAGCACTTAGAACAAACATATACTTTGGGAAAGTGGATAAGGATGTGTATGTTGATAAGTGGGAAATTAATTGATGCAAGTATATTTAATTCTCTTTTCTTAAATATTCACAAGTTATAGATGGTGCAAAGGAAAATTGGGTAGCCCGATGACTATAAGTAAACAAGCACACCAATGCAGAAGTCATATGGTAATTGTTATATATTTTCCTCTCCAACTCTAAGCTATATCTTGCTCTTCAACAACATTAAAAAAACATATCTAGTTTTTACAATCATACAGTTCTAGAATTTTGGAATCAGTCCCCACCACACATTACTGGCTTGTTTAGCATTGGGGGTTTGACAACATTGGTTTGAGAGTTTTTTTCTCAGAAAGGCTCAATAAACAATCATGAAATCCTTACCCACATTTAGCCATTTCTATGCAGTTCTCGACTTTTCATTATGAACTCCATGACTTTTACTCCTTGTTGTTTATGAACTCTTCATCAAGGTTGAATTGACCTTATTGTGTAAAGCATCAATTTCTTCCTTAAACAACTTCATCCCTGATCTGTAGCTACTGATGACTGCAACTGTTTACCTACAGTTCTTTGAAATGCAACACCATGATGCTATTAAGGCTCTTAATATCTATAGGCGAGCTGGTAAAGAGGTATAGTTGGAAATCTACTGTTCCAGAAGTGTTGTAATTGATGTCTTCAGTTTCAAATCATGTCAAAGAAATGCATATACCTGTAAATTCTTGTTTTTTAAGGATGATTGTGATCTAGCATTACATTTTTCCAAAAAAAAATGCTTCAATGGCATTCCCTCTGACATTTTTGAAGTTTTTATCATTATTTACTTCCTCTCATGATGCATATACATGCTTTCCTATTCATTTCCAAATGTTTAGTTTATGGAAACAATTTTTTTGGAAACATTTCTATTGGATTCATTAATTCATTAGATGATGTGATGTCTCATTGATTCATTACATAGTAGGAGAAGAGGAATACATTACAACATCTTGACTTGCAAGTTCCCTAGTAGGACAAATGACAAGAACAAGAATAGGTAGCCTTTTATGATCTTGGAGGACTGGTGACTTGACTATCACCTCAATAGAAGGAAATAGTAATGCTATTGTCACTGTCTTCCTTTGTGTTTGTCAATTGAGCCATATGCTTTGCACTTTTCCTTGAAGACCCATTTAACCATTTGAACTTTTTACTTTAGGCATATCCTCAAGTTCCAGTGTCTCATTTCTTTGTATGGAATCACATTCCACCTCTATTACTTTGTCCCATTCTTCTTTCCATGTGCATTGAATCACATTCTACCAGAACTATGGTGAATTTGTGATCAAAGCCATATATATAATATAACTGCTATAAAGTAGACTGCTGCAATCTTCTTGATTTCTTTCTTCCTTTATTGCTTTCAGGTAGTTCCTATAGCTTTGAGCCATCTAATGTTCACAAATGTTGTTTCAGAATATTCTTGGGCATTGATGATGTTCTCACTGCTAGCATTCTATAATCTTCTTGGGCTTTGATGATGTCCTCACTATTAACATTCCGGAGTCTTCTTGGGCTTTGGTGATGTCCTTAGTACTAGCTTTGAAATCATTGACTTCATTATCACTGGATTCTTGATTTCTCCTTTATTCCTGACTTGGAATGCTTTATTCTGCTACCTTTTTACCTCTTTCTTCAATAGGCCATGGCACTTCAATTTTATTTGAATTACCTTCGATATAGTCGTCCTTAAATATAACATCTTTGCTCAGTGTATCTTTTTCCAGATAAAAAATCTGATATCCCATAGACTCTCCACTGTACCCTATCAAAAATACTTCTAACCTTTATCCTTATGCTTATGCACTTTTTTGAGAAACAAGTACATAGGAATTCCAAAGAAACACTTTGGGATGACTCTCCCCTAGTTTCTCATCATTTCATGCTTCTTTAGGTGTAATATTCCTTGCAATTTTCATTGTATTTCTATCAAACAATTTTCCATTACACCCATCCCCCTGGCTGATCATGCACTTCTCTTTCTTTCTCTCTAGTTTGATATCCCTCGCGCATCCGCCCCCCATCCCACACAACCCACCCCGCACCCTCTTTCATTTCGAGGAAGGTGACCCTGACATCTTCTCCTCCACCCTCAAGCATGCACTTCCACCTGAAGCCCATTTCACCTCTCTTGAATCCGTCAATGAAAAATACCGATGCCTCTCATCTGCAATCTCGGAGGCCGCACTTCATTCCTTCCCTTCCTCCACCTGCTCTACTGCTACTCCCCCCAAGCCAAGAGGATGTCCTATGAATAAGTGGTATGACCACGAGTGAAAATATATACACCAGGATCTCTGACATGCCTTTAGACACTCCTTACCGTCATACCCCAGCATCCGCTCTGCCTACTGCAACCTCCTTCGCTGCAAGAAACGTCATTTCATTTCACACAAGAGACAGATTATTTTTTATCTTCTTCTCCATTCCCCTAAAGAATTCTGGGGCACCATTCTTTCCAGGAGATCTCCCACCTCCTCCAAACTTGACCCCAGCTCCATGTTCTCCCACACTTCCATGTTGTATGACATCCTTGGGCAACCCCTCATTCAGGCTGTTTCCCCCTAGCTACCTATCACTTATTCTATGACAAAGATATCAAAGAGGCAATCTGGGCATTGAACAACAGCAAAGCCGCAGACGAAGAAGGCTTCCAAGTAGAATTCTTCAAACTTGGACTTTGTCCTCTGGTCAATTACCTAGCAGATATCTTCAACCATGTCATTCGAGATGGCTTCCCTGAGGGATGGTCTCACCACATCATCTATCCCATCCATAAAGCAGGATCTACCTTCAACCCGAACAATTATAGAACGATCATGGTCAGGCACACATTCTCCAAGCTATATGCTACTGCCCTCCACAGGGGACTCTCCAACTTCCTAGAGCAGAGACATCTCAGGGCCAGGGGCCAAGCTGGTTTAAGACCGTACCATCAGACCATCGACAATATCTTCACTCTTCGAGTGATGATCAAGGAGGCCTAGCATTGGTCCTCCAAGGTGTAATGCTTCTTTGTGGATTTCAGGAAGGCCTTCGATTTGGTCCTGAGGGAGGACCTTCTTCAGAGACTGAGAGAGATTGCCATCTTTTTAACTCTCCTGAATGCCATTATGCGCCTCTACGAGTCTGTTCTTGGATATCTTCGCACAATTGCAAGGATGTCAAAGTTCATTCAGAGCACTATTGGAGTCAAGCAGGGGTGTCCACTTCCCCCTACTCTCTTTGGGATCTGCATTGATGAGCTGGAATCTTTCCTCCGAGATCATATCCAAGAATCCGATGGGTGCCTTCTCCACAATGTCTTGATCTCCATCCTACCTTTTTCTGATGATATTGCTCTCCTAGCCTCTTCCCAAGAAGGCTTACAGAGGTATCTAGATGCCCTTGCAGCCTTTTGTGACCTTCAGCACCTGACGGTGAACCTGAGAAAAATCAAAATCATAATTTTCAATGGGGTGAAGAACACCTCAAGTTTCTGCTTCCTATTCAAGGGAGAAGAAATTGAGGTCGTCAGCAGTTACACTTACTTTGGAGTGGATTTTATAGGTCCCCGTTTCAGCCTTCAGCCAACCCTTCAGCCCAGGATAAACAAAGGATATGGCTCCCTGGCCCTTCTTGAGAGACAGTGCTTCCATCACCACTTCCAGTAAATTTCATCCAAGATGAACATCATGGATACCTTGATCCGCCCCTCCGTTCTTTATGGATCAGAGGTTTGGGGCCCCTCATTACTGGAGTCATATTAGGCCTTGGAAGAGTGCATCCAGACTCTTCTCTTGTGCCGCTTTATCTAGTGCAAGCATACAGTTCCTCTAAACATCATCCTAGCAGAGTTTGGAGCTAAGCCCTTCTGCCTGGAGGCAATCTTTAGGTAGTCTCCTTTCTTCATCGAATCCGTGGACTGGTAGACACGAGGGAGGATCAAGAAAAGTACCCATACTTTGCCTATTTCTCCTTGGAGAACATCACTCATACACAAACAGGCCACATCAAATTCTAGTTCACCAAGGTGACAGAACTCCTTGGTCTTACTAGTATCCAGATGGATCATCTCCTCCCGTTCCAGTATTCATTGAATGCTCCATGGCACCTTCTATCTAACTAGAAGGAACTCAAAAAAATCATTAGGGAGGACATCTACAGGAAGTACATTCAGAATACATGGGTCAATCCTCTGGGCAGACTGCGCCCAAAGATGGCCTTCTACACTGAGCACCTTCTAGAGATCAGAGATGGACTCATTATTTGACCCCCTTATACCCTCTAACATTGGATGCATGCTATTAGGATCCCTCTCAGGAAACTCAGGGTTGGATTGCATAGGCTTCAAGTTGAGACAGACCATCATATTGAGAGGACGGACAGGATCTGTCAACTTTGTCACTTACAAGAGGTGGAGACTGAGTCACACTTCATCTTCGGATGCCCGGTCTACTATGAGATTTTAGGGTGTTTTCATTGCCTATTCAGGGGCCCCTAGAGCCTGGCCAACTTCCTTAGATACATTGACCAAATATGCCTGGCTCTTTACCTTCAGGAGACCTTCAGACACTGCTCGACTTTGCTCCAGCCTTCGTCTGTCCCAGCCCCCACATAGAGGATCACAAACTTCTTCGGAGTACTCCCATCTTCACGAGGCACCAAGAGAACCACTGATTAGTCCATAGACCTTGATTCCAGAGTAGTGCAGATCTAGGAATATCGTCCAACTAGACCCCATCAGTTATCCAGGACCAGAACCCCCTCCAGATGGCGCCCCAAATCCTCCAGGTGGCAATGACAGCAGTCTAGTTCCTCCTCAGGGAAACAAACATTGAAAATTTTCCTTCAGTACTCTTCGATCCGTCTTGGATGCTAGGAAAATGAGTCCTCTCCCCCCCTTCAAGAGGCTCCTCTTTCTCCTCTAGGACTTCTTCATCACAACTAATTGTCGGGATGCTTTAGTCACCTAGTTTTACATTATATCTACACTCTTTGTATTTTTGTATTTCCTGCTTTTATAAAGGAAGGGGACCGTTTGGTCCACCAGCTAGGCATGTTCTAATCATTATAACCAGTAATCCCATTGACCTTTTTGTGGTCATTTTTTGGACATTAATAAAATTATCTTATACTATCTTATCTTATCTTATCAACAAAATACATTGGTGTAGTAATTGCTTCAACTTGAAAATTATTTGATAGATTTTACCTTTTATCATTCTCCTTGCCATCTCTACATCTATCCTTCCTTTGCAACATTTCTTTCTCTGTGAATGCTGTTAGTATGAATATTTTGTCGTAAAATATCACTTTAGCTACGCATAAAAAATAGCCCTAACATCGATTATGGCTGCAAAATATCTTTAAGTCTGCTGCACAAATTCAGATCTAAGCACAAAATACATTAAGTAGATAAAATATAGGATGGCTCCATGCATCTAATAGACAAGACACGAACAAAATGTTTAAAAGAATAATTTGTATTATATTAAAGAATGGGGCACCTGAGATGAAAACAAGAAAGTTTTTTTCCGGTTCTCCTCAATGGGATGGGTTCTTGAAAGTCCTCAGTGTTTTAGATCTAAAATTCCTCTCTCTTGTTGTGGTAGAAAACCCTGACAAACATAGAACTCAATGGGAGCTCACAATGCAAAAAATGGAAAATGGTGACCAAGAATAGATCTAGTGTGATCTAATGCAATGAAGGTGACTAATGAATGGGGAAAAACCTCCTATTTATAACAAAATATTAGGGTTATCTAGAACTTATTGCATGAATAAAATATTATTAATCAAATTCTAAAACTGCCCTTTAGGAATATTTTATTATATTTGTTGGAGGGGAAAGGTCTTTTGACGTGGCTCAATTTCTTTATTTATAAACAATAAATGAATAAATGATTTATTTATTATTTTCGGGAGATGATGGGGATATAATTAAATAAATAATGATTTATTTAATTGTTTAAACATGATTTAGTCAAATTTAACTAGGAATGTTATTAAATAATGATTTAAATAACTTGTTCCTAGGAAATAATTAAATAAATAATGATTTATTTAATTAATTTCCTTGTTTTGGGTTAAATATGACCAGGAAATATGGACCAAAGTTATTTGACATGGTGAAAGAAATTTTATTTAGGGTAAAATTGGTCTTACATGGTGTACCTGGGTTTATCTAATGATAATGAGTTAGATGACCAAAAAAATGGTGTAAAAAATTGCCCCCCAACGTACAAGTGTTAGGAGAAAATCGTATGACTAAAGTACATTGTAAGAACTCAATCATTAGGTATCAAAAGGGAAGTGAGAGAGAGGAATGTAAGGTAGTCTAATGCGCTAGAGGACTAGACGCGGAGGAGACAAGACTTACAGGTGCAACAATTCTCTAGGTGATGAAGTGGTACCAGTGTTAAAGGCGGCGGGGAAGGCATACCTATGCCCGCCGAGACAATAGTACAAAGAATAAGGTGCCCGGAAAACCACGGAACGCAATAATGAAGAATATGTTGGCCTAAACATGAGCCAGATAAACAAAATGATGAATCCCACATACATGTGATGCCTGGAATAATCTTTAGGACTTATACAAGGAGATTTTAGTACATGAGATACAAATACACCTAAATGCCCCCTACATAAGGGGAAGGGCTCACAACATTGGACTGGTACATGCAAATTGAAGAGGCGTTGCAAGTGGTTGGGGCCAATATCATCAAATGAGAGGAGCTACATCAAGGGCGGAAATGAAGAAGTCATCCGGGCATGTGGGGGGCTACCTACAGGGCCACCCCCTCATGAGGGTTGAGACATCTCACACACGGCCAAGAATCACCAATAGCTGCTGCTGCATCACTAGACCATCAAGTGTATAGATCACCATCATGCTGAGAAGAACTGGAACCAAGGTACACTGCCCCCTAGACCTGGCTTCTGGAGTAAGGAAGTTGATGTCGATAGAAGTCAGTCTGCCATAGGTGAGGAAATAAGGGAACCCCAACTAAGGCATGAGGGAAAATAGTAGAGCGATGAACAAGTAGGTATTGATAATGATGATGGAATGAGGGATATAGAGGAGCGGTTGGATGACTTCCTTTATTAGAGAATAAAGGGCATGAATGGCTTGGCAGTGACTGACACAATATCATGAGGGATAGGGGACAAGGGTACTGAAGGCGATAATGTGCGACACAAGAGAGGGATCAAGCAAGAAAGGATGGAGGATTATAGCGGGGTATGACGGGAATCAGGATAGAATCCATGGATGTGATGATGACTCAACGCGGATGCTCTAAACAAGGGCGACTTAATGGTGCTACCTCATAGTATGGGTCCAATGGGGGACCGAAAAAGCATGAGTACAATAGGGTAGCTCATGACGAAAATCAATACAAACGAAGAAGAGTAAGGAGGCAAAGTGGTGCCCCAAGTACAAGTGTCGTAAGTGAAGAAATTTGATTTTAAGAAGAGGTGAATAGACCCTTCATGGAAAAAATGTGTCCTAGTGAAGTATCAAAACATGAAAAATTGATAGATACCCATTTGAGTGTTCGGTGAGTGATTTCCAACGGTGCAGAAAGTATGTCAAACGGGGCTACGGTTTGGTCACAGCAGGTAAAATAAAAAATAGGGGTTTTCTTCTAATAAGGTGTTTTCCCTCCAAAATCATTTATTTTCTTGTGTAGCTGTGGTGAATGTGGAGAGGAGAGAAGGCCCTAAATCTTGTGGCGATCGTAGCAGACAAAATGACTGTTGGAATTGTGATCTGTCAGTTGTAGGTAAGAGGCCTAATCCTAAGCTTTGTTTTTGATGGATTCAAATTGAAGATTAGGGCTTTAGATCTCAGTAACTGCCCTTACTTCATCATTACGGTCAGGTTTCACTTTTTGGGGAAAAATCTACGACTTGGGATGTAGGTTTTGGCCTGAAAAGTGCGACTTGGCCCAGGTTTTGCCCAAAAAGTGCGACCTGTTAGATGTGGGGGGTTTCAGTGCAGTTATGGGCTGAGATTCTATTTTGGTGTATGTTAATGCAGTTTAATTGATCCGGGGGCTCACAAAAATGATGTTTTTGTATAGATATGGCAGATATACGGATCAAGTGGAGAGAGAGAGACTTAGGGACATTACGGATGGAAATCTAGGCGGATCAGGGTGTCCGTCGTGCACTGGCTAGGCATGGGGTGCTGAAATTTTTGAAGAACCCTTTGATGAGGGCTGGAGAGCCCTTGTTGGCTCGGATTATCAGTTATTGGGATCTAGATCACGAGGAATTTGTAGTGCAGGGGCACAATATCAAGCTGAAAGTCCAGGATTTGTATTTCTTGACTGGTCTCCCACCATTAGGGATGGTGGAAAATATGCAGCCAGTGTTACCACGAGGGCGTAACATTATGGAGTTTGTTGAGCGACATTTTCGACTAGGTGTCCGAGTCAAAGGGACTCAGATATCCATTGGTGATCTAGAGAGGTTGGAGACCCGGGCAGTGGCCACAGCAGTGTTGCAGATCTTGGGTAGCCAGAAGTTCCATCACATCACTGGAGGGAAGATGATGATTGTGGAGAGTGTGTTGAGTGGGACCTACTATGGGTGGGCCCAGATGATGTTGGTATCGGTGAAACGATAGCTATTGCTATGCAAGCGGCAAGTGAATCATGATTGCGCCTACGGGACGGTGTTGTGCTCTTCCTTCTTTGAGAAGATCCCGACCTTAGGACCTCGTGTCCAATTGCCTGATGGAGGTCCGAGAGAGCCCCAGATGCATCGGTGGGGATGACTACTATGTAGGGGAGGGGGAGGGGCGGTCAGACGGGTGTTTTGACTAGATTTCTTCATGCATTGGGATCAAATGCCATTATACATAGACGACTATCCCTATAGTGGGATGAGTTATTTGGGAGATCCAGACTTGCCGCTTCCGCCTAGTCGAGTGTGGGGGCCCGATGGTAAGTGACAAGTAACTAATCTATTATTTTTATTTTAGAGTTTGTGACTAGTATACATGGTGCTAATCGTGATGTTTTTTGGAATGTAGATATACCTCCGATAAAACCGGCCAGATATATGGGACGACCTATAGCGACAGGAGCTACAGGTGAAAGTGGATCAAGGATAGCGCAGAGTGAGGATATGGCTGCTCTAGTGGAGGACATTCGTCGTAGATGTGAGGGGCTTCTGACCGGTGTATCGGAGCATGGTTGGCAGGATTTAGACGACCGGTACATAGAGTTATGTATTGGGATACCCTCAAAGTGGCGAGGTATCATGCGACGCATGGGAATGGTCGGTCTGGATGTGCATGATCTACGAGCTGTGGGAGGAGAGCCATTGGCTCGGGATCCTCCAGAGAGTGATGAGATGTAGGGTAGGTGGTGCCCCCTAGTGTCTATGTAGGGGTGAGTGGTGCCCCCCCGTTTTTGTAGTTTTGTTATTGTAACATACTATGGGCATGTCGTATGTTTCAGAGTAGATGGAATCTAAAAACATATGTTATATAATATATATGATGTATATGCATTTGATTGATGGTGTGAAATGTTATTGTGTTGTGTGTGATAAATGCCAGTCTAGAACATGATTTGCAATTTGATCTACGTAGTGATTTTGGTCTCTAGGTATATGGCTAAATGTAATGAATCTAAATTCCCGGATCAAAAGTTGCACTCGTAAATATTGTCTAAATAGGATAGGGTTATGCACATGATAGACACCATTAAGTTGTAAGACAAGAAGTAGGGAATCTAAATGAACATTTAGATGGAGGATGTGATGAGAGAGGGCTTTGACTAAGAGACCATGAACTGCATCATATTCAGCTTGATTATTGGTGGCCTTACCAATGCAGACCCCATTTGCAAGAACCAGGCTATGCAAGGGGGTAAATATGGTCCATGCTGCTGAAGCGAGATGGCGGGAATAGCGACTTGCCCCATCGGCGTAGCCTAGATAAGGTGTGGACGAGAGGGCCATTGTAATAGTGTCATAAGACAAGAAATGGGAGGGATGAGAAAAAGGATAGCAGCGTGAGTAGAGGATAGACATCCATTAACGACGACGCGAGGGAGCGGTCCGGGTAGGGAGTGTAGGACTCATAGATCGACGAGAGGGAGATGAATGAGAACTATGGGATGAAGAGCAGGCACTTAGGCTACGACGGACATCGAAGATACAGATGGTATGATCGTGATTAGGAGAGGGAATGTAAAGGTCAAGGAGACCATACGATGCTGCAAAGGTACCTAAATCATCAATATGGGAAGAGAGGCCTAGATATAGGTCATCATGGGGAATGACAGAAGAACAGGTAAAAAGATGGTCAAAATATGAAGAACCCGTGTCTGGAGGGGAATCAAGCAGAATAGGTGGAGTGGATTCAGAAGGAATGTACTCCGGGGAGTCCGTGGATGATGATAGGTATTGAAGGGAAGCAATAGGGTCCGACATCTCAACATCAGGGGGAGGAATGTTAATGGTAGAAGGGGGATCCGCAAGTATACTGGACACATATTAAGAAAGGATGGGAGAGGAAGATTGATTTTTTTCAACTTCATACTCACGGATGACCTCTAAAGAGGCTTGGTAATGCGTGAGGTGAGGATAATGGTGAGAATAATGGCCATGGACACCACACAGAGCACAGGGTTTGTTGGTGCAAAGAGTCTTTGGGTTCTTGGCTATGGATGAGGAAGAAGGAGAGGTTTCAGGGATCGTAGAGTCAGGGAACGCGACTTTAACCATGGGTTGGATACGGGGCAACTCGGGACAAGTGTGGGTGGGATGACCGATACCATCACATAAGGCACAAGGCTTGGCTGGTGGCGGAGGGGTAGGGTCAGGTGCGGTGGGATTGTCATTGGATGCCCCCTTGCGAGTTTTTCATTTCTTGCCTGTAGTTGTCGCAGCATTAGGAGGGTTCTGCGGAGGGGCTAAGAGCACAGTGGTTGTGGAAGGAGCGAAGGGAATCGGTTGCACTGGTGTCATGGCTATGTATGGTTTGGGGTGGCTTGGTGGGGTCTCGGGTGGAGGAGTAAAATACCATACTGGAATGCCCAAGGTTAAATTAGGGAGGGAAAGGGTGGCCATGACGGGGACCGAATAGATGCTAGGGGGGGAGGGGCAAGGAAAGGTATTTGACCAGTGGGATAATGACCAGGGGGCACAACTCCCATATGGTGGAGACCTGAGGGAACTGACTCAGGAGCGTAGGGAGGTTCCTCAGTGTGATGGGAAGGGTTAGGTGAAAAAGGTTCAGTGGACTGAAGTGAAGGGATAGGAGCAGGAGGCAGTGGGCGAGATTGAGGTTGCTGACTAGCCAGAGTAGGCTATGGAAGGCCAGCCTGAGAAGATTGCATCATGAAAACATTCACTAAGCTGGGGTCAGAGGAGGACCAGGAAAAGTTCCAAGCAAAGATGAATCTTTGTAGATGTCAGGGGAAACACTGGTCAAAGAATCAACAGTTTGTTTATTAGTGACAGTAGAGATGGTAGACTCAGGGGAGGTCTGAGATTTTCATTCATGGTAGGTCAATTGGTCAATGGTGATAATATTACCATTATGAGGGAAAAGCATCTTCCCATGGACTGCGGATGGGACAGCTGACATGGCATAGGTGTAACTACGCCCCAAAAGGATGTTGTAGTCAAGAGGGGAATCAATAACTTCAACTTCGACACAAACAATCTTGCCGGAAAGGGTGATAGGAAAGTTACGGAATAGGCCAATGGGCTGGGAGGCGTGGCCATCCCACGCACGAAGGGTGATGGTAGAAGGGGCCAGTTCAGGGGATCTTAGTGGTTTCCAAACCGAACTGGACATTACGCAGGTAGATTCCCCCTCATCAATAATACAGCGAGCAACATTGGCGTTTCGGATTTTGACTGGGATTTGGAAAGCAACCAAAGGAGGAAGAGGGGGATGGTCTGACTAACGGGTGTTGAAAATAATAAATTGGTCATCAACAGGATCTACATTTCCCACGGAAGATATTAGAGCCCTCTTTTGAGAAGGACACGACTAGATGAGTTCCAGTGTTGAAATGGCTGCAGGAGATTGGGCCAGATCATCTACAATGCTGTATGAATGGGCAGCCCGACCAGAGGCAGTATTTCCGTGTAATGGTCCCTTAGGAGGCTTGGGATGAACCTCGGCTTTGGGCGGAGGGAGTTGCAAGGGACCATGGGGTGTTGATAGAGGCTCTGTAGGACCTGACGATGGAGACTCGGAGACAGATGGAACGAGAGGTGTGGAATACTGATGGGACTGAGTTTGAAGGTTGAGGTCGATGGTGAGAGGAGGGTCAGAGGCCATCATGAGAATCTGGTAATCAGAGGAACCAGAAGGGGAAGGTTGAGTGGTTACTGGGGCATGGGGGGATTGAGTGGCCATAAATCCTTGTTGAGGGAAAGGATCGGTAAACATAGCAAGTGGAGAAGTAGCTGGGGTGGGAGGGACAGTAGGGGAAGAATTTTGTCCCCGCACGGTGGTCTGAGAATCCCACATCTAATGCATTTGTGGTAATAGGGGACAATCGTGAGTGTAATGACCATAAACACCGCAACACGAACAGGGCTTATTGGTGTGAAGTGGCCTGTTCGGCTTGGGCTGAGAACCCTGTGGCTAGTTAGCAGTGTGAGGATCAATACTTGAAGGATTGGGTCCATGATTACCAGGGGCAGATTGATTACCTTTCCTTTTTATTTGAGAAGGAAGAAAATTAGGTGCCCCCTGCTGTGCAAAGACTTGCCCTGGAGGGGGTAGTAAGTGTGGTTGCAGGGGTGGAAAAGGCAAGGGAGTGGGCGGTCCAAATGCTGGAGGAGCTGGGACACCAAGTTGTGGATATGGATAAGGGGTAGGATGGGCAACATTGAGGTAAGCAAGACGGTGGGAAAAAGAAGGAGGCATGCCGTATCCTGGATACATGCTACCTGGAGGGGAAAAAGTGCCAGAGGGGCTGGCCCCCCCGGACGTGAGCTAGAAAGAGGTTGGGCAGAGGTATGGGATAGAGATCCAATGATACCGTCAGCAGAATGAGATTCCCCCAAGGCATTAGGGCCACCGGGCTTGGGAAGGTCAGGAAGGACGGTATAAACATAGCCAGATTGGGCGTAGATAAGATCATATTTCAAGGCTATTTGGAGGGCGACTTCTTCAGTTTGGGGAAAATGGGATGCGACATCTCTGCCAATGGGAAGTAAGAGAGAGTGAAGGAACCAGTCCATGTAAACCCGATCTTCAAAGGGGGAAGTGCGACACAAGCTCCATCTTCGCCGCCATTCCTGGTCATGAGAAGAAAGGCGGGTCGAAGAGGATTGATGGAAAGAAGTAAGAGTTCAGTACCAGTGTCGTATCGAAGGGGGAGCTGGAAATAAGATATAAAGGCTTGGGTAATGGTCGCAAATGTGGTATGGGAAGAGGTGGCTTGGTCAACATACCATTTAGAAGCTTTGCCGGTGAGTGTGCGTTGGAACAATCGAAGACGGATGGAGTCATCGGTGATGGAATTGGAGGAACACCACATGTGGAAATCTCGGATATGGTTGGAGGGATCTTCACTAGCAAGGCCTTCGAACTTAAGAATGTTGGAGGGGAGCTTGGTTGGCATAGCACGCCAACTGACATCATGGAAAATAGGGTCATTAATGAGCTGATTGAAGTTGGGGAGACTAAGGCCGGCCATATAAGGGACCAATGGGGCAGTTGAGGTAGGTCTAGTAGGGGTTTCACTAGAAACGGACCCAGTGGTAGAATTGGGGCTAGGGCTAGGTCATGAACTAGACATGGTGAAGGTAAGAGAGGGAGAACCAGAAGTAGGGGGAGAACCCGAACAAGCAGAGGAAGAGTCAGAGTGCGGACTCAGGGGAGGACTTACTCGAGGATGACAAGAAAGAGGAAGTTGACCAAACAAAAACTAAGGGTGAAGGCCAAGAAGTCTCCGGGAGAAGCGCCTTGGGGGCGCAATGATGATGGGAAGAAGAAAAACTGACAGGGGCAGGGAGGGAAAAAATCAAGTGAGGTCAAGGGCGGAGAGGTGCAGTGACAATTGATTTTAAAGTCTTTGCCAGGTGGTGTTAACCATTCTCTTATTCACTTAGGGTCAGTGTGTGGTGTGTGTTAATTTTAATTGTTTAAACCCAAACGTTTTGAGAGTAAAAGAAAAATTGTGTTGTGTAACTGAAAATAAATCTGCAGTAAATAAAACTAAAAGAATAGAAAATGAACAGCTACTAATGCATCAATCTAACCCAAGAAGGTGGGTCTCTCAAAACTAGTCTATAAGAGGGAAAAAATGAAGCAAAGCATGCTAAAAAGAGGCCAATAGATCTAAGGTCAGGAGGGACAGGGATTGAAAGGAGAAATATGCTGAACAGAGGTGCAGAGAATAGAAAAGAGGCATAGGCTAAAAAGGGGGAGATCAGCTAAAAAGTGAAGGGGTGATGAGGCGGCCCTAGAAATGAACCCAAAAAAAACTATATGAAGTGATTTGAAAGGGGGAAGAGCTGATCTAAAGAAATTTGAAACTAAGGTATCAGATCTAAAAGCAATAAGGCTGAAACTCTAGAAATTCAGACGTCTAAAACAGCAAAAACTCTCCCACAAAAAGTGGAGGGTACTAGAGCCCTAAGGGGAAATATTCCCACTTATTTGAGTGAAACAGATCAGAAACAGGTCTAAACGGGTAGAGGTGGAGGCTAGAAAACCCTGACAGAAGCTTCAGACAAACCCAGAAAACGCACTGGAAAATTGCAGAAAACAGTGCAGGTCGCAGGTTCTGACCTGTTCGGCAGTCCAGGTCGTAGATTTAGGACAGAAAAATGCGACCTCAATTCCAGGTCACACTTTTTGGGCTAATAAGTGTGACCTGCAGATCCGGCTCTCTCGGTGGCAGATTTCAGAATAATTTGTTGTCTCAGCTGCAGCTGATGTCTGTCACCTACGCAAGAAGGCTAGAAACACACAGAAGTTAAAAATTTGACTGTTTGAGGGTTTTAGAGGTCAAAATCACCTTAAAAATAGGAAAAACATAAAATGGAAGAGAAACCCTAGGGTCTGAAACAGCTGGATATGCAAGAATATGTAAAATGACAGCGGTCGCAAAAGAAAGCCCGTGTGGAGTCGCCAATTGTTAGTATGAATCTTTCGTCGTAAAAGATCACTTTAGCTATGCATAAAAAATAGCCCTAACATCAATTATGGCTGCAAAATATCTTTAAGTCTACTGCACAAATTCAGATCTAAGCACAAAAGACATTAAGTAGATAAAACATAATATGGCTCCATGCATCCAATAGACAAGACAAGAACAAAGTGTTTAAAAGAATAATTTGTATTATATTAAAGAATGGGGCACCTAAGAGGAAAACAAGAAAGGTGTTTTCTGATTCTCCTCAATGGGATGGGTTCTTGAAAGTCCTCAGCGTTTCAGATCTAAAATTCCTCTCTTATTCTGGTAGAAAACCCTGACAAACATAGAACTGAATGGGAGCTCACAAATAAAAAAATGGAAAATGGTGACCAAGAATAGATCTAGTGTGATCTAATGCAATGAAGGTGACTAATGAATGGGGAAAACCCTCCTATTTATAACAAAATATTAGGGTTATCTAGAACTTGTTGCATGAATAAAATATTATTAATCAAATTCTAGAACCACCCTTTAGGAATATTTTATTATATTTTTTGGAGGGAAAAGGTCTTTTGACGTGGGTCAATTCCTTTATTTATAAACAATAAATGAATAAATGATTTGTTTATTATTTTAGGGAGATGATGGGGATATAATTAAACAAATAGTGATTTATTTAATTGTTTAAACATGATTTAGTCAAATTTAACTAGGAATGTTATTAAATAATGATTTAAATAACTTGTTCCTAGGAAATAATTAAATAAATAATGATTTATTTAATTAATTTCCTTGTTTTGGGTTAAATATGACCAGGAAATATGGACCAATGTTATTTGACATGGTGAAAGCAATTTTATTTAGGGTAAAATTGGTCTTACATGTTTTACTTGGGTTCATCTAATGATAATGATTTAGATGACCAAAAAAATGGTGTAACAAATGCCACAAGACTTGTAATACCTATAAAATATTGAAATGATGGTGTAATATTCACTTGTGGCCTCTTGCCAACCTTAAATGTAATCAAGGCTATACGTCTATACATGTGCAACCACAACATTTTATTGTATTTTTTCAATATATACTATTTTAGGCTAAGGCCAATGTAGTCAACTTCCTTGGAGCTAGCACCCCACTAGCCATCTCTACATCTATCCTCAATTTGTCAAGATGTCCTAACTATTAATATTCCAAAATATTCTTGGGCTTTAGTGATGTCCTTAGTACTATCTTTGTCATCATTATTTTCAGCACAAATTCTTTTGTCATGAGTTAAGTGTTGTCTTATGTGATTCTTTAGCTTATGGGCACCTACATCTCATTTTTCTCATGTTCATGGGTTCATATTCTCTCCTCTTTGTGTTTATGCTTTTATTTATTTATGGTTTTTGGTTGTTTACATTCAATCCTCATTTATCTCTTGTAATCTAAACATGGTATCAGAGTAGGTGTGAACTTGCCTCTTTGGATTATCTCATTTCTTTGAGGGTTTTCTAAATTTTTTCCTCAGGTTTCACCCATCTTCAATGGCACACTAGAATGCTGATCCAGAAGTCATTCAAAATAATCTTTTCTAAGGTTTATTCCTTTTAGATCTTCCAAGTAAGGCTCAATTTTTATTATTTTTATCAAGGTAATTTCTTAGCGATGGAATTTTTTGGGTTAATTAGTCGATCTGTTAGACTAATGGCCAATGGGATTTCCCCAAAGGTCACAGGACTAGGGTTTTTAGATCATATTAATTTTAGAGTTTCAAACCCTTCTTTCATGCAAACCTTCTATGAAATGGATCTATTAACCCCTTTTATCTTTAAATTTATACTTTTCCCTAATCAAAGTGGCTGGTTATTCTTAGGTAGATTTTTATTTAGTATGCTACTAACACACATTTATATGCACATATTTTACTGCACTATGCATGTTGGCCTCTACCCATTTCAGGATATGATGATTTGGATCATTAATCATTGGAGGCTTTCCTTATTTTTTAGGAAATTTTTGTTTTGTAGTGGATGCCATGGTTGATGATGTGAGGCATATGTACAAAAATTTAACTAGCTGGAAACCCTCACAGTTTCAAGTTTTGTCTCAAATATATTCCTGACAGTACCAAACTAGAAGGTCTGATATACTTGAAGTAAACAAAAGGCTCTAAAATATTACTATTACACAACCTATTAGCTTTGTAACCTATCATATTTTATATGCTTGAACAACCTTGCCCTGTGTCGCTTATTGTTGAGCTTTGCACTAGCTAATAGGAACCTAATTTTGTCATCTATGGGTCTTATTCCCTTTTTTCTTGCAAGATAATGTGTTATTAACTTATTCATATATATATATATATATATATATATATATATATATATATGAATAATTTAATAACAAATATGACATTCCAAAATTGTTGAAAACTTGTTTGATTGTGATCGTGCAAAAGCAATTTTTTTAGGACCAAAGTAAATTGATCGTATAGTGCCCTGAAGCAATTTTTAATTTTTTTTAAGGATTGAAAAAGGGTCATATAGATCATTTTGTATGTTGTATAGGGGTTGAATAAATGATCCATAAGTGACAAGTATGTGTCAATCATGGCAAAACCAAAGTGGTTGAAATAAGGGTCAAACCCTTTTTCCAATAGGAAAAGAAAGCTGTGCGAAGAAGGGGTGGCTGACATTTCGGGTGGTAGAAAAGGATCTACTAGTATCACCTCAAAGAACACGCAGTTTTGAGTGTATTTTTCCAGGAGAGGTGGAAAGGTATGGTCAACAGTCATTGGTGGAAGAACTGTGGCCTAAATGCATGTCTGCACTCGACAAAAACAAAACCACAAGAAGCATAAGGTGGAAACTCACTAAGAAGGAAGAAAAATAGGCTAGACTAGTCGACACCACTCAACTATTGAGAAATCGCGAGGGAAAAGACACACAAATAACTGATAGAACGGAAATTGTCTGCATAGTTTGTGGATAGAGGAGTGCTATCAAAGCCAGCTGGACCTGTGTTAGTGCAGGTTTAGTAGCCACCACACGTGGTCGAGTATCCTAGTTGAAGCTGCAGTGACGAGCCTTCAAGCACAATCTAACCAGGAATTGGAGCAACTACAATTGACAAGCAGAGAAGCACATAAATCATAGTCATAGGTAAGTAGGTGGGATGTCGGGTCGGGTGCAGGAGCCTGCATCAAACTTCCTGTGCCTACATCCAAAATATTCTTGCCTTCAAAGTGGTGCATGTTCTCAAATATAGTAGTTTAATAATCATACATCCTCATGTGTCACATTTGGGAAAAGAGTTGTAGGGAATCTCCACAATTCCCTCACTGCCCATGTCTTTCCTTGTACCAAATCACTAACATTCATGCATAACTTTTACTAAATAGTAGATATTTTCTCTCTTCAACATCTCATAATTTTAATGAACAATTGCCTCAAGATGTTGATTATCAACGGACTTTTCCTCATGAGAAGGTGTCTTATGTTGAGGAGCAATTTTCTCATCAACCGACCATTTTGAGGTAGTTTATAAAGAGGATGATAGAATAAATTTAAGAGAGATAGTTAAAAATGACTTCATATTTCCCTAGTTTTGTAGGGGAGGTGGGTAATGAGGAATTTATGGGTCAAATATAAAAGGAAGAATTACAAACAATTTTGCATTGTTTCCAAATGTATAAGAACCCTTAGTCACTTCGCAGGACAATAGAATTCTTCTGGTGGCTCTATGACTTCCTTCAAACAAACCAATAATTGCTGACAAATTAAAATACAAAAGAAGGATTTGGGAGCTTTCAATTCAACATTTCAGGCTTTAATCCCAAAAATTAGACAAGAATGAGATGATTTCAAACCCATATCACTATATAATTGCATCTAGAAAATCATTGCAAAAATTATTGCATGTAGGGTCAAAATCCACTAAGTTGATTCCATGTCATTAGAACAATTTTGCATCCTTCTTGGGAAACAAATCCATTACGGAATAGGAGCATCCCAAGAAGTAATTTATAAAATCAAACCAAAAAATTACAAGCACTGTTAGTGAGTTTGTCTTTCCAAGGCATATGATAGAGAAAATTGGCTTTATTTAGGGCTACTCATTCATATACGGTTCAATGTGCAATTGGTTAAATAGATAATGAACTATATTTCCTCAATATCTTTACAATTCTAGTTAATGGCTCAGCCTATTCTTCTATCATGCCTATAAGAGACCATGGGTAGGTATGACTAATGGCTTCTCTGCTATTTTTTATTGTAGAGTAGGGGGTCTCAAAGAGTTATAATAGAGTAAAAAAGAACTATAAGCTTGACAACTATACAAATAGGAATTACCCTAAACTTGACATATTTACTCTTTGTTGATTAATTTTTTCTTTTGGATGATAGGACCAAGGTAGATGCAATTATGTTGAAGGACCCCACCTTTGAGGAGCTAAAATTCCTACCTTAAAAACTACTAGGTCAAGTACTCTATATATATCACTTCCATTGCATACTTTCTGTTAGCACTCATATTGAACCTTAAGGCTGAGAAGAGGAAATCCGAGGTAAACACACACCAAGATTTCGATATGAAATCTAGCCCTGCCAGATCAGAGAGGGCTCTCTCTTTGCTAATGAAAGGTGGCTGCAATAAGTGAATCTTACGCTAGCTATGAAGTACGGGGATTTGATTTGAAAGTTTTGGGTTGAAACAAAAAGAGATAAACAATCATTGGGCTATGGAGTCGAGGTTGGTTTCTACTTGTAAAATTAGGGAAAAATAGACATTATGCTCAACCAGATAATGATGTAGATGGGAGAAGAAAAGAGGAGAAAGCCCGCTGCCCAATAGGCATCAATCAGTAGATGAATCTCCGGTGGCAGCTTTAGCAGAAAGGAAAACATAGGGTTATTAAACAGAGCAAATAGCAACGGATGGATTCTGTAAAAACAACCACTACATTTAACAACATAGTCATTGTGAAAGGAGCATCATGCCTGGATGGATTCCTAACACTTACCTTAGAGAATGTTCTAACAAAATTAGTATAAAAACACAATATGAAAATGATCTTATGAGGAAAACATGTTGAACATGAAATACCGTGATGGATCCCAAATTTTAAAGGGTAGAAACTGCGTCATTAACAAAATATTGAGGAAAATTTACACAGTCCAAAGCAACAGTCTCTCTGTTGAAAATTGAACCCTTACATCCTCAAAAATATTCCTATATATACCCTATTACAAATTTATTTTGATTCCTCTACATAGGAATCAAAATAAAAATAAAAAATAAAATATATTTGTGTTGGCAAATAAAATAAATTAAATTACAATTAAATAATTTAATTAAATCATCTAAAATAAAATGAATTTCTGCAATATGTCGAACTGTTATAATTTTGCTAGATTTTTTTCATGACATCTAAGATTCCTTTGTTGAATCTGAGCCTAAAAGCTCTACCTCTTGAATGCCACTTTGCACCTACCCTCAAATTATGGAGATGCATTTGCCACTTTGCCGAAATTAGGAAAATTTCTCCAATATTTTAATGCTAAAAATATGAGTCAAATCTGCCACATATGTTCTTTGAATCTAAAGATGAATCAAATGCCCAAGTATTGCAATGACTGCCACCTATGCTATTTTTCAAGCCTTGTTTGTTCCAAGTTTCAATTGTAAAGGATCTAGAATCCTCTGAGGAATCCAAAGAATCATGGTCAATGGCACTGAGATCCCCGTCCTCCATTACATAGCTAGGAAATGATGGCTTGCAAGTATTTTCTTTTTTAACCTCCATTCCATTAATAACATCATTGTGCTTTCTCAAAGCTGAACGTGTTTTCACTGCTTTTTTAAATGGGTTCTCTAGTTTTTTTCAAGACAGCATGTAAATGGGCCTCCCTAACATTGTGAATATCTAAAGATGATAACAAAGCATCAAATTCCTCATCAGTGTTAATAACCTTCTAGATGCCATCCTCGATACATAAAATTTTAAAGGAACATTCCCACTGGCCCTATCAAATTTTAGTAACATTATCCCATTTATCTTTGGGATAAAGAAACCCATTTGCGAGAAGAAAAAAAAAACCCTTGTTTTGCTTTCAATGTCTTTGCTGAAGTCAATATTGAGCTCACAATCCAGCACTAATGTTGGAAGCTTCTGATTACTGGAATGTACATTCTCTCCTTGCAAAAGAAACGTGAGATCTTTGATCTCAGGATGCAGAGACCTATCAATATCAAGAGGTAATTAGCTCACAGACAACAACCCATGACTTACCACATTGAGCAAGGAAGAGCTAGTTCTCATGCAAACCTCTCAAATAATCTAATGACACGCTATTTTCTTCTGCTCTATTTTGTAACCACAAAAGTCTATGGCATGTGTCTGGATTGGCCCTCAAGTAAATAAATCCATCAGGAACAAGCCCAGGTAAAACATAAACAACTGGATCAAACCATGAATCATCGATGCTAAGCTCCATCCCGTTCATCCACTTTGTCTCATGAATAGCTCTCACAAACACCATCCGATTGCTGAAAAAAATTCTTTCCATGAGTCGTAGAGGCTTTAATCCACCTGCAAACTCTCGCTCTTGCATCACCCTCATTACAAAAACATAATTCTGAAATGTGTAAGCATACTGTTGAGTTTCAACATACAAAGCATCCAATATATTGAAATTATCAGGCCCAATGTCTTTCCACTTAGAAATAGGCTCAGGAACCACATCTACAAGGTCACGTAACTCAAGTGTCTCATTTGAAATCCTCTGTAGAAATGTGGTTTTTCCAACAATAATATTACCTTCCACACAAAAATGTGAGCCTCTTTTTCTGAATTTTTCTCTCTCCATATTGCATGGTTTCTTCTTCCAGGTCTTCATCCACACTCTCCTTGATGTAAGAAGTTATACTCTCTGCGTGTTTCTTATGGATGATCCCAATGGATTATGTAGAAACTCAAGCATATTTTCACTCCCATCTCCAAAACTGCTAATACAATGAGTTGATAGACACTTTGGCCAATTATATTCCTCCACATAGAATTACTAATAAAACTTCCAGTTCTTCCTACAATTAATATTTTCATCAAATCATCATTTGGAGGTTCTGTTGCCAATGCCAAAGCACCAAGTGTATCCATAATCAGATTGAGCCAAAGAAACTGAACTAAAGTGAGGGGGGCAGTTCCTGTTATACATGCAGAAACAAAATTCAAAACTAGAGCAACCACATTAACTATCTGCTGGAACTGCACAAATTTTTGAATGCTTACATATACTGAACACCCCATTTTGCTACATTTACAATTGTTGCAAAATTGTCACCTGAAATCGCCACATTTGTGCTTTCCTTTGCAACCTCAGTCCTAGCTATGCCCATAGTAAGCCCAATGTCGGCTTTATTCAATGCTTGTGCATCATTTGTTCCATCACCTGTCATAGCAACAACTTCGCCCAGAGTTGTGCACAACTGTCTCACTAAGGTGTGCTTGTCCAATGGTGAAGATTGTGCCATAGCCTAAATATTTAGTATCAGAGTCTTCATCTCTTCTAAGCTGTTTTCATGAAAATCAGGTCCTTCAATTTATACACCATCATCTATTAAAATGAAACTCTACTACAATTTCTTTTGATGTGTTAATATTTTCACCAGTGACCATCCTCATTGTAATACCTACAATTCTACAGAGTTCAAAAACTTCTTTGACACTAGGACGCACAGGAGTCTTGATGCCAACAATGCATATACATGTATAACCATTTGTAGGAATGGTTTGTCTCCACTTCTGACCCTTTAGCGACATCATAACAACACAGGTCAATGAGGCTAATGATAGGTGCAAGGGATGTCCAAAGATCATGACTTGTATTTGAAAAAAAAATGCTTTTATGGTTAATATTTCTCTCTGATTTCTTTGTTGCCTCAAGTTGTTGAATTAATCCTACACAAAGGTGTATTTCTTTGCTTGTAGCTCTTGTAAGTGAAAAAATGAAAAGACAACTTACAAGGAACATGCAAACCACCAATGAGATTAGAAGAATCAATGCTGTCTAACTTTGACTTATCATGGGACCCCAAATGATTTTATGTGGAATAATCAAAACAAATACCAGGGATTTTCTAGCCAGATGAAGTGAGGCACTTTCTAATGTATATTATGCACCTTGAATTCTTGCATCAGAGGTCCTGAAAGTTTTGTTGCCAAATCTGGATATATTATCCAATTTAATTTTTAGATATAGAGCTGCTCCTTCCACCACAACATTACTAGATTTTTTAGCTTCCAATAGTATAGGTTTGTCTACATAACCTTCCACATGGAAAGTAGAACATGTTTGTGCAAGCAAATAACCATCTTCTGTGGCTAGATACATATCAATACCTTGAAGGTCAAATTGCATTATGACGTTTGTTAAACTGCTCATTGGCACTCCTAAAGCCACAACACTAGAAGGAGCTACATTAGATGAATCTTTAACAGAAGCCAATGAAAGGAATAAGAGTTATTTAGACCGACCAAATTTCAAGCCCCAAGTAGTGAGTCCATGCTCACTATATAGTGCATCTTGAAAGCATTTTTTTCCCCAGAACGCATATGCACTTGTTGGAATCACCTGTCCTAATGGTTTTCCTCTGCTAAAAGTAGTTGACCGATGATAACAGAGATATCCTTCACTCCTTTAAGCTAATACATTTCTCTTTGAATTATTGGTTTCATTTTCTCTCAGTAAAATTTGAATAGTAAGAGATGAGTAATCCATTTTTATCCATGAAGAAAACTTGTGTTGTGTATGGATTAGTTGAGTATACTAGGAAAGTGCAGGCTTTACATTCTCTTATAATGTTGAATATTAATACAAGGTTCCCTTCACTAGAGATGACACCATTAGAATAGATAAATGGGTTGCAGAAGCATTGTTTCCCTCAAGAACAGATCTTGTGCTTGCTTTGGCATATGTGAGCCATTCGCCACAAAGATTGTTGGAAACAACATCAACTGAATGTTGAGCATGTTTTGATGCAAAAGACCATGTTATTATTGTTATGGATATAAAAATTGCAATAAGGAACACCTTTAAATAATAAATCATGAGCAATATTTTCAAAGTGACATCAGGCAACATCTTTGTGACTATATAGCCCAAGATCATAAGCTCTTGGGAAGAGAGAAGGGAAGTGTCAAATTGTCAATACCCACTCTCTTGGAATTCAATATACTTTGGAAAGTCTTTTTCAACAAGGAAGTAGTAACCTCGACCATAGCCCATTAGATTTGCAGCTATAAACCGTGAAAAAGGTGAAAATTTTTCACAATGTAAAATTATAAGGACACATGCATCAGGCATAACCAAGAGTCAATCATTCATTTGGTCTTATCTTCTGATCTAGAAGTCTATTTTGGGAGTACGATATACTGCTGGAAAGCTCTTTCCGATCTACTTCTGATGAAAATGTTCAGGACATGATTTGCACTGAAGCTCTTGTGAAAAACATCTGTGAAAACTAGACATATTAAGAGTCCAATTTGATCACTGGTGACAGGCTGCAAAGACTGGAACTAACACTTTCTTCCCATTTACAATTGTAATGATGTCTCCCAAAACAGGCCAGTCATAAGCATCTCATTTTTTTGTTTTCAGTCCAAATTTTCCAGTTGGTCCATCTACAGGACCATCAAGCACCAAAACTCTAGTGACACTCAATTGCTCAACAGACTCATCCAGTGAAAATTTAGTGCCCAAAATGGGTTAAGTGATTTTCCAAAAATTTACTAACTAATCAAAAATGACACTTATAGATCTATTGGAATTCAAAAGCCCACACCAGGTGATTCTCCTGATGGAGATTACATAGAAGTGTTTATGCCAATCAAATTTCCTGATCTATCAAGAAGAGGACCTCCAATGTTCCTTTACCATCTATCTTAATCACATTATGTATTGGATGGCCAGTTGCAACTGAAATTATCTACTTGGAAGGCCCACTAATGATAAAATTCATCAAGGTGTGATCCAAACCAAATGGATTCCCAATTGCATACACTTTTTTTCCTACAAAAAGATTTTCAGAAATTTCAACCGTCATGAGTTTCAATTTATCTTTTAGCACATTCATCCATAACACTGTAACATCGTTATCTTGTTCATGTCTAACTACCTCTATGTCATGTGTTGACTGAACACCAATAGTTACTCTAGAATATAATAATAAATTCCTATCTTGATATGATTTAGAAATATCTAAAACTGTCTATAATAGTGCTCACTTACCACTTGTAGATTTCATGAATCAGTTTGGAAAGGGTCTCATTAGTAAGATCCAAGATAAGCAGGTGGGAGAGCTTTAATTATGATTGTAAGTTTATTTCAAAATAACACATGAAAATGCACCAAAATGCATGTCTAGACTCTTTATAAGTTATAACTACTCATCTGAGCAGCATGCCTCAAAAATTCTTATGCAATTTGAGATATTGCATCAAAAGGCTGATTGCCAACATCATCTTTACTTTAAGTAGATATTGTTGGATGAAAGATAAGTTTTATAGCATTGATGCTAAAGTAATAGGGTTGGTTCTCCTTAAAATCTTGTCAGTCTCTATTTTATATTTGACACTGACTTATACGTCAAGTTACGAATTCTCATTGATTTGAATACTGGTGTGCAGTTTTCCCATTGCAAGTGCCTGCAACGTTGGTGCAATGAAAAGGGGGACACCACCTGTGAAGTTTTCCATCAGGTAAAGTTCAGTTTCCCCTAAATTCTAATTGCCAAAATCTGTTACTGGTGCACCATTTTCTGATTTCAGTTTCACTGAGAAAGAATATTTGGGAAATGATTTCAGGCTTATAAGAGTGGATACACTGCACTGCCAAGGCCTACTTCAGTCAATCCAAGGTAAGTATCATTTGGTACTTCCAGCATGGTATTTAAAATTTTAGATAAAAGTGGGTGGAATTTATGTTGAATGGCTAGTCATAAATTTTGGGGTTTGATATTAAGGTCTGTAAATTCATTTTCTCCTTAGTTGGGAGAAAAACGTGAGCCTTAGTTTCTATTTGGGGAGTGATGGAAGTCAACCCTTTTGGTTTTTTGGGTGATGGAAGGTTACCATTTTGGTTTTTTGGTGATAGGGAAGGAGACCTCTAGTCTCTGTCTGGTCATAGATCGATCTCAATTAGTCATATTTTACAGTAAAAATTTTCACATTTAATCATAGGTTTTTTTTAAGCAAATTGTATATATTGTTTTTGAACATATAATTTTTTTGAAATGGGCTATGAAAATATGAATATTTTCATGGTTAATCATATATTCATATTGTTGTGTTTTTTTAGGAGTGAATTGTGTGTATTTCTTTTAAACATCCAACTTTTTGAAATAGACACTCCACTCATGGTCAAATTTTTGTCTTTGTTTCAGGTATAACAATAATGAAGATGAAGTGGAAGACTCAAGCATAATGGGCCAAAATTTTGTGGATGTTGATTATGATGACTTTTCAAGAATGCATTCCAACACAACTGCCTGCTGCCGTTCTGCAGCCTTCATTGTAATGATTAGACTGCACTTAACTACTAGCCTGGAAATTCATGGCATGCTCATTCATGGCATCCTTCCTTGAAACAATTTTTTGTTTTGGAGAGATTCAAAGTCCAAACAAGCCTAGACTAAAGTAATAACTACCATCAAAGTAGTTTTTTCTTTTCAGAGGACTGTACATTGTCTGCCTCGATCCCCAAAAACTCACAGATGGGTAGCGGAGGAATAACGGAGCCTAAAAATCGTGGTGACAAGCAGGGTAATGGCTCTCGGGGCCCACTATTTTTTCTGCCGGAATAATGCACTTTTCGGGTGATCAGAATCTCTGAAAAGTTGCATTATAGCTTACTCCTTTATCAAACAGTGAAAAACTGGATCTGCACAGTTGGGGAATTGTTCTATACTTAGTTTCATGTCCCTGTTTCCAAATATTTTAGATGGAGTTATCCCAATAGAGATTGGAAAACAATCCATGCTTGAAATGCTAGATGTTTTAAGGAACTCCCTCACTCATGATATTCGCAAGGAGCTGGGCAATTTCCATGAGCATTACGTACTTGTGTTCACAAATCCGCTAGACTACACCCCTGGAAAAAATTATATTGATTATGAGCCTTCTAGTGGTTTATCAAACACTGAAAAATTGGAGTTGCACAATTGGGGAACTGTTCTAGACTTAGTTTCATTTCCCTGTTTCCAAATATTTTAGATGGAGTTATCCCAATAGAGATTGGAAAACAATCCATGCTAGAAATGCTAGATATTTTAAGGAACTCCCTCACTCATGAGATTCACAAGGAGCTCGGACATTTCCACGAGCATTATGTACTTATGTTCACAAATCCGCTGGACTACACCCCTGGAAAAAATTATATTGATTCTGAGCCTACTAATGGTTTATCAAATAGTGAAAAATTGGAGCTCAACTATTTTCAAGGAGATATTCCTACTGATCTTATCACACTTCCTCATGTTAATATTATTTGGGCTCTACACACAACTCAAAATGGAACCTTCCCTGAGGGTTGGGGTGAATGTAGTAGCTTGGAGATCCTTAATTTTTGTCAAAATATTTTGTCTAGTCGAATTCTTATAGTTTTGGGTAGATGTAGGAACTTGTATTTTCTCACTTGAGAGGCAATCAAATTAGAGGGATGATTCCTAAATTTCCAATTTCTTTTATGCTTTTATTTAATGTTAGTGGAAACAAATTACCTAGCAACATTTCAACTTGCTCGAATAATATCTTCACCAAACCACCACTGCTTTCAATAAATGATTTTTTCAATAGTTCGCAAGCTCAGGTCACCTTTGCTGCTCTTTATTCATCTCTCTTTATGTGTGGTCTTTGGGAAGCAATCTAGATACTTCCATTCTATCTAGTCTCTTTATGTGTGGTCTTGGGGAAGCGATCCAGATACTTCCATTCTATCTAATATCTTTATGTGTGGTCTTTGGGGAAGCAATCCAATCACTTCCATTCTATCTAAGGGTCTGATGGTGTTTCATGATTTCAAACAGTAACAACTTCATTGGTTTGCCTTCTCCACCACTAATAGATGAAGGGATAATGAAAGAACAACCATCTTATGGATTATTATTAAATGACAACCAATTTTTAGGGAATATTTATAGCTCCCTTTTTTCTTCATAACACGGATTTCAGAGCTTTGCCTTGAATTCCAGGGCAATCAAATATCAAGGGAAATTCCTGCAGAGGTACTAGGGAATTATAAATCATTGAAGTGCTTAGAGACCTCACATAATCAAATTAAAGGATCAATATCATTCACCTTTGGGAATATAACATCATGAACGCTCTCTGCTATATGCTATGAATGCTCTAGCATATATTCCACCATTCACATAGCTTCTAACAATTGACATGTGGGAGCTCATACATTTTCTCATTATATAAATATCAGCAACTTTTTAGCTCTGGATTCCTCAAAAGTTATAAATTGTTAACCCACTAGTTGAGTAATAACGTAAAATTAAAGTGTTACCCAGTTCAATAACAATGCAAACTATTGACTGTTAAATATTGACTATTTTAGAATTTGGTAGTTACATCAATATGTTGTTAATGCTTACATTTTTTTAAGTGATAACCCTTGAATAATGGCGGACGAAAAAGCTTGAAGAAGCTAGGAAACATGAAGCAATGAAAGCCAGTGTGAATTCCTCCACAGAAGCCAAAGGTACTGGTATGCATTTTTTCTATTCAGCTTATGTGTGAATTCAAATGATGGCTTGTCCATTAGTTGTGATGGCATATTATTTTTTTGTGACATCAGGTTCTTTTCCTCCCTGCTCCTTTTGGTCCACACCTCCCAAATTTGGGCTTGTGTTTATACATTATGTATTGGGGTTCCCATGAACATAGATGGTGGCAAAAGTATTGGAGACTCACTGGGGCCCTATGTTGGAGGATGCTGGATTCTCATTACCTCCCAAAGCTTCAAGCGAGGATAGTTGAAATATGTTGGAGGATGGACCTGAGATCGGTAATGAATATATGGGCAATCTTAGTTTGGTGTTTTCGCTTCTGATTTCTTGAGATTTTGACTACTAGGTTAGCATCACTAAATTATTTTGTCCTCTTCACTGCATTATGTCTTGAGAGCGTGTTTTACAAAGTATTCATATAGTAGTCTTATCTATCTTTAAGTTTATGACTTGAGGATTATGGTTTCCTGAAAATTTCTCTAGGTTCCTTTTTTTAGCATATTTAAGGTTATTGTTATGTTGCTAAATTTAACAATTAGATTACTTACATGCGGGAGAATGGAATTTAGCATTTTGCAGTGAAAAAATATTAAAATTCAAAGTATTTTGTTTTAACATCTATTTTATTTTCCACCTTTTCCCAGGTGTGTTATTTTTGAATGAGTTATATTGTTTCTTTGTTCAATTTGTCCAAGGGCAGCAAGGGTTTGAAGAATCCTAGCTTAAAATGGTGCAATTAAAGCCTGATGCATAGTTTGATATTATTTCTGCAGAAGATGGAATCATACCTGGCAAGCCACTTCCTTTTGAATGCCATGCAGAACCACATACAGAATATGACGGAGCGGCAATTAAACGGGGTCTGATGCACCATAAAGAAAGTGCTGCATATTGTTTTCAAGCTTGCTTAGACCAAGAAAAAGGTGAAAATAAGTGTAACATTTGGGTTTACTTTCCATTTGAACCTGGTTGCTATTCTCCAGATATATATCATCACAAGCATCAAGAATGCTGGCTAAAGCAGGTAGAATTCTCATGCTTCCTTTATTGAATATCTTGCATCTTCTACTATGTGGATTCATAGAGGAGATTTCGCTTTGGATATTAGATTATTTTTTCAAGAAATATGTTGAAATTGGTTTTTTGGGGAATCTACATACATATTAATTCAAGTTCGAGCCTTTATTTCTAAATCAGGGACAACTTACTAAAGGGTAGTTTGAAATTTTGTGTTTGTTCTTATTCAAGTTTGAGTTTATTTCAAGACTACTACAGTCTATGGTCATCTGTGATTATGAATTATAATTTTATATAATTTTGATGTTTATAGGTTGGAGACTGTACTATTTTCATTGGAGGATGTTACTATTGATGCACCCAAGGCTCTTGAGTTACTTGGTAGGATTCTCGCAAAACTGGTTGTTGAACGGACATTCTTTATTCAAGATATAGCAAGGGAAATCAAGGATGGAGGTACATAGCCAGGAATCTTATTTGAAATGAGGGGATTTTGAGGTATTTCTCAAGAAGAATATTTCAAGGTAGTATTCTCACAATTTTAATGCCTGATCAATTTTGTGGTTTATATGTGATCTTTCATGTTGACAAGTGAATGGTTGGTTAGTGTTCTCATCCCTAGCTTTCAGCCAGATGGCCCTGCTTCGGAGGTGCCATGTCTCTTTGCGGGCCTTCAAGATCTTAGTGTGCTTAGATTCTAGCAAGTAGATGTGCGCCTTTGATTCATATGTTTCAAATCCTTCATGGTCAGATGAACTCATTGCAACAAGTTCCTCTTCAATAGATTGCAGAGTCTGTTCGTCCTGAATGCTCTTCTCCTTTGCCCAAACCCTGGTGAGCCTCTTGACCTCTTTCATCTTATAGGCGAAGAGAGTAGAGGGGTCTAGGTCTAGTGGTCCTATATGGGTAGTCTACTACTGAGTGAAAACTTCAACATAGGATGCATCCTCAAGCCATGTAGCATTGAATTTGAAGGGTGCCCTTGGATTTGGTGTGCATCCAACAAGTTCCATAAAAGTGGAAGAGTGGTTAGAGAGTCCCCCTTATCCAAATCACTGCCGATAGTTGGGGATATGGGCAAGAATGTCCCCATGGATCAAGAATCTGTCTAATCGTCTAGCAAGGGAGGCTTGTCCTATCCTCTGATTGTGCCAAGTAGGTTGTATTTTTGGTAACGCGATGTCCACAAGCCAGTGCATTTAAATGACGGTCTGAATCTATTCATATAGGGGATCGAATTGAGCGGAATGTCCCCATGATTCAGCTTGTCTGAGAGAGAAATTAAGGTTGCCACCGAGTATGAGCCTGTCATGATTCATGAGGGGGAGGTTGAGGAAATGATCCCAAAATGTGAGTCGATTAGAGCATGACTCATATATGTTGAAGATGAAAAATGGAAATTCAAATTTAGTCGATTGTATGTCGGCCCCCAAGTATCCCTCTCCTCCCCAGATATTAAGGAGATTTGTCGATCGAGGATTGATGCCCAGTGCAATGCCACCCAATCGGCCACAAGCATCTAGGGCATGAAAGTTCTAGCCAGGGTGCATGCCTTTAAGAATATTGACAATCAATGATTCAGGGCCAAGGGTCTCTTGGAGGAAAATAATATCACAAGGGGTCGATTGAAGGAGAGAATAATCATGAGGGAACAGATGCATGGGTTGTCTATGCTCTAAGGACCTGATCAAGAGTGTGTAGACGTCCATTAGCTACCTCTTGGCCAGCTTGGACAATGGCTTTAGAAATATATGATTTGCGACCACGAGAAGATACCCCAATCTTGGGAGGGGGGAATAATAGCTAATCGATAGGGGGGGATGCAGATAGCTTCGAGAGGGATATGAGAAAGCATGAGTGGCTGTCCGCAGAGTCAGATGAGGCCTCAGAGGAGAGGGGGAGAGTGGGAGAAGGTATAGAGGGAGGGGTCACAGACGAAGGGAGAGGAGAGGAGCGGAATGTCGACCCAGATACAGAGAGGACCAATGATTGAATAACAATATATACAATAGAAAAATCAGAAGTAGAAAAAGGGAGTGAATTAATACCCGTAGATAGCTGTGCGCTAGCTACTCTAGAGTAGGTAATGCACAAGGAAGGGGGACGAGGTGGATAAGAAGTATGGGATTCATTCATAACACTGGCCTGAGGGGGTTGACCATGCTGAGAAGTCTTCCAAGTGGCAGCTGTGCCTTTGGAGTTGATGTAGGAACAAATTTAGTTGGCAGGGAATGTGGAGCCTTCTTTTGTAGGAGTGGGAAGTCCTTGTAGAGATGCCCGACCTCGTGACATATTCTACATCGGTAAGGCACACCTTCGTAATGTAGGGATTGGATCTGGGTAAATTTCTTCCATCGCAATGTAATGGACTCTTCCAAGCCCTCTTTAGTGTCCAAATGTACCAAAATTCAAGCCATAGTCATGATACCAGTTGCAATATAAATTTGTCATGATCAAGATAGGATCCAAGAGCATTTCCAATGTGTGCGAAGGTATCCTCAAACCATAATTGCATAGGTAGCCCAGGTAATCAAATCTAGATGGGTCGAACACCCAAGTGCTCTCTCTTATGGTCGAATAGAGCGTTCCATCTCTTCAACAGGACCGGGGCTTGTTCTATGCGCCAATAACGAGAAACTACCCATTGTAGGTATTCCAACCAACTGAAACTGAGTGCGAACCATCCTTTGGGGAGAATGACGACAGAGGGTAAAGCATCAATAAACTGTCCCCAGATCTCCATAGTCCATAGTCGAATTCACTCCATGTTGTATTTCTGAGTCCGACCAAAACCCTCTCCGCCATGTCAAGTACATTGCCCATCCTGTGTTGGTCTCCCAATGCGAGGTCAATACCCTTATTACCTTTCTTAACATATCCTGAATTCCTGGATAAGTGCAGTTGAGATCCAAGGGAGGGTTGATCCCCTACCGAGTTCGAGGTCGGTTCCTCGATCGTCCCGACTGAATGTGAGGGTGGATCAATAGAGAGAGTGCCCGGAAAACACCCAGATGGAGGGGGGCACGACATCATTTGCAATGGTTTAGCCGGGGGCAAGTTCGATGGATGTAAAGGGGGTGTAGAAGCAGGTAATGAAGGTATAGGATACAGGGAAGAGGAGATATCCCGGGGAGGGGAGGAGGTCTGTGACAATAGGAGGGATGTCAGAAAATGGTGAGATGCAGGGGATAACGACACAGATAGCACCGGATCAGCTACAGGAAGTGGGGGCGGGGGAGCACTCTAGCAATGAAAATGGCATAGAATCAAAGTGGTAGGCTAGGGAAGAAGATCCCTCTAGAGAAAAATGACGCCTGGTGGAAGCCCTAGATCCATCTAGAAAAATTGCAGATGCGAGAGGTGCCTGCGCAGACGAAAAAGACGGGGAGTGTCATGGAGTGGACCAGATCAGCAAGCCCTCCAATGGGTCTGGGGAATAATCCAATAACTCATCCTCCAATGGGTCCAGGGAATAATCTAGCAACTCATCCTCCATGGCATCTAATGCAGGTCGATCGATGGTTTCAGAAGAGAACGGACCGTAGAAAGTGCAACAGTGAAAGGAAATAAGGGATGGGTGAAAATCAGGAGGCTACGATAGGAATTTTAGGTGGTCTCAGCAGAAATCCCGCCCCAGGGCTGACACATGCGATCGTCCGTGGGATCGCGATGCTGTAGTGTGTGTCAGAGCCCCCTCCGTATTGCGTCATCCCCGATCGCCAAGCCATTTAGAAACCCTTGGCAAAAAAAATCTCAGATCACCTTCCATCCTCATTCACATAATTCAATCATCAACATGGTAGAGATGTTGTAATGTCGTCAACATTCCTATGTTATACCAAAATGATTTCTGGTTAACATTCCTATGTGATACTTTTGTAAAGGATTCTTTTATCAGCCATTAGATATAGCCAACTCAAAAAGAAAATTTTTTGGTTACCAGTATTAGTATATTAGTAAATTGTTACTAATGCCACTCTCTTATTTGGTTCAAATTGAACTGAATCCAAAAATCTAGCTATAAATTTTAAAATTGTATATTTATTTTTAAAATTGCAATATGTTAAAGCATATTAACATGACTGTTTATTTTGTTTAAAATTACACAAATTCACAACATATATATGTAAAGGGAGAAAAACAGAAAATGAAAAAGAAGAACCTATGTTTTCATTTAAAACAAAAATCCAATACTTATTCATATTAAACTTAGATCCAAATAAAAAAGGTCAAAACATCTAGCCCCATTGGAAAATTTTCCACATAAAAAGACACCAAATATTGTCTGAAACATGGATGTTGAGTGAGCTATTATCAGGTGGCTATCATTTAAACCACAAAATTGAAATTTTGTATTTTTTCTTATTCAAGTTTGAGTTTATTTCAAGACTGCTACAGTCTATGGTCATGTGCGATTTTGAATTATAACTATATATAATTTTGATGTTTCTAGGTTGGAGATTGTATTATTTTCATTAGAGGAAGCTACTATTCTCGCAAAACTGGTTGTTGAAGAGATATTCTTTATTCAAGATATAGCAAGGGAAATCAAGGATGGAGGTACATAGCCATGAAGCTTATTAGAAACGAGGGGATTTTAAGGTATTTCTCAAGAAGAAAATTTCAAGGTAGTTTGCTCACAATTTTAATGCCTGATCAATTTTGTGGTTTATTTGTGATCTATCATGTTCACAAGTGAATGGTTGGTTAGTTTTTATTTCGTGCTCACATTAGTTGGTTCCTGAAGCTAGAAAACTTATAATAGAAATAGGAAAATTCAAACAACACAAATGGTCCACTAGCTCTCTTTTCATTTGCTAATATTATAATGAAATTTTATTAGAGGCACTGTTTGTTTGTTTGTTTTGGTTAGAAAAGGGTTTTCTCTTGGTTTTATATGATTTTCAATTTATTGTATGTAGCATGTTGAGAAATGGGAAAGTATAACGTGGCATTTATTTTGCAGAAATTGATGCTGAAGGAAAATTGCTTTGACATTGTTGATGTTAAGGTATATGTTGTATAAACTATTTATAGTATAATTTATGTTATATTATAGTGTTCATTGTCTTTCATTTCTTACACTGAATTGTATTTTCTTTTGTTTTCAGAAAATGAAATCAGTGTTGATGGTAAGAAGCATGAATTGAAAAAAGAGGAGAGCAATAAAATTGGAGCGAAAAATGCAAAAAGAGAGAGGAGAATTGGTCTGGTGATACCCTTAGAGCCAATATCTCTCATAAGACACACATATAAAGACTAATGATCAAGTCTTCAGAGTTTGTGAATTCACCTATAATGCCTTGAGAACACAATGATAATGTTTTGAAGTGAGAAAACATCATTTCATGTGTAAATTGTAGTCCAACTAATATTAAGTTGGAAACTCATATTGTAACACTTTAGCATTTCATATAATATAATTTATGTGGTTGAAATTATTTATAGTTGTAGTTGATATTGTTTAGTATTGTAATTAAAATATGCAACTTTGTGTTTTCATATTAGATGAATATGCACATTGTATGACATTTTTTAAATCATACAAATTAATTTATGTTGATTAATAATGAACACAAATAAAATGAATATACGACTAAATTAGTCATTTATAATGATTATTAATGAAAGTAAATGAAATGAATATAAACTACTAAATTAGTTGTTTATATAATGAATAAATGGCTACTGCAAATGATAAATTTGTGATTACAAATAATGACTAAATTTTGCATATAAATGACTATTAGTAGCTAATTTACAGTATCTTATAACACAACTAAAATGTAGTCATATTTCTTCAGTCATTAATTGGTTTCAAACGATGAGTAAAATTTGCATATATATGACTATTAGTAGCTAATTTATAGTATCTTATAACACGACCAACATGTTGGTCATATTTCTTTGGTCATTAATTGGTTTTCTTAGGTGATCATGTAGTAAAATATTTTGTTGTATATTTGGTCATTAATTGTGACATTTAATGACAAAATCAAAGACTAAATCAATGAATAAATGAATGAATAAATCAGTGACCAAATGAATGACTAAATTAGTGACCAAATGAATGACCAAATGAATGACTAAATTAGTGACCAAATCAGTGACTAAAGCAATGACCAAATATACAACTAGATAACAAAATTGAGATAACCAATTAATGACTAAGCTAAAAATGACCAAAGGTTGGTCGCATTATAAGATACTGTAAATTAGCTACTATTGGTAACCGATTGAAAAATAGTCGTTTATATGCAAATTTTAGTTTTTTTTTTAGTAATTAATTATCCATTTTGTACTAGTGTATGTATCCCATTTCAATCATTTCTTTAAGCCTTAACTTCAACTCCACTTGCTCTAGAGTGGTCATTTTTAAGGCGCCTTAGATGCTAGTGTTGCTCCTAACATTGAATCAATAGAGAAATACACTTCCCTATGAGGCAGTAGCTCTAGAATATCTATAGGAATCATATCCTAAAACTACTCTCAAACAAGATAATTTTTTAGGAATTCTCATCCTCAACATCCTTCCCTTTATCAATGGAAACATGCACTACAAAAAATAAAATTCCTTTCCTGTGTCTATGCTATTATTTCATAGTTGTAACCATTCTTACTGATGCATGCTTCAAGTTTCCCTACAAGACTCTCTTTTCTCCATCATCATCCATGCAATAAATAGCCTTGTCATAGTAGTCCACCTTTGTCTTATGAATTAATAACTATTCCATGCCTAAAATCACACTATATGAACTCAATGGAAGCACATTTAGATGTGCTAATGTGGAGATGCTCTTGAGTAAAATAATATGTATTAGATTAATAACATAAATTATCAATCCGGTATCGATAGGAATTGTGAGACATACATGGAAAATATATGCTAGGGACCAGTTTAGGAAAATTAAAATCTAACCTAATCACACAATTCGTATATTAAATTGAAAATGTATTCTACATTCACGAATTGAAATTTAATCTACTTGCGAAATTCAAAGCTAATCTAATCAAATCTTCATGAATCAAATCTATCCTAATATATTCTACTTGCGTAACTGAAGTTCTAACTTATGCTTGAAAAATTGAAAACTAATCTAATACACGTGCATAAATCAAATCTGATTGATAATTCTTCATGAATTCACACAAGCGTAAATAAAATTTAATCTAACATAGTCCATGAATTAAAAAAAGAGTACTTTTACATGAAAAGTAAATCAACAATTGACCGATCGAACACACTTGCATGAATTAAACTTGCATGAACGGAAAATATAAACTATGAAACTTCCAATGAAACAAAAATAAAATAACAATTAAAATGAAATGACATACTTGAATGAAATAAAAACTAATATCAAAACAAAATTTCAAAATAAAACCCACTTTATCTTACATTCTAATATGCTTCATGATATCTCCTACTTTACATCTCCATCCATGCTTGGAACCTCAAAGATTTATTCAAATTCTCCAAAAGTAAAAAATAATAAGATGACAAGTTACATTAACAAGAGTTTAGTTAACAAGTGTTCCATACAAACAAAGCAGAGATATCTCCTATTTATACAAATTCCTAAGAAAACTCATCATTAATGAGGATCCTTCTTCCTCTCCTTTGAGCCATAATATTCTCAACCAATTTTCTAACCATAGGCCACATATCCCTCCTTAAAATCTCCTTCATATCATGAAGATAATTTGGAATTTTATCTTTGGGAGCCACATAAGAGGGCTTTGGAAGTTTCCAATGAACCTACACATGTCACAAAAGTATTTCCACTTTTAAGGTATAAGAATATGCATATTATATCCCAACTTTTGATCACAAATTCACTTAAAAACACTAGAAATTAACAATGTTTGGAAAACACAAGGGTAACCCAAATGATGATGAAAGTTATATGAATGTAGTGACATGGTATTGAAATGGAGATGAAATCGAGGTGATATAATGGACATGCTGGTGAAAGTGGATGTATTTTTAAGGACAATTCTGACACCCAACATAGCCCGCAGCTGAAGTTGTTGCATGTCCTCATGCAACCTATTACATTGATTCATTTGATATTTGAATTGTCTTGCTTTTGAATGAGATTTGGCTTGTATTAGTTATCCTTTACCCTTGAATTATCATAAAATTTGATAACTTAATTATTTTTGGAAAGTTTTCTTTGAAATATATTGGATTGCAACGTTCATCTTTATGGTTGGTTATTGTGTGACAACCAAATTGAAATGTGTGGTTGGTTCTTGTGTGACAACAAAAATTGATGAGTATTAGTTCTTGTGTAGCAATACTTTTTTTATTCTTTGTTGCATCCAAATATCTTAAAAACATTGAGAATTTATCTTTTCAATTAGCCATAAGCTCATCAATTTGATGATTTGCAAAACACATAATTTTTTTTGAATCTTAATGCAATAGTAGTTTTATATTAGTTATATTGTAAGATGTAAATATATAGAGTGATATCCCTTCCCCCCAACTGATGGTTTTTTTACAATTTTATGAAGTGAGAAAATGAATATTGTGGAGTGTTTTTCCAAAAATTATAACTTTAAAATTTTAACGAATTGCATGATAAAAAGTTAGAAAATAACATACATTCACTTACCTATGAAATGGATAAGTTGTGCATATGTAGCTGTTGCAAAAATCTGATCTGATGCTTCTTCAATTGGCCATGAAAATGGTGGATGGAGTTGTGAAAGTAAGTCTTTATTGTTGCTACTAAATTTGTTGAATCTGCTACATCTACTACATCTGTTGAATAATGATGGATCTGATAGTCTGCATGTCATTATCACACATTGACACAATTATTATCTATGTGAATGAATTTGTTGATGTCTAACATAGTAAGAAATTGTTGAATTAGTGGCGATTAATGTATGTCACTAATCAACATGAGACCTATCACCATTGATGAAAATGATAGTCAAGATGCCTAAGCACATCTTGCTAGGTACGAATAATTTTTTTGATGTCGAGTCATGTAGAAGATCTGTCAAAAAATGGACATTGATGTATTCCCATTATTTGTCAGCAAGAGAACTTTCCATTAAGGCATGCAAGCCTTAGGGTAATATTTTTTTATAAATATTTTTAACACTCAAAAAGGAATATAGATATACAATTTTCTTTGAAGTAGGATTTATTTTGAAAATAAAAATGAACATGAAAAGGAGAAATATAATAGATTTAATCAACATGTAAGCGAGATGATTGATTTTATTCATGAGTTATGGGTGGATGGAAGTGAATGAATGTGAATGGAAAATATGAAGGAAAATGAGGTGAATGTTTTATTAATAAGCATGGATATAATGGAGACAATGGCATCTGAAAGGCTTGCAAGTGATGGATCTGATCTGAATTAGCATGTGCTCATGAATTGATGTTTAATATTTGTTGTTGATCATCTTCTTATGAAATAAATGTGTTCTCTGAGATTGACATTGTTCGCTTATGCTCATCTATCCTTCCTCCCGAGACCTGCAAAAAAAAACTAATACTTCTTCTGAAATGGAATGTAAGAATATTAGAAAGAGAGAGGTTATCAATCTCTTTGGTTATGGCATTTACACAAAAAACTGATAAGTGGTACTAATTAAACAAGTTCACGAAGGAAAACCAAAATAATTTATACCTGTGTCGAAACTAGTGCCTCAAGTTACCTGTTGTGTCTTTTCAACAATTTATTCATTCTCTAATATTTCAAACTCCAATGATAGCTTTCTCATTGTATATATATTGTTGAGATATCTCCAATGATGCTTGAATCGTCAAAAACTGATATTGTATGATAAAGTTAGGATAATTTTAAATTTGTGTGAAACAATGAAGATTCTTAGCTGTAGGATTATTTTTCAGCTGCAGAATTGTGCATTTGCTACAGATTTGCATAGTTTATGTAGCTAAAAATATTGAACATAAAGTTTAGTATGCCACAAAATAATTTGATTTTAATTTGAATTCTTCCACCTTCCAGCATGTCATATTGAAACAATTCACTGTGCATTTAAAAATTGTTATGTCTCGTGCAGTCTGAAAATCAAGGCTTCGAAGAACCACAAATTTCTCTCAAGAGATTGTGAAATTGAGGAAATCATTTCTGGGTTATTTAACTCACCTCGTTCTAAAAAAGAAACCCATGTTTTGGTTTTTCTAGTTTCACTTGAATCTTCGAAATCTAATATCGTATGAGAAATTTAGGCTAATTTGAAATTTGGGTTAGGATCAACCATGTGGATCAATATTAAGAATGAGAAAAGTTATCCTAATTTGAAGTTTCGGCTTAGATCAGGCATGTGGATCAATCCTAAGAATGCCACAAGAAAATTTGATTCTAATTTGAATTATTCCACCTTCCAGCATGTCATATTGAAACAGTTCACTGTGCATTTAAACATCGTTTTTCCTAATGTAGTCTGAAAATTAAGGCTATGAAGAACCACAAATTTCAAATGACAAAACATTGTTGTAAGAGACATCATATTTTCAATATATCCTGTATCATCAAGGATCTAAGAACACCTATATTGGATATTTCAATCTTAGAAGAAGCTCCTAACTTCATCTTCATCATCGTAAAGGAAGTTGCAAGTCACTCTACTCAAGCAAGTATCTATGACCTTACTTGAATCTGTTAAGATGGCTTATTGTAAAGAGAGCAAAAAATTGGTTGGTTCATCAAACTTTAGTGCATGGAAGAAGAGGACAAATTTGAATCTAATTGAAGACAAAGTTATGGACTACATCGAAGGATAAACAATTCAACCCTCAGAAGAAGATGCTCCAACTCATGCCAAGTATATGAAGGGAGAAATAAAATCCCAGATGATTCTCATAGAATCCATTAAGGACTCACTCATTGCCTATGCATCAAAACTGAAGTCGGAAAAATAAATATATGAGAAATTGGTGGAGCTATTCTCTATGAGTACTGCAGGAGAAGAAATCTCTTTGAGAGAAGAATTATACAAAATTAAATTGTAAAGAGAAGAAGGAATCACTTCATACTTTATGAGGATTTCTGAAATAACATACCAAATACATGAACTCATAGAAGTAATTTATGACACTGAGATGACTACAATGGTGAATGCTATGCCAGAAAAATGGGGAAACTTTTCTTCAAGTTTATACGGGAATAAATAAACCACATCATTCCATGATTTATGGTCTCTATGTAAAACAGAGGAAGCAATATTGAAAGCCAAAGCTGATATAGGATCAAGTGAAGGGATTCAAGGCTTTGTAGCCATATCTAGGAAGAAAGGAATATTTGGAAAATTTGGTCCTCAGATGATCCAAATTAAATTTGTTGTTATGTGTTGATACTTATTTGTTTCACTTTATGGTTGTTGTACATGTTTAATATTATAAAAAAAATGTGTAATTCCTCACACTTAAAGCATTAAAAACAATTTAAAACACATACACCTGAATCAAGAATTCAATTCCACACAGTAAAGAATAAGCTAGATCTTAATTTGTTTAACTGAGTGGGAGGTGCTTGAAAAGCATAACAAGTTATCCACACATTTTCAGATTAGGTTGGTATCAGATCACTGGGTTACTTTCTTGACAGAGCACTAGGTTTCTTGCATGACAGAGAACTAGGTTGCTAGCTTGCTTGTTTGACTTGAAAGGTGTTTAACAATGAAAAAAATTTTAGTGTTTCCAAATTGACTGATTGCTTACAAGTTTGAGTTTTCTAGAGGTGTATGAAAGCTACTGTTAGCTAATTCTAGAAGAGGACAAGAAGGAATAAGGATAAAAAAAATCTCCTTACCGAAAGGACCTCAAGGAAACCCTCGAAGCACAAGAGGGATTGTTTGCAAAAGTCTGATTCAAGAAGAGCTTGAATCTACAACCATTTTTTTTCAGAAGATTTGTCAATTGTTTTTGAAAGCTTTGTGAATTTTTATTGAAGTTATTCAATTCATTTACATAATTATGACAACTTCATCAAGTGAGGTTTCAAAATCCTCCTCCTTCACAGGATTCTTCGATGAAGAGATGAAGCGAGACTTATACATCCTGAAGGATAGGGTGAAATTATGTATGAAGATAGAAGAGAAAGCACTGGAATTCATAAGAAATTGGTTTATATGAAGGAAGATAAGGAAGGACTTCTTCAAATAATTCATGAGATGGAGATGAAGCTCCATCAAGCCCAAGAGGCCTTAACCAAGAACATGCTTGAAGTAGAGGTAAAGCAATAAAATTTGTCTTCAAATTCCCCTTCAAAAAGATGTGTAAGTTCATTTTAAAAGCATACTAGCTGTTTAGGGTCCAAGCTGATGTTAAAAATGGGCTATGAAGGCAACGGTATAGGCAAACATGCAGAAGGCATGATTGATCCTATTTTGGTTGAGGAGAGGCCTAAGAAGATTGTTATAGGCTATGTTCAATCTTATGGCGTAAAATCGAAAGCCATGAAGGCATCTGAGACAAATTTAAAAAGAAATTTTGTTACGAGTTCAAAACCACAAACATGTCAAGTTTGTTTTCAAGTTGATTGTCATTGTCTGAAGCCTATGTTGCAGCAAGATGTTTTTCGACTTGCAACTTATGAAGAGAAATAAATTTCAAACAAATATCAAGACAATAACATTGATGTTAGTCTTCAAAAGAATGTTAGAGCCTCTACAAGTTCATCACGTCATGAAGGTAAAAATTATGGACATGTAAAGTAGCATTTGAGGTATAATTCTTCCCATTTTCAAGTTGATTATGTTTCTGTTAAGCATGGAAATTATACGTGCTTGAATGGAATAAAAAGTTGTTGTGCATATTTTGGTATGTGTAACCACGATGTTTCAAGATGCTAGAATATATTGAAGGCATATAGGAAACAGGTGAAGCGAAGGAAATTTTCTCAAAAGGTGAAAAAGCCTTGCACACATTGCCAAAAGAAGGGACATTTTGTTTCCCAATGTTCAACATTGAATCCAACTAATCATCCCAAGCATTTGAATCAAGAGGATAGAAAGACTGGTGAAACTGGAACCAGATATTTGATCATTGATGTCAGAATAGATGTTTCACATGAAGAATATTTTCAGCAACAAAAATCACCATGGAAGTGGCTTGGTAAGAAGTGTTTTGACTTCTTAACAGAGTAAGACATACATTCATTTGTACATATGAAAATTTCAGTCATGTATTCTTTTCTATTGAAAATTTAAGTTTTTTTGAGTCACCTTGGATCAATGATCAAGGACATGATGTTCAGCTACCATCTATAAATTTCCCGCCAGAAATTTCTGGAAGAGCAAGGAAGGCACTTCTTGACAGGAGGACCAGAGCATCTAAGAAGGGAAGTGTTGAATACCTTCGAGTTGGGTTCAAAGGAACTAAGCCAGGCAAGGAAAAGTGTAAGGAGGCTGGAAAAGTGATGGTGTTGTACTCACATCTGCTGAACAAATTAGGTAATCAATCTTTTGGGGTCCAAAATATTCCCAGTGGGGAGGTGTGATTAGATATGGATCAAGGACCTAAGTGATAGCTCAAATTTCAAAGTGTTTGAAAGTGTGTCAAATTTGAGCAACTGGATAGACCTCATCTTCTTGATTCTAGCACCATGAATGGCTCAAAAAATCAACACCATATGAAGAAGTTATCGCGATTTGAAAAGTCCAGTAAACTGTAATTTTTTTCCTTTGAACAGGTTTTATTGGGCATTTGAATATTCAAAAAAAATAATATTTCAAGGAATATTTCTAGAATATTCCTCAGAATATTCCTTAGAATATTCCTCAAAAAATTCCTTACAATATTCCTCAGAATATTCCTTAGAATATTCCTAGAATATTCCTAGAATATTCCTCAAAATATTCCTTAGAATATTCCTTCTAGGCAAGTCAATGGAGGACACATGGCACTGTTTAATTTGCAGATGGACTGTATGTGCATGGTTTCGGCCAATCAGAGGCTGCCACATGGGAGGCCCAGAGGCCGACACTTGGCCCACAATTGGCTGTGTAAAATTTGTTTCGGAGTCTGTAGGAATTGAATGGTTGAACTCACTCCAGCTATCCTACTTTCGTGCCAACACGCCACAAGTAGTTCTTATTAACTATTGTCAGTGGTTTGTGTATATTGTTTGGAGGTTTTTGATTTGGGGGAGCAGAGGGGCCAACCCCTCCCCATGTGGCCTATGCCTAAGCTCAAGGGCTAAACCCCAACTCCAACCTCTGATTGTTTCACAATTAAACTTATCACATGTGATGTGTTGGCTAACATTTTCCGCACAGTCAGCAAAGTTATCGAGCTTAATGCTTATCCACCCCAGTTTAAGCCCCAAGTTCCGCCAAGTAATTACAGTAGCTGCAATTTCAAGGATTTCAAATGGAAACCCCAGCATTAAAATTTAATTCTAACGGCTAGCTACTAGCAGAAATGTAGCAGCACTCCAAATTTTTGGATTTTTTCCAAACTTATGTCTAGTTAAGTGCAGTTGCTCCAGATTTAGTGGAGCTGTTTTAGGGGTTGCTAGACAAATTTTGATTAGGCTCTATCTTGAGCTATATTTGTCAATTTTGCGAGTGTGATTAGTAAATTTTGACTATCTCAGACATTCCAGACTCATTGGTGAAGGTTTTAGAGCCATAAGAGGAATTATGAGAGGTTTGTTTCTTCAGATAAGTTCTTAAGGTCACTAGGGCCACCAAGAGCCGGAAACAAAATGAGGCCTAGCCATGGCAACTAGAGGCCTTAATCGGGAATTAAATGTTAAATTTTGGAACTAATGGTGAATTTTTCAGAGCTAGTACAGGAATTTTGAAGGCTGAGATGATTCAGAGAAGTTCCAATGGCCACCCAAGCCACCAGGGGCCAACAGGAGAATGAGGCCTATCCAGGGCAGCAAGAGACCATTCTCAGCAAACCAATAGTCTATGCTGACTATTTTGACCGTTATAAATCCAATGGAAGGATTTCATGAAGATTTTTAAGACTTTTGAAGGTCGAGATGCTTCAGGGAAGTTTTTAGTGACTCGAGAGCCAGGGGTGCGGCCAAGTATTGGAGGCGTAACCGGAGTAGCCAGAGGCCAATTTCAGCAAGTGAATAGTATATTATGACTATTTTGGACATTATGAATCCATTTAAGGGTTTTTCAGAGCCATTTGGAGACTTCTACAGCCAAATAATCCATAGGGAAGTTTCAGGGAGCCAGTAGGGCCACTAAGGCCACCAAGTGTGGAAGGCCTAGTTTGGGGAGCCAAAGCTCATTTTCAACGAATGAACACCCTAATTTGGGTGTGTGATATATGATAGAGAAATTAGGTGATTTTTCAAGGATAGAAAAAGACTTCTAGGGAGTTTCTGCCAAAGATAAGCTTAGGGAAGCTTAAGGGCACCGAAAGATGAGGTCAAGTCAAAGGAAACCTAGTTCTATTTTCAATGAGATAGAAGCCATTCCAGGGGTAAGATGGTATTATAAACCCAATGGTAGAATCCAAATAAAAATTGGATTTTAGTATTTACTTGTAAAATAGATTTTTCCATCATAATCCTAAAGAGCCAAGTCATATGGAAAAGGCTCAAGGAGACATAACCCATGATATTCAGGTGAACTCCCATATTAATTTTATTGTTATGTGTTGATGCTTATTTTTTTCACTTTATGGTTGTTGTACATTCTTAATATCAGAAAAATAAAATGTGTAATTCCTCACACTTAAAGCATTAAAAACAATTTAAAACACAGACACCTGTATCAAGAATTCAATTCCACACAGTCAAGAATAAGCTAGATCTTAATTTGTTTAACTGAGTGGGAGGTTCTTGAAAAGAATAACAGGTTATCCACCCATTCTTAGATCATCAGAATAAAATAAGAAATATGGTCAAAGTATGATTCTTTGGATGTAATGAACTTGGGCATTATAAAAGAGATTGTCCTAAATATGGAAAGGACAAGAGGAAAAAGGAAGAAGCCCATGTCATAGATATAAGGGAAGAACTTGATGCAAAGCAATATAAGAAAGAATAAGTGAGGGATATATATTATTATTGAGATCCTTTTCTTCTTTAACTGATCTATGTTGGTATTAAAATAGTATGATAGTAATACATGTATATTAATATCATCATGAAAAGAGCATGGTAGGATCTCGTGGTGAAATAGCTCCTAGAAAAACCTTGCCGATAAAAATACTGATGGAAGGGAGTCATTAAAATCAAGGTTCATCATGGAAAATGGTGCTGAAATTTTCTAATGGAGTTCTGTATGGATTCACTGATTCGAAAGAGAGCATAATGGTTTAAAAAAAAAAAATTATGCTACAAAATTATGGGATGTGATGACATATTGATGAACCAGGTCGAGGAAATGAAGTTCTTCATTCTAGTAAAATTTGTACAAGATGACTCAAAGGAAAAAGGTATGAGGTATATATATTCTGACACTAGATGTTGTATGGTCACAAGCAATTAAATTTTATATTTAGAAGTATGATCTATTAAGGAGGATCTCTCACAACTCAATGAAAAATGAAATATATATATCCCCATATGGAATATGAGGTGGTTGTATATGAACAAGGAAATAGAAATTGGAAGTTCCTGGAAATGAAGATGTGAAGAAAGGAAGAGATCATGAAGTAAAACCATGTCAAGAGGTATTTATCAGCCGGAAGCCAAGAATATGTGACTAGAATATCTCCTAGGAGGATATGTAGACTCTGATATAAGTCTAGTAAAGATGTAGTCCCTTGAAAAACCATATCATTAGGAGTTGTGTTAATCTGAATAGAGGATGTCGACGCCTAGAGGAAGATGTCATGGTGAAATATCATCACTGAGATAAATTTTCATTTTAAAAGTTCATACATATATGTTTATATTGATGAATTTGTGTAGGGCTACCAATCATGTGAAAGGATGTAAGATCGTTAGAGATGGTTCAAAATAAAGCAGCATGGCATAAAAGTGGACCGGGTAAGGAAGTCTGATGAATCAGTTTCTGATAGATTACATTAATCATGGATGAAAGTGATGGATGATCTATGCCATATGAAGCCAAACATTGAAGATTTCTCGATATTGAAATCCATGACATCGAGGGGAGGAATTCTTCATGGGAAATTGGGCATCTCACCATTGCTAACGTGGTCCATGGTTGAGAGGGACCTTGGTGGTAAGTTTTTTTACTATGAAGAAAATTGGTAATTCATAAGAATGAGCTTAGGTACATTCCTTGTATATGAATGAGTACATTTGTCTATGTAATAGGTCCTCCCTAGCTAAAAAGGAGAGATAGATACATCAATTTGGTCTTATATTGGGAAGATAGAATGGATGATTGGGTAATCATCTAGCATCTGATACTATTTGAGAATGAGATAGGTCATTCAAGATAAGAGTAGTCATGGACCAATATTCTTTGGGGGATAGCAACCCAAGAGAAGAATAGTCCAAGAAGGTCATACTTTGGGAGCACTTGGGTGGAGTATGTGCCTTGGAAAGACAATGACTATGGTGTCTATAAATCATTTGTCTCACCAACTTTGTAGCCCATTGTCTCGTTGAGATATGGGCTTGTTAGTCAAGGCCTTGCTCTAGGACAATGTTGTTTAATATAATTCTATACATATGTGATTACCAATCTGATTCTTCTTATGATATTCTTCAATTTGAAAGTGAACATGTACGTATATGAATACCTCCCTAGTTAAGAGGGAGTGTTGAAAAGTGTAACTAGGATCGGTCTTCATACTGAATATGTACATTGTCACTTTCAAATTGAAGAATATCATAAGAAGAATTGGATTGGTAATCACATATGTATAGCATCATATCAACCAGCATTTTCCTAGTGCAAGGCCTTGACTAACAGCCCCATATCTCAACGAGACAATGGGCTACAATGCAGGCGAGAAAAATGACTTATAGACACCATAGTCATTGTCTCTCCAAGGTACATACAACACCCAGGTGCTCCCAAAGTATGACCTTATTAGACTATTCTTCTCTTTGGTAGCTATCCCTCAATAATATCATTCCATGACTACTCTTATCTTGAATTCCCTATCTCATTCCCAAAGAGTATCGGATGCCAGATGATTACCCATAATCCATTCTATCTTCCCAATAGAAGACCAAAATGATGTATCCATATCTCATTCTCAGCCAGGGAGTACCTATTGAAAAAGGGAATGTACTCATTCATATGCAAGGAATGTACTAGGTCAAGAGTCTAAGTCTTGGTCATGGTACTTTTCATTTGAAAAATATATAAGAATAATTTCTCGTGGGTTTTCCTCTCCAAGAGGGAGAGTTTTTTCTCTAGCTCAAAGAGCCTAACTTTTTGTCTCTTGTATTTTTGGTAATTAGCTTGATGAAAGACTAAATAATATAAGAAGAGAAGAGATAGGTAAATCAAGTAAGATCACAAGTAATTATCAAGAAGAGAATTTGAATTAATCACCAGCCCTCCAAATTATCAATAGTTGGGTGGGAGTGGATATTTGAAATGGAAGTGGTTGTGGTTGAGGTCGATGGTAGGAAAAAAATAGAGTTGTGTGTGGAGGATATTGAGGAAAATATTAAGGATATTGGGGATTTTTCCAGTAATTTCCTTTCCATGGTTTTTGCAAAGATTGTTTTTGGGGTTGAGATGGCCAAGGTTTCCAAGGAGGGAGTGTGTTCCAATTAATTTGAGATTGATGTGCATAGGCTTGAAATTGTGAATTAGGTTCTTGAACCATATCAGGTTGGCTAGGCTTCCATGGTCCTATTGGAGCTACATAACATAGCTTCTTCGATGATTGCATTGCTTCATTTTACTCTTGGTAGAATTCCTTCAACCTCAGCAATGATGGAAAATATTTAATAGCATGTGATTTTGTATGGACAATAGAAATATCAACATCTTTTTTCTCATTTCACATTCTTAACATTTCTACTTGTTCACATATATTTCTAAGAATTTTTGTTTTAAATTTATCAAGGAAATTTCCAAGTTCAGCTTGAGTTACCAATCCTGATGGATATTTACTTAATCTTTCCCTTCCTCTTGATATGTTCTTGCATGTTTCACAAATTTCTTCAAATTATTGTATAGGTATCCTCTACCGATGAGATCAAGAATTTCAATCCAGTCATCCCTAATTGTTCTAAGTAAGAGGGTTTTTAGTGTGTCAAATCCTAAATGATATAATTTTTCCCTCTTAACATTGTACATGAACCTCTGTATTATATCCTCAAGGCTCTAATATTCTTCTTTAAGATCATGATCTTTATATTTTTCTAGAAATATCATTTCCATATCATTCCATGATCTTATTGAATTTGTACCTAAACTCATGAACCATTTAAGAGCTCTAACCTTCAATGTTGCCGAAAATAATCTCTATTTTTTAGTTTTTAATAAGTAACCATAATATATACAAACAATATCAAATTCAAAGAGAAATGTTTTGAGATCCTCTGACCTCATAAAATGGAATTTGGGAAGGAAATATGGAGGTATTTTATTCATATGCACACCGACTTCAATATATTGAATGGGAAATCCAAGAGGATTGTCTTCATTGTCATGATCTCCATCCATTTTGTCTACCTTATCTGCCAACTCTTCTTCTTCAACCTGTAAAAGTGGATGGTGATGTGGCTCTCACTAAACCAAGTGATAAATTTTGGGGTTTTTGGTGTTGGATATATATATATATATATATATATATATATATAAGAATGCTAATGAAATGCAATATTCTATTTTCGAAATAAAATGTGACTAATAAAAAATTTTTATTTTTATTTTTGTAGAAAGAAAAGAAACCAATCAACTAGGGAAGAAGACCATGTATACTTTGACACCTCCCCAAAAATGGCACCAAAAAGGTGATGAGAATTATTATTGCAACAAGAATGTTTCAATTCCGATGGATACCAACTTTAATTATCAACCCAGGGTTCGTACAAACTTAAGAGGTATTGGTACTATATGTGCAACATACATTGTGTCCTTATTTTTTTGATTTGATGTAATGGAGTGAATCTCGTGAAATAAAAGGCTAAAATAATTGCAAAAATGGAAGTGTTTCTTTGAAAATCAGTTAATCCTAGGCAAGAACAACAATTTGTAATTGAAATCCTAAGAGCACGACTTCAAATAAATAGACCTAATATACTTTGTAAAAATTTTTGTCCTAAGAGCTTTTCATTCTTCCTCAATCATGGATTTATATCATATGGTCATGATTTAAGCTTAAGAGAAAAAAACCAAGATTTGGGATCAAATTGGCTCAAGTTTACACATCCTACAAGAGTGCTACTGGAAGTCCTCTTTTTTCTGTAGGAAGTCCTGTTTAGGAGATAACTTACAAAATGACTAAGTAAATCAAATTAAAATGGGATGGGATTATTTTTTTTATTAATTAGGATGTATTAGGTCTCCATTCCAAATGGAATCACTCCAAAAATAACCGTGTTCACATGTGATAAAGAATAACAGAAAATTACCACTCTAAAAACTGGAAATTCAAGAACTAGTGAGCTACTTAACCTAATCAAGTGAAAATGAAATGGGGTAAATTTTGTTATTAAATCAATTTTTTTTATGACCTAATATTACTACAAATTCTCTACAAGGCATTTCCATAAATCCTATATTCATGAACTAGTAACCAAATCCAAGTCACTCAATGATGACGATGACCTTGTTGGGATCACGCTTTCCATTAGAAAAAAACCCATAGGGATTATTCTTTGCTACAATATCCAAATTTAGGATCCATGAGAGGTCGTTATTCCATGTCGTGAAACACACAGGGAGAGTTGAACCCAATGTCCAACAATATCCCCCCCAACGTGAGGCAGGTGAGTTTCGAACTCGAGCCCTGTCGCTCTGATACCACTTGTTGGAATCACGATTGCCATTAGACCAAAACCTGCAGGAATTATTCTCTACTAAAATCTCCAGAGTTAGGATCCATGAGAGGTGGTTAGTCCATGTCGCGAGACACAAGCGAAGTGTTGAACCCAATGTCCAACAAACCTTCCAAAGTTATTCTAAGGATGAATAATTATTTTGAATATTTAAATAACCAAAAAAGTAATTCATTTCAATCATTTAAATCAATCATACAACAAGAAAATAATCAATACAAAATACAAAAAGAACCAAAACAAGAGTAATAGATGCATGTGAATATGATGTGAAAATAACATAAATAAATGGTGCAAGAGGGCTCTGAGGCTCCTAGTATGGACAAGCACAATTAGATTTAGAGTATTATTGAAGAAAACAATATTAAAAAGCTAAAAATGGCTAAAAAATTCAATATTTGAATCAATCCCAATACACCCGTGCAAGAAATGAAAATGAACTTGCTAAACAACAAGTTTTCTCCACATGAAGACTACAGAATTCATGCCCCTAGAGGCCAATTCAAATTGGTACTGATATAGAATTATGAGGAAGAGTTCTTCTTGAAAGGACAAATATTTCCCCTCCAAAATCCCTCAAATAGTGGATCTGGTTCCCAACAATAGGAATTTGCATTAAATGACAAGGAACACATTCCTAGATTTTCTCAATCATTGGAGATCCAAAATTTATCAATAACTTCATGATATTTTTTTCCTTTATTCTCCAATATTTATGCTATTGTAGTAGGGATAAAGTCCCTAAATTATCTCCTCCTCCAAATCTTCATAAGCTACCAAATATTCTCACAATATTCTTCAAAAATAAATAATATTAGGCACAAATATGCAATTATATATGAAATCTCCGAAGAACATATTAAAGCTAAAAAAAAATTATTCAGTGTAGAAGGAGAGATTTAATATAGCCTTTATGTGCCTAAGAAAGGTTTTATGGGCCGTAACTTATGTCTAATTTAGATTCCCATCACATTACTCTCAAATTATTGAAATGATGTGTAGAGTTTATGCTATGCCTAATGTAGAGAAATTATCTGACTAGTGGGTTCCTTTCATTGATGGGGCCTTTTAAGGGTATATATTTGATTGGGGGGAAATCCTCTATAATAGTGTAGCCACCCAGATCATAGTATTTAGAAGTGGTTACAATGTTTCTCAAAATGTCATTCCTCCTTTTTATATAACTGCATATATTATGGATTCCCTATGTTTCACAATGGATTTATCATCTATGGGATGGAAATTTAATTTACAATACCCAACTCCTATCAATGGCTACCATGATATTCTATGGGTTTTGAAATAATATCAGTATTTCTACAAGATTTTCCATAGGGTCATGCTACCAATACACAAAATAATATTTGATACCAAAGAACCACATATATCCGAAAAGACTCAAAATGATCACGTGTGAGTAGGGAAATGGTTCAGAGAAGAGTATTTCAGTTACATAATAGTATATGGGAGTCTAACCAAACCTCATGTACTACTCTTCTTTGTCCTTGATAGGCTACTATGTAGAGATATTTCCTACCAAATTGATGGTAATGGAATTTCTAAATTTATGAGAGAAGAAATAAGAAGATGTGGTACTATTTTCCAGCTCAGTTTGGCATCTATGCCTTAGATAATCATAAACATGAACTAATTGAGATTCAAGCTATTGAAGCCCTAAAATTTCATACTATTCCAAATAGACAATATGATCCCAACCAATTTTTCAAGAAGATTAAAACTACACAAAGTATCATACATTTTATGCATGAGCCTGATAAGTTAGATTATTTGTTTAAAAACACTCCTTCTTACTCCATGGTGCTCTGATATGCAAAATATCAGCTAAATATTCAAGAAATGAATCAGTTTCTTCTATACAAGGCTTATAGGTTGGTAAATCTCCCCATGGATGCATTACAGGTTTTTGAGGAGAAAGTCGTTACTGAAGTAACTAATCTTACACACTCTACTAAGTCTTCTCATCCAAAAATAAGTTTTTTTTTCTATATCTTCTCAAATAGAAGAAGGTATCCCTGATTCTAAGTTAGAAGAGATGTGGAATTAATGTAGTCAAGAATTCATACTTCTTCACATGGAATGGTTCAGGAAACTTCAAGGAATCCTGAACATATTCTTAAGATAGTGAAGGATGTAACAAATCCTTCAGATGGTATAGATACTGAGGTCATTCCAAAATTCCCTTAGTCTAAGGTAATCTTGAAAGTGGAATAAATTCCTCCTCTAGATATATTTTACAATCCTCAAAATAAGGTTGTACTAAAAAGAGAAAGGAAAAAGAGAAATATTGATTAGTCTTAGGCTTTGGTGCCAGGGAATGTATCATTCGAGGTCCTATGGAATGGTTCAACTACTTCTACAGAGGAATTGGGAGGACTTACCTAGTTTACAAGTGCATATTCCTTAGCCACTCTAGACCAAGGTGAGAAATTCTGACAATAACTAAAGAAATTTTGAAAATAACTTAAAAAGAAGGAAGAAAAAAAATGCTCTCTTAGAACAAAATCTAGAAACTTAAAGAAAAATATTTTGGTACAATGGAAATATAATATGACAGAATGGAAGCATATATATGATTCTCTTAAAATACAACATGATATAGAATTGAAGGTTAGATATTTACAAATATAGGATCTCCAGGAAAGGATTCAGCACTTGAGTGTCAAGCCAGAATTAATTGAATTTGAGCAAGAAGAAAAAGATTTGAATACTCTTCTAGCCCCACAACAGATTCGATTTTTCCAAAAATTGGCATCCATTCACAATGATGGAAAAGCTTTGTAATATTTGGTCCACCAACTTTTAGATTTGAGAAGTTATTTTGAGGAAATTTAGGAGAATATTTCTATTTTCATGACTTGGAAGGAAATCAAGGATGGGAGATCATTTGGCCTATCTAAGATCAAGGAAAATCACAAGGAAATTATCTCCCGAGAATGGGATATCCACCTTAAGAAAACCAAAACTTCTGTTTATCAAGCACGAGATATTTCCAACAATATAACTGAAGAAATTATTGATAATCTTCTTCAACCCAATATAATCCCGAGTTATTCCAAAGGTGAGTTAATAGATCTCAATTTTTTTACGAGGACATGGAAAGGGTCATCCAAGAAAAGGGTCGATATCATTAAACATTTGGCCAGAATTTATTTGGAATCACATTCATGGTTCGTGGTCAAGCCTCATAGTCATTGGCTCATGCTTCTATTTTTATCAAATACTACCACTAAAATTATGATAGCGTTGAGGCATGTTTTTTTCACTAGTTATATGCGGATCCAACCCTCATCCCCTCCTGAAATGAAAAATCTGGTTGCCATCTTTGAATTGAGGTAGTGCGTTGGAGGACAATCATCCTCCTAAGCTTGGAAATTTGTTATAACTACATTCTAATATTTGACTTTATTGTTTCTAGTTTTAGGTAATATTTGGAAATTTGTTTTATTTTTGTATCTTTATCATTTTGTAAAGAAACTATATATTGTGTCTCATCGATAGAGACAGGGTTTTGAATTTTGTAAAATAGATAGTTTGAGTTGCACTATTGTATCTTAAATTTTCTTAATCTGAAGTTGAACCACCACCTTTCTATCATGACTAGAGAAAACGTATATCGGGTACTATTATCCCTTGTCTATTTATTTTCTTAGAGTATAATGGTATTTTGATATTATTCAAGATATATGTATTGAAAAAAAAATTCATTATCACTACTGAAGTGTCTGATTGTAATCTATTAACTTTATGTGAATAACAAGATATCTATATGTGTTATGACTCAAAAAATAATGTAATTAAATATTTAATTAAATTTTTTTCCTTTATATTATTTATGTTCATGATTTTATAATAATCTATATTGTCTTGGTAATTATGAAATCTTTCTAATATACATATTGTAACAAATTTACCCTTATATATAGATTAATCATAGTTTATATTTTAGTATGTACCCATATTAGAGTAATATATAGTTAATCACGTTATTTTTAATTATCTTATAGAAATGGAACTCGGTCCCATAACTCCATTCGGAGTCACCATCACAAACAGATAAGGAGCTGCTTTATGTTCTAGACTGAATGGTTTCCCCAACGCTGATGCAGTCATTCGGGACTATCAACAAAGTCCAACACCTCAAAGGATTTATTCCATCTCCCTTACTTTAACCTTGAGGTTGAGAATCATTTCCTCTCTCAATTTCATTGAATTTCTTGTAAGGTGCGACATTGTCCTTTCACCTACGTCCAGAGGTCTTCCTTGCTTATTAGGCCATTTTCCTTTAGTCTTCTCATTACCTTTCAAGTCATGATTGAACTCAATCTTTAAATTTTACTGCTCAAAACTATGCTTCAAATTTCTAATGTCTCCCTCCAATGACTGAGGCCTATCAAACTCAATCTCGTCTTCGAATGCTACTAGAAACCCATTGATGAACATTTGAATATTTTCTTTCTCATCCTTGAGATAAGGCATATACCCTAAAAAATCCAAAAATCTAATCATGTACTCATCATGTGTCATGGAACCCATCCTAAACTCATAGAATTCCTTGGCCCTTTCATCCTATGTAATATTCCCAAATTTTAGCCTCCAAGCTAAATGGAATATTAGAGTTGTTTTATCACTAGGTAGGTGAATAAATGGGTAGGGAGGCACATTAACCTCTTTAGTGGGATCAATAACACTCCTAATGTGAAAGGGGTAAGAATAAGAAACTAATTTGAGTACCCTTGGGTGTGAATAGAGATGGGATCATGTTGATTCAGTCAACAAAGCTGCCTAGATACATTAATGAACTTCCTTGATAGACAGTGCAGTTTTGGTGGAGGAAAACTTGCATGGGTTTGATGGCACATGTGGATGGGACGCAATGTGAGGAGGTTCACTCGCTATATATGGAGGGGATGGGAGCCTTTTTTATGCATTCTTTTGATTTGATATTTTGATCTTGTCTATTTAGTCTTGGCTTCCTCTTGCTGTTTAGCAGGGTTGTAGTGTTGTTGAGCACAGGGTGTTCCTGAGTGGGAATCCAACCTCTTCCCTTGAGACGCCTCTTTGGAGAGCTTGTCCTATATTTATCCACATCCAGGCTAGAGGCCAAGCACCATTATTTAGTCCCAACGTTATTTCTGTAGAAGAATATTGCTGAGTTGTAGGGTGTTGTAGTGGAGGATTGTTACACCACTTTCGGGTCTGTTTCTCAGTATAAGGTGCCTTCCTTCTCTTGAGAGATCATCTAGGAATATTTCTGAGCATATTTCATATCTTGGAAGTAGGCTAGAGTACTCCTCAACTCCTACAGAAAATTCCCTTGTAGGAACTACGTCATTTTGCATAGAGTTGCTGCAGTAGGGTTAAGGCCCTTGTTTCTAAGCTAGTTTCCTAGAGAAAGGGCCAACCCTTCTCCCAGAAAACTAGAGTAAGGGATTCTCATCCTTATTTTGTATTATTCAGCTATATTTCTTTAATTTTTCATTAAGACTACCTCATCCTTATTTATTTTGTATTTCTCTTTTTGTACTCATGCTTTCAAGAAACCTTTGTCGGGTTACCTTTATAATGTAATAAGGAGGCCAAATCTTCATTTTCTTGGCATATTGTTCCATAAAGTTCTAGATCCATGTTATTTTATCATTATAATATAGAAACCCTCATAAAATAATGTTGTACATTCTTCAACCTTTTTCTGCATAATATAAGTCATGGGATTTGGCTATTTTTAAGCTTATATGAAGCCGAGAGGTCTATTTAACATATCGAAAGGGATTTATTTCTGGTCCCCTTTCTATGTGAGGGTATAACATCATATTCTAAGGTAACCAAGTTTTATTTCACCCAATAAAAATGCAGATATTCAGAAATAATGTTTTTAGAGTCTATTTGCTGCATTTTCCCCACTTGGGAATGTGTAGAAGTTCTTCTTTTGTTGTTGTTTCACTCATTTGATGGATATGTGTTTTTGACACATCATATGAGTATATTTGTCACTAAACATCCATTATTATGTTCATGAGTTTCTGTAGCTCCAACTTTATAATATCTTAATATATTCTTATTGTTGTATATTTTCCCTATTTTGGGATATTACAAGGGTATCGAAGCATGATATTTGGCCCATAATGTGAGATCTGGCTATCTGAAGGAGAAATATCAGAATTATAAAGAGAATTATTTTGATCTCATCACTTTTTAGATCCAAGAGAGACCTCCCCGAGGAGGTTAAGCAGATGAAGAGTTGCAGTGAAACTCCTAGAGGGTTTCGAGAAGAGGAAGAGCCATGCACTTCCTATTCTCAAAGAGGAGAAGACAAGAGACATAGAGGACACTTGGAATCTAAAATTCTAAGTGGATACCTTGCTGAGTACCAATCTAAACCTAGAGCCTTTAGGGAGACTCCAGCTTTACCACAGTTCATTCAGCTGGAAGAAGAAAGGAGACTCTACAGCCATGGAGTGATGAAAGGAAATAGATTCCTATTGTCCACTTTTGATGGAACACTCACATGTGCAGAAAAGTTTTGGGTGATGAAAATAGAGGATTTCTTCCTACTACATCCAATAGTAGAGAGAGAGGCTATATAAATTGCAGTGTTGCACCTTGAAGGTGAAGCAAGCACTTGGTGTTTCAGCCATTTGAGCCATGAAAGAGTGTCTACTCTTGTTGAGTTTTCTAAAAAGATGATCAAGATATTTGGGTAAGGAAGATCAGGAAAAGAAATATCCTCACCACCACCTGAGGAAGCATGTACCAGTGCTATCACAACCTTGGAGGAATAGCCTTCATGTTCATCATTTGAGGAAGCCAACATATTTGAGGGAGAAACTCTTGCTCCCACATTTTACCAAGGTATGCTTAAGTTTCCATCTCCTATCATTTCAGCCAATATAATGGATGGATCTACAACATTGCATGTTGTTGATTTAGAGTAGTAGAGTTGCACTGTGCTGTATAAGAGCAGTGATGAAGAGAGTTCTACATGAAAAATTGTCATCTTGACATTCTACTATGTGTATGAGCTCATTATAACTAATAATTTCTCTCTTTGCAATTCTAACATATCAATTCCTCATGTCAAGCCTTGAAAATCAGAGAAATGTTCCTAAAAGTCTCCTAAAATTTGGTGTCGCACTTTCTCTCTATCTTGCCTGCGGTCCTGCACCTAATGTTCAGCTCTCTTGCGTACCTGAATGCACTTTATCTGTGTTAAAGGTGCAGACCCCTGTAAGATAAAAAAGGTGCAAGTAAATTCCAAAAATCTCAATTAAAGTAATTTCTGGAAGCTTCTAGAATGGATCTTGCGGTGGCAGAACCGCTCTTGTGAGGTGCATGAATCCCTTACCTTATGGAGCTAACCCCTTGATGTGAATAGCTTATCCCTTTGAAGGAGGATTCTATCCCTTCATACTTGGAACAGAAAACCTCCTCTTTTCCACTATACAAAGAGGCATTGGGTAGCCTCAAAGGGAGGTCAAGCTTAAGAAGATTTGAGGTTAAGTGTTGTTGAGATTTAGACTCAGTTGACTAAGAATTTTTGTGATGAGAGATTAGATACCTCTATTTTTATTAGTTGGAAGAGTGCAAGGCTTATCAAAGTAGAGGAGATTCCTACTTCAGACCCAGGGAAGGCCTTTCGAACATCAAGGCTCAGGTTGTAAGGTTTTCCTTCTTTTGAAATTAATACAAATATACTCATTTTTCTCAATAAGCTGTCTGTTCATGGTTTATTTCATAGATTACTTGATCACTATGATAAGCATGGTTTATGATGATGTCTATGCAGGTGCTATGTAATATTTTGCTTGTTTGTGACTATAGGTTTACGAGGAAAACTCCTTCAAGTGCACGAGGGATAACAACGACTTCAAACAAGCGGTGGACATACGGTAAGTCTTTTACACCTCTATAGAGCTTTTGTAAACCTTAAATTCTTAGAGAAAGATTATTCTATTTGGCTGTTTGTTGCTAGATACTTTTAGTACTAGGGAGATCAGTCTTGTCCACAAGAACGATTTATCCGGCCAACAAATTGGCGACTCCACTGGGGAAAGAAACTTGTTGTTTTTTATTCTCTTTTATTTTGATTTGAGGAAAAGTTTTTCCTAGTTTTTGATTGATGGATATCTGCCTGGGTAGCTTAGGTTTTCTATGTTTTTGAAAATTTGGAAATATTTTACGTTTTTCTTGAAATTTTCTGGGGACCGCACTTTGTTCTTTTGCACAGTGCGGGCAACTTCGCACTTTCCTTAAGTAAACAGTGCGGGACTGCACCTGTTACTTCTGGAAGCCTACAGACCCTGTTAAATTTTGGAAAAACTCTGGATTTCATCTTTCTAGTTTAGTTTAGATTTGATTTAGGATTCTTAGCATCTACCCAGATCTGTATTTTTCTGTCAAAAATCTCTTGTTTCTGAATTTCTTTCAACAATTTCTCATCTCATTAATCTCCATTAAGTTAATTGGGTGTTTTGAGTCTCTTTTTTGATAAATTTTTAATTTGATTTCCTTTGTTCATTACTTGGAGGTTTGTCTCAGTCTTTTCACAATTTTCCATCTTTTTTCTTTTGTTTTTGCAAAAAAAATCCCCCCTCATTCGTCGGGGGGGGGGGGCGCTAAATTGTGTATGAGTGTTAATCGCCTTTGAGTTTTTTTTGATCTTTGGAACTCTCACCTGATTTTATTGACTTGCACTCGATTGGTTCGTAGATTACATTAGAATCATATTGTGTTTGAGAATTCTCTTGCATAGATCACATTTTCATAATTAGAATTCTCATTTTCAGAATATGAATGAAAAATGTGCATAGATTACATTTGCATACTTTTCATGTGAATTGTGCATAGATTACAATTGCATAGTTTACATTCTAAAAAATCAATTGTAGATTTAGATCAATTTTCTTTGATTTGAATTTAGATGTTTTTATTCTTGTTTTAAAAACACAAAAATATAAAAATTGTTTTGGAATTGATTTGCATTAGTTTTTCTTGATGAAATTAGTGCATTAGAGAATTTGTTATATTTTCTCTTAGTGATCAATTTTTTGCATTGTTGGAAGTGAATGGAAACTCTCTCCTTAATTTAGTTAGGATTCATTGAATTGAAAAGATTAAATTATCATATTCGATTGCATTCAGTTTTGGGTCGGGTCATAACACCATTGGTTTCATATCCATTTACCCTTTTGAGTAATAACAACCTAAATAACACAGCGCTTAATTAAAATTCATCTAGTAATTTTTAAATTTTTAGGGCTCTTTCCACCAATCTAGTTTAGGACTAGTGCTTTGGAATAGGTTGTAGTTAACTTTCCAAAGAAACTAAAACAAACAAGTAGATAAATCTTGTGGTAGGAAATAAATCCAATTGTAATTGGTACAATTTGGGATGCTTCTCTTAAAGAAGTGAATCACGAGACCATGTCCGAACCTTTGAGACAATCAAGTATGTTTCATTGGAAAAAATAGAAGATTCTACGCACATTACAAAAGGTAAACCTCGGTTTAACCATTGTCGAGGAGCCTGGGGTCACATGTCGATAAACCTCGGATTGACCATGTCGAGGAACCTTCAAGGGGATTGAGCTTTGTTAATCTGTCCTTGCACGTGGGATCGTATCGTAGACTGTTCCCCCAGTTGTATTTGTTACTGTTGGTAACCTTAGTGTCCATAAACTTAAGATTATTTCCTAAGGTGACGGTGAAGGAAAGATCTCACTGTACCTGGAGCAGACGTCGACTAGACTCACTTGGACTCTTTGGGGAGTTCTCTTTGCTCGAGATGGTTTTGTGAAGAAACTTGTGCCAGTCTGTTTCATTAAGCAGGTTTTCGGGGTAACTGTTCCAACCGCCCTTTCTGTATTAAATTCTACGATGTTGGATTTCATCACCAACTAGTGTTTTAGTACGGAAAGTTATTGTTTGTGTGTGGTTTGAGTCCTAGATTTGATAGCGTGTGTTAATTTGTATATTTTACTTTTAGAGACCATAGGTGTGAATTGTGAATTTTAATTGTTAGGTGTGAATTGTGAATTGTTAATTTTAGTTTTAAATTGTTAATAAAATTCACTAAAGTTGAATATAATGGCAATTGTTCTGGAATTTACCAACCAAGGAACCCCTCTTAATGAGAATCCTAGTATTTTTCCTTGCTTTGGAAATGTTGGTCCTCCTTATATGGCTACTTTGTCATTATCTGGATTTACAATAGGTTTACCGATATGGTTATTTTCAACTTCGTTGGCCCCGAACACTCTAATTGTTCCACCTCAACCGGATGTTTCATAGAGTTCACCATCTCAACATCACCAACCTTCTGTTGACCCTTTACCTTCTTCGCCTAATATTTCTTCCTCCACTTCTTCCTCTGCGCTTGGTAAAATCCTTGATGCTAGTAACCAAGTGGCGAAGAAGAAGAAAGGGAAGAAGAAGAAGAAGAAGAAGAAGAAGCAAGATAAGAAAAAAGTCAACCAACCAACCCTGGCTGTAAGTGTTAGTTGTGTTGAGGAAACCTCCAACATGCATCGTAAACCCAAATACCCTTGCAAGCTTTGTAAGGGTGACCACTTCCTTATCAATTGTCCTGGTATTCCAAAGGTCTTGGAAGCATGGTTAGAAAAATCTCATCAACTTTCCATTGATCCATCAACCAGTGATAGTCAGGTTCCTGGGAAAAAGGGTAAAGTTAGTTTTCCTTGTAAGTTATGCAAAGGGAGTCATAAAACTCACATTTTCCCTCACATGGATGAAGCCTCAAAATTGTTCGAAAACCTTACTATTCCACAACAAGAATTTCCAACTGGTTGCCATAAACTGTCTCCCAACCTACCGTCAACTGACGAAGTGATTGATCTAATTTCATGTACAGTCGATCCCACTCTTCCATTGGAGGGTGAAAATCATATCACTCAGGTTGATGATCCGTTAGTTGATCAAATGGTCGATTCGATTTCACATTCAATCGATCCCATTATCCCTATAGAAAATGAACTTCATACCGCTTAGGTTCTTCTTGTTACATCAGATTCTTCTACGCCGGGGGGCATTTCACCTGTTTCTACAGAACCCCCTCCAAGTACTAAGGTCTTTTCCTTTGATTGGAATAGACTAAAAGAACCTCATCTTCCTTCCTCCACCCCTTTCCAAATGATTGTGAAGTTCGGTGGTAGGGACATACACCGTACACAGGTAGATGAAGGTGCTTCTGTTAGTATTTTATCCTCAACTGCTCGGAAAGCTTTGGGTTCCCCTCAGCTTGTGCCTATTACGCAGAATCTCAAAGCATTTAATAGAACCATTAGTGAACCTTTAGGGATCCTTCCTAAGTTTTCTATTGCCTTGGAAGGTAAAACTGTCTGTACTGATCTTATTGTAGTTCGAGGTCCCTTGGATTTTAATTTACTCCTTGGGCGAGACTATGTCTATGTAATGAAAGCTGTCGTATCGACACTCTTTCGCGTGATGTCTTTCTCTAACAATGGAAACATTGTGACTGTAGACCAACTTTCACTCGCTAGTTTTGATTCGACTACCAATTATCCGACGTCCCTGAATGTTCCTGATTCTAAAGTGGTATCTACCCCGCCACAGGTTAATTATGTGGCAACTAGTACCATGTTTTCAATTACTGATGACAGTAAGCCTCTCACTGTTTGATCGTATTCCTTTGACTTGGATCCAATAATTGACATGGAAAAATCTACGGGATTACTTGAACGTGATGTTCTTATCCCTTTTGAGTCCCTTGACATGTGTTCCTTCCAGATAACTATTCTTCCTTCTGATGAAGACCTCTTGGAAGCTATGATCAAGGTGTGTCCATTGACATGTGTTGCTTCCAGTTGGAAGCCATGATCAGTGAGTCCGAGGAGAGTTCGTTTTACTGTGTCAACCTTGTTAAAAAATGAACCAGTTAGGCCGAGGATAATTCCTTTTACTGAGTGAACCTCGTTAAAAAATGAATCAGTGGTCCGAGGATAATTCCTTTTACTGAGTCAACCTCGCTAAAAAATGAATCAGTGGTCCAAGGATAGTTCCTTTTACTATGTCAACCTCATTAAAAAATGAATCAGTGAGTTCGAGGATAGTTCCTTTTACTGTGTCAACCTCATTAAAAAATGAATCAGTGAGTCCGAGGAAAGTTCCTTTTACTGTGTCAACCTCGTTAAAAAATGAATCAGTGGTCCGAGGATAATTCCTTTTACTGATTCAACCTCGTTAAAAAATGAATCAATGGTCCAAGGATAATTCCTTTTACTGAGTCAACCTCATTAAAAAATAAATCAGTGGTCTGAGGATAGTTCCTTTTACTGTGTCAACCTCCTTAAAAAATGAATCAGTGAGTCCGAGGATAGTTCCTTTTACTGTGTCAACCTCGTTAAAAAATGAATCAGTGAGTTCGAGGACAATTCTTTTCCTGTGTCAACCTCAGTAAAAAATGAATCAGTTGGTCTGAGGAAAGTTCCTTTTATTGTGTCAACCTCATTAAAAATGAATCAGTGGCTGAGGATAGTTCCTTTTATTGTGTCAACCTCATTAAAAAATGAATCAGTGAGTCCGAGGAAAGTTCCTTTTACTATGTCAACCTCGTTAAAAAATTAATCAGTGGCGGGTGAGGAGAGTTCCTTTTACTGTGTCAACCTCGTTAAAAATTGAATCAGTCGGTGATGAGGACAGTTATTTTCCTGTGTCAACCTCATTAAAAAGTGAATCATTAGGTAGATTGTAGAGAGTAGATTAATAGATTAGAAATAAGTAGTTTATGAGGATGGTTCCTGTTACTGAGTCAACCTCGTTAAAAAATGAATCAGGTATGAGGACAGTTCTTTTCCTGTGTCAACCTCGTTAAAAAATGAATCAGTTGGTCAGAGGATAGTTCCTGTGACTGTGTCAACCTCTTTAAAAAATGAAACATGTCTGTGAGGAGAGTTCCTTTTACTGTGTCAACCTCGTTAAAAAATGAATCAGTCGGCGATGAGGACAATTATTTTCCTGTGTCAACCTCATTAAAAAATGAAACAGTAGGTAGATTGATAGATTAAAAATAAGTAGTTTCTGAGGATGGTTCCTGTTACTGAGTCAACCTCATTAAAAAATGAATCAGGTATGAGGATGGTTCCTGTTACTGAGTCAAACTCGTTAAAAAATGAATCATTTAGTCAGAGGATAGTTCCTTTTATTGAGTCAACCTCATTAGAAAATGAATTAGGTAGGTTATATAGGTAGATTGTAGAGAGTAGATACGAGGATAGTTTCTTTTACGGTGTCAACCTCGTTAAAAAATGAAACATGTAAAAGAGGAAAGTTCCTTTTACTGTGTCAACCTCGTTAAAAAATGAAACACGTTGCCATGAGGATAGGTCTTTTCCTGTGTCAGACTCATTAAAAAATGAAACAAATCCTCCCCTAATTGATTCGAGTCTTTGACGAGATCTCGTAAATGTTAAGTTATATTTAGGTTAGTTATTTCAGTTTTTGCATAATTTTCTTACAATTTTAGGTCAATTCTTTCATATGATCACGTAAATGAACCTTCATTCCATCCAACTATTAATTACCAGTAGTGTATTTAGTTGAATGAAATGAAGCTGGGGGGGCATGCACTCTAGTAGTTACGCTTAGGGGGGATCAAGCACAGTTTTCTCTCTATTTCAAGCTTGTGTAAAAATGAAAACACTCTGAAGCATAGTTTTTCTCTGTTTCAAGATTTTGTAAAAATGAAACCTATCTTGAGTCAATTTTGGTTATTTTCAAGACTCGTTAAACTCATGAAAATCCCGAGATTATTTTGATATCTTTCATTCTCGTAAAATACATGAAAATGCCAAGTTCTTTCCGTCTTTTCTTGCTCGTAAATTAAATTGAAATTCGGCCATATGAGTACATTTTTATCCCTTTTGCGAACTCGTTTAAAACTTACAAAAAAGTGAAAAACATGAGTACATTTTTATCCCTTTTTCGAACTCGTTAAAACTTACCAAAAAAGTGAAACCTTGGAGTCCTCTTTTGAGCCCTTTTCAGACTCTCTAAACATGAAAATATTGCTGAGCACTTGATTATTCAAACTCGTTAAAGTAAATGAATAATTTTCCCTTCAGTATAAGTTTACCCCTTTTATGGACTGAAATGGACTATTTACGAAAAAGGTATACGTTGACTAATCATGGTCAATAGAGTTCTCTCCCGCATTATTTTATCCTTTTTTGGGCTTAAGAGACTAAATTTACGAAAAAGTACACCCACAGAGTTTTCTTAAGTTTTTTCTTCTGACTCCCTAAAATTGAAAAACACCGAGTTTCTCCTATACTGGACTCGCTAAAATTTAACAGTAAAGGACCTGTTTAACTTTCAACAGGAATGAACCACTCCTTCTTAGGGTTCGAATCTTAAACTAAGTTGGACTCATCTGAAGGATGAGCTTATAAAAAAGAAAATGTTATCCTCCTCAAGATTGTCAAAAATAAAGAGGTACTTTCCAGAAATGGTGGGGGAAAAGAGAGAAAATTGGACTTGTTTGTTGTATTTTGATTTTTCGAAAATCCAGTTAACCACTCTTGAACACGACACTTTTCGTTCACCTGGGTTGGAAAATCCTTTGCCTAACAATTAATCAAACCATATTGAAAGTCTTCAGCCAGTTTCTGGGTATTAGCTTTGGGTCAATTGTCACCAAGCCATCTTCAGTGTCATTATATGTTCAAGATGACAGTTTAAATAAACCATTCATCTGAAAAATATCTGACATCCATTTTGACCATCCCTGAGTCAGTCCTTGCCAATATATTTCTTCAAAACTTGATCTATGATTTCGTGTTGTGGGCTTGCCTACGACGGATCACTTTCTATCGACGACAGCTCATTATCTAGGAATTTGATCTAGAAATCATCAGTACCTTGGAATCTACATGCCTGAATGGCAGATTTCTCACCTTCGATGACAGGTTGCATCATTGACCTTCGATCGAATGATTCCATGACATGTTTGACTTCAGCTCATTCATTCACATTTCATGGATTGTACTGATTACTTTGAGAGCCATTGACATTACTTGTGGTTACTCTCACACTTGTTAACAGTTTACATCATTGACTGGTAATCAAGTGGTTTCTACCATGTTCGACTTCGACACATTCATTTCACATGGATAGAATCATACTAGTTCGAGAAGCAGAAATCAAGACCCTGGATCTAGTTTCTACCATCCAGGCTGCAAGGAAATTTTGTTATCATCTATACAGTGGACTATTTATAAACATATGGTTGCGTCCATACTATGTTTACACATGTCTATACTATGATGTACTCAAAATCATTACTATATCAGAACAGTCTAGATTAGTTTCTAGTTAGTTTTGATCTGAGTATGGGAATGCCTACCTCAGCAATGATATGATTACCTATATATATTTTGCATTGAATTTTTTTACAGGTTCGACTGGGGTGTCCACAGGATGATCCTTGAAATGATAAAGTACTGCACTCTTCATATATGACAGACTTCAACATCATCTATTCCAGACTTTGCACTTTAGGGGGAAATCTGTTACATGAAAAATTGTCATCCTGAAATTCTACTATGTGTATGAGCTCATTATAACTCATAATTTCTCCCTTTGCAAGTCTAACATATCAGTTCCTCATGTCAAGCCTTGAGAATTAGAGAAATGTTCCTAAAAGTCTCCTAAACTTTGGTGTCGCACTTTCTCTCTATCTTGCCTGCGGTCCCGCACCTAATGTTCAGCTCTCTTGCATACCTGAATGCACTTTATCTGTGTTAAAGGTGTGGACCCATGTAAGATAAAAAAGGCGCAAGTAAATTCCAAAAATCTCAATTAAAATAATTTCTGGAAGCTTCTAGAATGGATCTTGCGGTGGCAGAACCGCTCTTGTGAGGTGCATGAATCCCTTACCTTATGGAGCTAACCCCTTAATGTGAGGAGCTTATCCCTTTGAAGGAGGATTCTATCCATTCATACTTGGAACAGAAAACCTCCTCTTTTCCACTATAAAAAGAGGCATTGGGTAGCCTCAAAGGGAGGTCAAGCTTAAGAAGATTTGAGGTTAAGTGCTGTTGAGATTTAGACTCAGTTGACTAAGACTTTTTGTGAGGAGAGATTACATACCTCTATTTTTCTTGGTTGGAAGAGTGCAAGGCTTATCAAAGTAAAGGAGATTCCTGCTTCAGACCCTGGGAAGGCCTTTCGAACATCAGGGCTCAAGTTGTAAGGTTTTCCTTCTTTTGAAATTAATACAAATATACTCATTTTTCTTAATAAGCTGTCTGTTCATGGTTTATTTTGTTAAACACCATGTTGAAGCACACACATGGTGTATGAGGAAGATGAGCACACACACACAAGAGACTCCACACAATGAAGGATAAGCTTGAGGCTCTCTTATTTTTCCATTATACATGATGTACATTTATAATACAATGGTGTGACTCTTGGTTTCATATTCCAAGGTCACTTGGACTCCATTGTGACTTTTCGCATTCCACACCTACCCATGTAGGATTAGGTGTTCCAACATCCCCCCTTAATCAGAAGGGGTATGTGTGAGTCCAAGAAAAGAGTTGTAAAACAAATCTGCAAAGTATGCATGGCAGCGCTTGGGCTGAATCAACTCTCTGAAATGTTGGAAAAAAAGAGGTGGTTTTAGGATGACCACAAACACTGGAACGCAATACATGTTGCAGTTCCCGGAACTCTTCCAAAACTGGCAAGAAGCTGAAGGCTTCTGCTAGAGGAATTGTCCCTCATAAAAAAGGGATACCTTCGACCTAAAAGAAGGGAGGTCTACGACCTGTGGTGGTTTTAGGTTGTCCACCAACCAAAGATGATGGTTTTAGGTTATCCACCAACCAAAAATGATGGTTTTAGGTTATCCACCAACCAAAGATGATGGTTTTAGGTTATCCACCAACCGAAAATGATGGTTTTAGGTTATCCAACAACCGAAGGTATGCTCATGGGCATCCGTATCTCTGGCTACATCTCTGAATCCGGAATGATGAATTGTGGCTCAGGCTCGCTTGAACTGCTGGCTACAACTCTGAACATGGAATGAGAGATTGTAGCTCAGGCTCGCTTGATATTTCGTCGAAGCTTGTACATGACCACCATTTTCCCCCCTGTCAGGGACAAGGTGAGATGATGGCAAAAACTCAACTGCAAGTTTGCTCAATATCCGTGAACAAGTTCTAACATGTGTCGTAAACATCTTCTTGGCTGCTGATGCCCATTGCCAAGAAGCGATCCATCCAAAATGAATCTTGGTTCTTGCAGGAGGCTTGTTTCTGAAGCATCTGTCTGAAGAATGGGTGTGCCGACCACAGTGCTTGCATGGATGAAGATCAAAACAGTGATCTTTCATATGGCCAACTCGATCACAGTGTTGGCATTTCTCAATCTGTTGTAGAAGTGGAACAGGATCTGGAACAGCTGCAGGTGAACTGTCATACAAGAATCTGGCACTCTGAAATATGATCGGCTTTGTGTAGTCTGGAATATGAAGGGTCACATCCTTGTCATATCCAAGACCAGTTCTGTGCTTGTTGTGGACAAGCTCTTCCCAAGGTCTGACGATGGGCTTAGGAAGTGCAGGTTGAACTGCTGCATCTGCATGTACATCTGCTCTAGTACAAAGCACTGAATGAGGATCAACTGCAACTTTATCTTCTTTCTTCTGATGAGAGTCTTTCACAATCTTTTGAACAGAAACAGGTTCAGAATGGTGACTCTTTTGGTGAAGTTCGTCTTGTTGGAGCTGAGATTCCAACTGCAAAAACTCGATCTTTTCATGTGCATCTAGCAAACAACTGTGAATGTTACATAGAGCATCCTTGCTCATTTTTATCACATCATCAACATTTGAATGAATGAGGTCATTCAACAACATTAATGCCTCATTGATTTTGGCCATTTTCAACAATTTAGGCTCAAAAATGAATGAAAGGGTGTCGGCTTCAACCGAAAATGCACCCGTTTACAATGTGATTTCTTTCAAACAAATACAAATGACTCCAGAAATTCTCAAAGTACAAAATGTGCTCCTCAAATGATGGAGGGCAATCAATAATCCAACAACTCAAATTCACTGATTATGAATGAAGAAGCAATACAATGTCAATATAATATTTCTGCAAAATATGTGTAGCTGAAACACTAGTGCAGGCAGCTGAAATCTCTTCTTCAAATAGCTGTTTTAAAACTGATGGCAAACTTGTCTTCTCATGTAAAATTCTTCAAAAAAAAAACCTTCAAATCACACAATGTCAAATCTGCAATAGGCCATCTTTTCCATATGTCAATTCCTCTTCATTTTATTTACTGTTGTTCATTTTCTTTCTTCAATGTTCTTCCTCTCTCTCCTCTCTCCCTCTGCTGTTTTTTTTTTTTTTTTTTTTTTAATTAATTAAAAAAATGAGAATAATTAAAAATGGGAAAATTTTAAAAAGGAAAGGAAATTTTAATGGAGGAGGAAAAATTAAATGGGAGAGGGAAATTAAAAAGGGTGGGGGTAGTATATGGAGGCTTTATATGAGAAAATTTATTAAATGGAAGAGATGGATATTAAAAATTTTAAAAGTCAATTTTAAAAAGGCAAAGGTCTTTAAAATATGGGATGGAGATTTATTAAAAAGGGAGGGGGGAGTATTTTATATTAAAAATCGAATTGAATGAAAATAAAGGAGAGCGAACGCTATAATACAATGGGACAGGGTCGAGAGAGTAATGCAGAGGGCGCGAGAGTGAGGGCGGTGGGGCAGGTAGGCCGTGGGAGAAGGCTGTAGGTAATGAAGTATGAGAGGGCGTATTGTATGGGAGGTAAGTAAAAATTTTAAAATTTTAAAATGCTTTGACAGCCACGGTGAAAGGGAGAGGGCGTTTGCAGTGGGAGATGGAACGCTGTGTGAGGAGAGGGTAGGGTCTGCGGGGTGAGAGAGATAGGGCGAGTGGAAGAGCCGCAGATAGGGTGAAGTGAGCGTATAGTTGCAGAGAATAGCGGTAGGGTAGATGGAAAGGAGGGCCGCGATGCTTAATGGAGGAGACTGCCTGTTGGGAAGGCCGAAGGCCGTGGATATGTGAGGAGGGGCGGCCAAGGAGTGGAGTTGCAGGTCGAGTGTGAGGGGGTCGATTCAAAAGTGAATGTGTTTGAGTTAGTGCGTGAGGAGTCTGCGCAGGGAGGAGTGAGGTATGTGGAGGCGACGTGTTGTGAGCAGGTGGGTAGAGAGTACGTAGAATGGTTTGGGACTGTGGTGTGTATTGTAATAAAAATGCAGGTTTGGAAGAAGGGAGAGGGGCCGAAAGGCCAAAATTTGATTTTTTTTTTTTTTTTTTTTAATTTTTTTTTTTTTTAAAACAGCAAATAGCAAATAATAGAGAGAGAAAACTATTCTTCCTTCCAGTAGCATATATTGAATAAATGCAAACTCAAAAATCTTTCAGTAATCCAGTAGCAGGAAAATTCTTCAGAAAATTTTAGTAGTAAAACCCAGAATTTTTTTTCAATAGCCCAGCAACAGGGAAATGTAGAATTGCAGAAACTCAGAAATCTTCCAATGAAAACTCAGAAATATTTCCAGTGAAAACTCAGAAACTTGTTCATAAGCCCAATATAAATCGTATCCAGCAACTCTTTAAAATTCATAATTTAATGCAGAAATTGCAGGAAAAACATTAGAATGAAAACCTTCAGATGGGCAGTGCTGCTTTTTCTCCAAAATGAAATTTCTGAATGCTGCTCTTTCTTCTGAATGTTGCTCCTCTTCAAAACACTTCTGAATGGCGGCAAAAACACTGCTGCAAAAACTCTGAGCACTGCAAAAATGTCAAGAATTTTGCAGATATACACAGGCCATAAACACAAATGGCTCACTCAATTTGGAGCAGGGCCAACAATCGCCCGCTCTGATACCATGTTAAACACCATGTTGAAGCACACACATGGTGTATGAGGAAGATGAGCACACACACACAAGAGACTCCACACAATGAAGGATAAGCTTGAGGCTCTCTTATTTTTCCATTATACATGATCTACATTTATAATACAATGGTGTGACTCTTGGTTTCACATTCTAAGGTCACTTGGAATCCATTGTGACTTTTCGTATTCCACACCTACCCATGTAGGATTAGGTGTTCCAACATATTTCATAGATTCCTTGATCACTATGATAAGCATGGTTTATGATGATGTCTATGCAGGTGCTATGTAGTATTTTTCTTGTTTGTGACTGCAGGTTTACGAGGAAAACTCCTTCAAGTGCACAAGGGACAACAACGACTTCAAACAAGCACTGGACATACGGTAAGTCTTTCACACCTCTATAGAGCTTTTGTAAACCTTACATGCTTAGAGAAAGATTAGTCTATTTGGCTGTTTTTTGCTAGATACTTTTAGTACTAGGGAGATCAGTCTTGTCCGCAAGAATGATTTATCCGGCCAACAGAGAGGAGGACCCATTCTTTATGGGAGCATTCAAATGGTAGCTTCATTCATGAAGCAATGGTGGATGGAATGATATATGGTAGACATCTTGAAGTGAGAAGCACTTTCTCCTTTCTAGATGACACTTTCTCATTGAGCACTCCACAGCTCAAAGAGAAATTTGTACCTATAGCAGATCCATAACCTTATTGCTTTTGGAAGTACATTGATGAAGATAAGGTCTCATGGAGAGATCACATTGGAGGTGCACTTCAGCACATCCTAGAGTACAAGGTTCTTCAAAAATTTGAGGAGGTGTTTTCCTCATCACACTTGGATCTTTGTGGATTCAAGGGGGATACTGATGAGAGGTCTTCTCTAGAATATCTCCAAGGAGTTGCATTTCAACATCCCATGAAATGCAAGAGCATAAATTTGATTTGGGAGAATGATAGTCTTCCTTGGGAGAGTGCTACGAAAGGACATGATGAAAGGCACCCACATGTAGATGGATGGGTGTGGATGATGAGCACGAAGCAGGAAAGCTACTTGAAAATATATGATACTAGGCAGTAGGAGGCTTGGTTGCGTTGGTTGCTCTTGAAAGAGTTTGGTCATCATCCTCTTTCTAAGGGTATGTGGTAGGATACTTGCATCATGGAGAAGCAAAGACTATGGATGCATTGTGTTGATATGACATTCTTCAACATGTTTTCACTACATTATTTGTATGATGGAGGTATGAGGAGGCAGCAAATTTTTTTTTTTCTTGGGTTATTCTTGGGAGAGAAAGGGCATATTTTCTCTCACACTTTGCATGATGTTGCAGGGGTAGGAGGTGGCACTATCATGGTGCAAAGGGGATACTCATTGGCCTTAGATGTTCAAGAGGTGATTCCATCTTGGGAGGAACCTATTATGTGTAGCATCATTATGGGAAATGCCTTTGACATTGTGCATGTCAAAGAATGGAGTTATGAATTAGCAAGAACCTATTTGCATGGGCCAACAACACTGTCACCTTGGGAGTTGGACTTATTGATGGAGTGTCCCCAGGATCACTTCACATTTGATGCACTTGGTGAACAAGGAGAAGGTGAGAATTTTTTTTTTCATCTATTGATTGTCTAAAACAATATTTGCATGCTCTTACCATTTCTATGTAGTGCCTTGTTCCACAAGAGGGCAAGCTTCTCATTTGGCTTCATGGTCAATTTTGGGCCAATATATATGATGGAGACAACCATCTCTCATATGACCTTAGGAAAGTATGTTTTTCTTACATGTATGATCAGCTATTTTACCTAACCATTGATTATTCATTAGCAGACTTGATGACTTACATAACTATCCATGTATTAGGAAACAACTTGCCATACTATTTTCTGAAGCAGCAGTTTGGGAAATTGTGTTATAACTACATGGGAAACTATTGGTACTCCCTTACACCACCTGAAACCTTCAGTATTTCCATCATTTTGATGCTGATCATGGTCTCTTTTGCTAATATTATTCTTTTCTCTATTAAGAGCCTCATGGGGAGAGAGACACATGGGATGGATGTGTCCTTTTGGGAAGAGGATTCCCACAGTTTCTGCATTGCATGTCCTAATGGGAGCATGGGAGGAGATATGGCCACCACAGTCCAACACTTTTTTCTCTTTGAGGTGGGCAATGTGATTGATGGGATGCCATATGGTTATGATTTCCTATCCATCACATATGGGATGATTTGGGCCAACTTGATTTACAGTGTTGGAGAGGAGATCTTTGGAGATCTAGTCTTCATCTTGCCACTCAAGGGAAATTGTTTTGCAGCCAAAGATCAACATATACTCTAAACTTACCATAAGTGGAGAGGAAGATAGCATGGGGTAGGCTATCTTGTCTACCATGTGCAGATTTTCAGCCCACCCACTTTGCAGGAGCTCAAGGTGGAAGAAAATTTTCTGGAGTTGCCATGGTGGGAGGTGACTCATTTTGTATGGATGATTGCTTGGTGATGGAGGATCTAGATGGGGAAATTTTTTTTCCAAATACATTTTAGTATCCAATCCTTGGGGGGAAAACTTTTAGTTTTATCCTTGCAGTTTCTTGAGGAAAAGAAACATTTGGGAGGGGAGGACTGAAATATTCCAAAATTTGCATGCAACAAATTGGAATATTAGATTTTGCTTATCTCACTTAGTAGTTGGATAAATGGGTAAAGAAGCCCATGCATAGTAAAAATCTGAATAAAATTCCTCATGGTGTGGAAAGGGATCAAGGTAGCAGATGGATTTTACACTCTCATGTGTTAATAGGGACCAATGTAGGTGGACAAGGTCAAGTTTGACCAAGTCAACAACGCAGGTATGAGAGGAGGAGATCATCCATAGAGACAACACAGTGCAAGTGGGAGGAATATTCCTTGGTGAAGGAAACCATAATGGGTGGGGCCCAAGGAAATAAGGCTCACACATGTTTAAAAGGATGGCAAGGCAGCCATAACAAGTTTATGCTTATGATTTGATTTGGGTCTCAAGACTATTTTGCTTTCTGCAACTATTTAGTTGAGATTGTTATGCTGCTTAGCACAAGGATTTCCTGTTTATGAATCCTTATCCTTCTTGAGAAGCCTCTTGGAGGAAAGTACCGATTTTACTCACATATAGGCTTCAGGCGAAGCATCCTCCTTCAGCTATAGAGTTATTTCTGTAGTAGTATAATGTTGTGTTGCAGGGTGTTGCAGTGAGGGTCCACAACAATACTTCCGACACTTGTTTTCCAGAGGAGGAGGCTCTCTTTCCTCTGAGAGATCAGTGGGGAAGCATTCCAGAGTAGTACTTCACATCTTGGAACTTGGCCAAAGTATTCCCAACATCTACATCGTAGTTATTTGAAGAAACTGCATCCTTTTTCAGAGTGCTGCCGTAGCAAGGTTTGAACCCTTGCTTGTGAGCTTGTTTCTCAAGGAAAGGGCCAACCCTTATCTTGGAAACCTTGTAAGATGGATTCTCCTTAATTTTTTGTATTTTTCAACTGTATGTATTCATAGTTTTAGTTATACTATGTTTTCCAGATCTAGATCTGCAAATCTGACATTTTTCACTTCTACCTTCATGAAACCCTTGTCGGGTCATTCCTATAATGTGTAAAAGAATATTTTTCTCCATTTTTCTCTATGATATGATGTAATACACTCCATTTATGTAATTTCCATCATATTGCATCACAAACCCTCATAAAATCACACTGTCTATGCTTCAGTAAATTCTGCATAAGTAAAATCATTGGATTTGGGCCTTTTTGAGTCATATCGGGACCGAGAGATCTCTTTACCTTAGCTAGAGTGATTTTGTTTTGCTCAAATTTGGTATGTAAGTCCAAAATGACATATTCTAAGGAATACCACCATTATTTTCCTCTTTTGTTATGCAAATAGCTGGGAATAACGTTTTTGGGGCTTATTTTGCTGGTTTTCCCCACTTTTTAGATCATAAACTGAAGTATAAGTTGATGTTGTTTCACTCATTTGATGGATATGTGTTTGTGACACATAATATGAGTATATTTGTCACTGAAAATCCATTATTATGTTCATGAGTTGTTTTAGCTCCAACTTCGAATATCTTAAGATATTCTTATTGTTGTAGATTTTCTCTATTTTGGGATATTACATCCTAGCATCTCTAAGATAGATACTTTATTTTGAAGAGTCTTTCAAAATAATCCCAAATCATATGATTTTATCTAACACTTCTGACATGATTTACATCCTCCCACCAAATATCTTCTTTTCCCTTGACACTGGAGATAGCTATCTTGGCTTTCATATTTTCTGAATAAACATGCAATATTAAAAGGTTATTCATCCCAAGAAGCCATTATTATACATATTATGATCTCTTCAACTCCTCATCAAAATTATGGGGCTTGGATTTGTTGAATTATTCTATAAAATACTGCTTCTCACTCATCCTATAGTGATTTTGGTGGTGATGGTAATGATGTCCCTTGGAATAAGAACTATAGTAATTACTACCCCTCCTCTTAGGTGTTGTTAAGGCCTCGGAATTCCGCTGCTCCTTTTCCGTTTAGTGTAGTGGCTCCGACTGGGGATAATGGGAAACCACCTGATCTGGACCTTAAAGCAGCTCCTTTTCCGTTTAGTGTAGTGGCTCCGACTGGGGATAATGGGACCTTTTTCCCAATAGGATGATTTTGAGGGTGTTTTTAATATAGCATGCAAATGAATAATGATTTTAATCTTTATGCATCTATCTAAACTATTAATCTAATATATACCCGGGGTGTTTTTCCTTTATGCAATCTAAAATGATATCTTCAACTATCAATAATATAGATCATTTAATAGCTGAAAGAGATGAAAATTATGTGAAATGATTCTTCTAACAAAGTAATTTGCATATAAAAATTGTGAAAGAAATATCACATTTATCTGTGTGATTACATATTCAATAAGAAACCATAGCTAAATATTAGAACAGAAGTGCATGTAATATTTATTTATGATAACGTTTCAGATATGTAACACAATAAAAAGATGATTGTCAACCTATGAAGTAAGACTTAATACAAGTGAATATAAGTACTGTATGTACAGAGTTCTACTAATGTAAACTGAAAATGAATCTTCTCCTTCTCACTTTCAAGAAATTTAAAGAGTATAATACTACAACATCAGTTAAACAAATTTAATTGTCAAAAGATAACAGATGTGTTCCATTAATTCATCAAAGCACTCACAAACTTACAATAGTTCAATATTTGCAAATGTTTTTGACAAATTTCTGGACCCTTCTCTAAATGGATGAGAAGGGTTTAAATACTAAACTAACTATAAACTAAAGTAGATTATTACAAAAATATAGAGGAGGTTTCAAACAACCTTCCTCATAAAGCTAACGTAAACTGCAATCTAGGAAATTAAACTAACAATTCTAATTTTATGAGTCTTGCCCTTCTTTCTAAATGTGGTCACGAAGTTGACAAATATCTAACATTGCTTTGAGTTGAGTTGGATGTGATATCCTTAATCAGATATGTCCTTGAAAATAGAATTTGAGATGGCTGACTAGGATCTATTTGTTGATTCTATAAGAGATTGTCGAGTTTGATGTTGATGATAAGGTTTGATAAAAAAATTCCATCAATTTTCTTGATAAAACTTATTTAACTTTTTAATAATTTCCTCCTGTGTATCTTCTCTCTGCTTCCACTTTGTTTCCACCTATCTTGTTTCTAAAAACAAATCAGACGTGTTTTCCTTCAAAAGTTATGCTCTAGACAGTTGCTCACACATAGATTCAATAATCTCACTTGATATCTTGGATGTATTTGCTACTGATTTCTCTGCCTGCTTGATTTGCACTTCCCATTCTATAAATAGAATTTCTATGTGAAGCTTATCTACTTAAGGTAGATTAGCTTCCTTCCCCAAATTTGAAACTTGCCATTGAATGTGTTCTTCAATTTTCTTCTCAGGTCTTTCACATTCAAGTTTCTGGATTGCTATCTGCTGGATCATTATTTTATTTGAATCACAATAAGAGTCAATTATAGAAGCTTGATGACAAAACACTTCTTGTTCTTTCTTTAACTTAGTGTTTAAATCGAGTGCTTCTTTGATAAATTACTCTAATTGCAGTTGGATTTGTAACTTAGTCATTGCTATTTCCAGCTGTGCTTGTTTTTCATTAATATCTGTTTGATGTTGCAATTTGAGTCTTTCAACATCTTTATGTAATTGCGCTGTGTTTAATTTGACTTTCTCACTGGAAATAGATTTCTCTTCATTCAAAAACATCTCTAGTTCTTGTACTCTGGCTTCCTTTTGTTTTAGAAACACTCTAACCTCAGTAGCATATGTGCCTGTGTACTGTGATAATTTGGTTAGATGTTCAGTAGGATCATATGACGAATCTTTCCATAATACATCAACTGATTCATCTGTAGGCTTTGAAGTTGTTTCATCAATTCTCCTTCTTTTATTTCTTTTAACTACAGCCTTATAACTAGGACTGTAAAAAATATCTAATGAAGGAATATATTCAATTTGTAGAACTATATAATCTTTAGGCTAGGCCAGTATAATTTCTGTATCATGCATTAGTGGAACTCTTTGTAGTGGATTAACAATTTCCACTATATTTTGGGAGTGTTCAGCTGTCTGGAAACTTGTTGCTTGATCAGTATTGGGATTCTCTTTAGGATTTTTTATTGCTTCAGAAAACTCCTCCCATTCACTTATAAGATCTTTTTCTTGTGGTAAATTGGAGTGATCTAGCATATTGTGACTGTGCTGAACTACTTGAGAATATGACTCCGTCCCATTATTTCTTTTTTCCTCTAGCATTTCTATCTCATGAATTACTTGGTTAATTATCTTTTCTTAGTTTTCTTTTTTAGATTCGGATTCATTTTTAGAGTGATCTGAATTATGGGATTGTTGTTGTGACTGACCTGATTCATCTTCAGACATACATTTTACTTCATCACCCAAGCTAACACTTGGAGTGTGTTTGTTGTCATCTTCAATATTTAACAAATTGAGATGGACTTTCTCTAGTCTCTTGTTTCTGTATGCTTGGAAATCTTCAAAATAATTTTGACTTAATTGGCAAGATGCATATTTGATAATGTCTCAAAAATTTTGCACGTCCTAGAAGAGATCATCAAATCCATCTTTCTCCTTTACAAAAGGCTTTAACTTAATCTCTGTGATGTAATTTTTAATTACATCATTTGGATCATATAACATTTTTGGCATTACTGCCAATTTCAACAAATGAATTTTGGAAACTTCCTTGTAAGTATGGCCGATGTTAGAAAATGAAAAAGTGCCACATTGTATAGGGAAATTAGGTCAAATAGCCTTTTTTAGCATCTTTCAACTATTACATAACACGGTTAACAAGATGATATGCTATTCCTTTTGCAAGTAACTTATTGGGAACATAATAGGGTAAAACATGGGGAGAAGAATAACTACCGAATACCCTAATATACGCAAAATTCTCTTCTGCAAGCCATCTAGCTATAGGAAGAATGTCAGGATTGGCTTCTTCAGAAAACCTAGGAGCCCTTTTGCTGAAAATCATCTAGTGTATAGGCAATATGACTCCATAATGGATTTTATAGAAGTGTAGGTGGAAATATGAATCCTAGAGTTCTCTGTGATAAATGTGTATTTGGGTAGGGTCCCAGGTAGTCCATTTCCATCACATGGTAGGAAAAGTAGAAGTAAAAGAGATAAGATCCATAACATAGGCAGAAATATAAAAGGGAGGTATTTCGCTGAATGAAATACTCCTTTTATTCCTCTATTCGGTAATGCATTTGGTTAGGTTATTAGATAAGATGTTTGCCCAGTTCAAAATTTATGAATTGAAAATTGTGTCAATCAGGGGAACCCATTCTTTTGAGAATCTAGTGCTATTTGGTTTGGAAAATAATCTACATAACATACCAGCAGCATAATAGTAAGGATTAGGAATTTGGGAAATTGGGTACTTACCAAACTTATCTTGCTTCAATTTCCCTTAATTATCCTTCCATTCTTGGATGACCTTAATAAGATCTAGGTGTTCTCCTCTAAAATTCTACAAATAGCCTTTGTCATATTTCTGCTGCGAGGGTGGTAGATGGTACATTTCTATTAAATCTTCTGCCCTAAAATAACCCATATTCTTTCCTCTCAAATTATTGAACATTCTATCTTCAATGTTTAAGTGATCAATTGCCCACTTAATCATGTCTGTGTAAGGGAGAATCTTTGGTCTTGCAGCTATCTTGTGAATGTATGAGCATGCAACGTCAAAAAGAGTTGTGTCGGAGGTAGATGCAGTGCCTGTCGAAGAGGCTTTGGTTATAACCATTGGTCCTTCACTTTAAAAAATCTTATACATTTCCTCTCATTTTGAACTCCCTCAATCTTTGTTGCAGGCGGTATCTAAAAATAATGGACGACGTCTGAGAAATTTTTCCACCCTTTTTGCTCATTTTTCTCTTCCTCAAGCTATTAACTGGTTTCTTGAAAAAAAAACTAAATTTAAAAGTATGGAGTATCAAAGAGACAAATCTATCATTTATTTCAAACACGCACAAGCAGATATCAATCTATTAAGATATAACATCAATCATCATTCATAATCTCTGAATTAATATTTCATATACCTTCACACATAAAATATATCAATTGCGTTAAAGCCGTTAAGACCTTGAATTTCATTTTGACATGACACAAGTTTTTTTACACGCTTAATCCATTAAATGGAACCAACACACATATCGCAAGTTATAACTTATAACCATTCGTAATAATTAAACCTTAAAGGATGCGAAATGAAATTTGCGCAAATTGCAGATCGAAACTTTTATAGGATAACAATTTGGCCTATGTTATAAGTTGTGCGAAATGTGAATTGCACTTTTTTGCAAAAACTAAGTGACTGCGATTACCGAAGGTTTCATATTCATTTCTTCATTTTCTTGTCGGGTCTACAAAGTTGCAACTTATATCAATTTGCTTTTAATGTTTTTGATTGTTTAAGTGAAGTGAGATGCGATAAAGTAAATATAACGGTGATTGAAGTCTTATAAAAGTTTTAATTATATCTTCAGAGAAGTTTGAACGCATATCACACCTCGCACATTTTAAGGTTTATGAGTCTTTGAAATTCATAAGATATGCGATTTGCAATGTGCTCAAGAAAAATAAAGCGGATTTTTTTTTAAAAAGAAAATATTTATTTTCTAAGTTTTTTGTTTTAGAAAATTTAAAATAGTTTCCTATTTATTTCTAAAGGGTCCCTATTTATAAAAACAAATGGGGGTTGTTGTATAGCACAACAACTACTGATTCACCTGGGTGAACCATATATCTCTGATAATTTTTTTTGAAATTTCTAAGCTTTTTAGAAAATAAAAAATATTTGTAGGAATGAAATTTCAAATAATTAATATCTTACTAAGAAATGAAAATTTTTCTTATTCACTACTCACAAGAATTCCTCTATTAAATATATAAGTATGAAAATCTATATCAGTCCTTACCTAGTTTAAAAAAGATAAATTAGGTGGCATTTACAGATCAACTTTATAGAAATTTACTCTTTTATCATATATAGAACTTCCGTTCCAATAAGAAATTTAAGCTTTTGGTAGGGTTACCTTTTACCCAGCAATGATTCATTGTCCCATCGAGTATTTCTTATAATTTTCAGAAGTAAATTCTAATCTTTGAGAATTTTTTCTTTGTATATTATTTTATTTACTTAAAATCCATTGTTTTGGCTTGGTAACCAAATGATGAAAATTCCACTCACTAGTAGTAATTTAGCTGATCAAGCTGGCTATTGATGAGACCCCTTGTCCTTTTGATATATTCTCAAGTCATTACCCTGTTTTGGTAGGAAGTATTGGTAATGTCAGTTTAACTATTTCCTTATGAACGTGGTAAACAAGCTTGTGATGAGACTTATTATTTTTTAAGTTTTTCTTCTAATCATATATTTTTTATTTTCATTTGATTTTCTTTTGAAAATTTATAGGATTTTCCAGTTGGGATGAATCATTGGTCCTTTTAAGATTCTGGATGATAATGTCGAGTTTCAGATTCCTTTTCTGTAAATAGGTCTTTACTATGTTAATGTTTCTTTTTTGACTGATAATGGAATATTCATGCTATATAAAGATGAGAGTTCATCTAAGAATAAATGATTTCAATGAAATTCCATTTTTCAGAAAGATAAAATCAATTTGACTTTCTAAATATTTTGATTTTCTTTCCTTTACATTTTTCATTTTTTATAAGCGAAAAGATAAATCAAAAGAAAATAATATGAGATTATATTTGACAAGACAAATATTAATACTAAACAACTTTTATTTTCTAAAAAGAAAAGAAAAATACACTAGTATACAAGGATAGAAGGGGTTACCTTCTATGGGAAATATATTTTTTTAAATCTGCCCATTAACAGGCAAATAATCATTTTTTCTTGATAAATCTTATAATAAAAATGTTGATGGGCCTATTTTTTCAATTGTTTGAAATGAACCTAGCCAGAGTTTTTGAAAATTTGTGTGTTTAACTTTTTTCCCCATGCGCTTTGTCCCATTTCAAACGAAGTCGCCGAGTTGAAAATTCCTTGAAGTGACAGAAGTTGAATAAAATGAGGATTTTATTATCTATTGATGATGAGCATTAGTTTGTGTGGCTTTTTCTCTTTCTTCTTCTAACTTAAGAATTTGACCTTGTCTAAATTGTAAAGAATAATTAGGAGTTTCATCAATGGATTGTACTAAGGAAAGAGAGGGAATAACAACGTTGGTGGGAAGGATTGCTTCGTTTCCATATACAAGATTGAATGGAGAAGTACCAATATAAAATTTTTGAGTTATTCGATCTACCCAAAAAGAAAAAATTAATGACTTATGCTAATTTTTTTTATTCTAATCAACAGTTATTTTGATTATTCTAATCAGATTTTTGTTTGTAGATTCTGCGAAACCATTTTCTTGTGGATAATAATTTACAAAAAAATTTAGTTTAAAACCTATTTTAATTGTAAAATCTATCATAATAGCTCCATAGAAATAAGTTTCATTATCAAACATCAAAGCAGTAGGTAAGGCAAACCTGGTTATGATATTCTGGTGAATGAAATCAATGATATTTTCTAAATTAGCTACTTTTAATGGAATTTCTTCCACCCATTTGGTAAAGTAATCTGTAGCTGTGAGAATATATATGTTGTTTGGAATAATTAGGAACAATCTCACTAATTATATCTAATCCCCATTGCTCAAATGGTTGTTCAATATTGACCAACTGTAATGGGAATGTTGGCTTTATTTGTTTTCCAGATGTACTTTGGCATACTTTACATCTTCTTTTACATTCATGGAAGTCTTTGAAAATTGTAGGCCAATAGTAACTTGCATTCAGGATCTTATGCATTGCTGTATTTCCTCGAAAATGTCCTCCAACTAGTCCATCATGGAGTTCTTGCAAGACCTTCTCTACTTCAGATTTTTCTATGTATCTTGGAAGTACAGAATCGAAATTTATTCTAAATAACACATCATTAATTAACTCATATTATTTAGCTTTTAATCCAAGAGCTCATTTTTTCTTGTAACTAAGATGATTTGGAGCATATCCATTCTTCAAATAAAATATAAGATCATCATGTTGTGACTTTGAATCATTGAGGCTTACCTATGATAATTGCACATTATTACCTGAATCTTCTTCTGCTGGAAAATGTGATGGTCCTATTAGAATTCTGCAAAAACCTTGACCTATAATTATTTTAGAAGGTTTAATTTCTACATCATACTCTTGTAACACAGTCACCCATTTAGCCCTTTTTTCTCCTATTTCTTTTTGCATCAAAAGTTGTCTTACTGCAGAAAATAGAATTATGATTTTCATATGAGACTTTAGGAGAAAAGGTTAAAAATGTTTTATGGCTTTAAAAACAACAAATGCTTGTTTTTCAATAGATGTGTAATTTAGTTTTTCACCTTGTAAATTTGAACTAAAAAATGATATAGGTGCTTCTATTTTTTGGTCATTCAACTGTGTTAAAACAACTGCATATGATGTATCAAATGAAAAAGTGTATAACGTGAATGGATTGAGAAAATTGGGGGTGGTGAGGAATGGAGCATTGACAATTGATTGTTTAATAAATTCAAATGCTTCTCTTTCATTATGTCCCCATTTGAAGACAAATTTTTTCTTAATCATATTCTGCAACAATAAAACTATTTGAGAAAAATTAGGGACAAATCTCTTAACAAAATTAATTTTCCCAAGGAAATATTGCATGGTTTCCTTGTTATGAGGGAAATCAATTCATTTAATTTCATCAATTCTTTCAGGATCGCTATAGATACCATTTTTTGACACAATGAATCCTACAATTTTTCCTTCATCTAGAGCAAAAAATGATTTCTTTGGATTTAATGAAATGCCATACCTTTTTCTTCGTTCAAAGCTTTAGGTCATTCACATGATGAGTTACTTGTCTAGAGAAGATAATAATGTCATCTAAAAAAATAAATACAATTTTTTTTACGAGTCCCCTAAAAGCTGTGTCCATGGCTCTTTGGAAAGTGGCACCTACATTAATTAATCCAGAAGGAATTTTCTGATAAGCATAAGTTCCCCACTTAGTTTTGAACTTAGTTTTCAATCTGTCATCTCGATGAACGAGAATCTGATTGTAACCTAAAAATTCATCTAGAAAATACATGAGCTCAGAACAAACTACTTTTTGCAATACTTGTTCCATGGTTGGTAGTGGAAGATTGTCCTTCTGGAAAGCTTTGTTTAAATTTCTAAAATCAATGCAAATTTTAATATCACCATTCTTCTTCTTGAAATGTACCAAATTTGATACCCATTTTGAATTTCTGACTGGAAAGATGATTTTTTCCTTGAGAATTTTATTCAATTAAGTTTTAATTTGATTTTCTAAATTTGGATGAATCTTTCTCAATTTCTGCTGTATGGGATTTTCCTCTGAGATCATAAGAATCGCGTTTTGAATTACAAAAGTATCGTATGTTTTAAGATCAGAATAATCCCGAGAAAAGACACTTTTGTACATTCTAAACAATCTAATGAATGATAATCTTTCTTCGAAAGATAGACCAAGGGCTAGATTTATATTTTGAGGTTTTTCTTCACTTCCTAGATTAACTAACTCAAATCTTAAGGTAGAACTTTGTATTTTTGAGTTAGTTACTCTTTTAAATCTATCCTTTAGATCATATAAGTCTTCTAACTTGACAGCAAATTTTGGAATAGGATTTTCATCCTTTTCTTTCTTAATCTGAGTGTCATGTTCATTTTCATCCATGATTTGATTGTCGTAAGATTCTTCAGATGTTAAAAAATCTATGATATCTGAGTCATTATTGAATACCCTCCAATTAGTTATATTATCAGGAATAGATGGTCTAAAAATCAATTCAATAGAAAATCTATTGGGACTAAATTCTTGGGATGGGATTAATTTTGATGCTACATTAGCGAGTAAATCTGCACTACCATTTTGTATTCTAGGTATAGAAAGAATGTCGAAGGCTAAGAAATGAGTAGTTAATTCTTGGACTAATGATTGATAATTTTTTAAATGTACATAATTACAATGGTTAGTATCTCTCACTTTCCTAACTATGATTTCTGAATCTCCTAAAACCTTCAGATATCTAATATTCAGATCAATAGCTTTTAATAAAACTTTAACTAATGCTTGTACTCAACTACATTGTTGGTACAATAAAATTCTAATTGGAAAGCTAACATAGTCTTTTCGCCTTTTTGTTTTATTAAAATGCAACCCACACCTGCACCATCCTAAGATTTAGAATCATCAAAATAAAGGGTCCAAAAAAAAGAATTAAATATTTTTCTATCTAAAAAATTAATACATCTAGAATTATCTGGCTAGCGAAAATTATCAATCTGAGATACAACCACATTATCAAGGAAAGGTGATGGTTGAGAATTAAATTTTCCTAAATATCACTCTGCAAAGTAGTTTCCAATAATGTTGTTATTGAAGGCTACTGGCTCATTATGTTTTTGAAGATCAGACACTGTGTGTTTCATAAACTTTTCATGGTCAACTCGAATTTGGTTTGGATTATCATTATGTGGTAACCACATATGTGACCAGTCTCTTGAAAAATAGCCATGAAGTTTCTCAGACCAATCACAAATTAAAATTAAACCATAAAATTCAGGAATGTATGCCACCAAAATATCAATTATCTGATTAAATTTTGGATTTGATGACAATTTGATGGAAACATAATTTAATTATCCTATGATTTCTACCCTAGTTCCATCAAGTTGTATGATATGAACTCGAGAACTGATTTTGGCATTATATTCGAAGAAGCCCCTAAGTCTATTAAACAATTATTAACATTTTTATTATATATCTCATAGGTTAAGAGAAATGGGGGAGTATGAGAGATGGATCAATAACCTGTCATAATTAAGTCTGAAGCATATATTTTCACTGAAGGAGAAGGTGTCTTACCCATTTAATTAGCAGCTTGAACTATGACTGGAGCAGTTAAATTTGAAGTAGGAACAACTTTTAATTCTGTAAGTAATCTTTGTTGTTGTTGCTTCAATTTGATAAGCTCATGAATTGAAATATTTTCCCTAGTCTTCTTCATGCCTTCAACTATATTATACTCAATGGTATGTGAGGTAACCATTGTTTAAGATATAGGTGGAGAATCTAAGGTAACAGGACTTGTTTGTGTATCCTTTGAATTCGACTTTTTGATTATTCATTTGTCTTTAGCAGGAGTGGATTTTTTTGCTGTTGACTAAGCTGTGTTGCTTCAGTAATATTTTTTATGCGTGTGCTGACAGGCAAATCTTCAAGTTGTTCTTCATTTGATAGGATGAAATCCCACATCCCATTAAGTTCAACTTATTCTTCTTCTTCATATTCTTCTTCCTCTATTTTTTCTTCCTCCTCTTATTGATATGATTCAACATTAGATACAATATTTCAAGGTTGAGAATTAGAGGATTGTATTTTCTTAAAATTCTTGAAACTCTTTTTTGAATTTGAGTTTTTGGTGACTTGTTTCTTGATATCTGTCATCTCATTGGTCATGGTTTTCAAAAAAAATTTAATACCTTCTACGCCAAATGGATCTTTTGGCATTTTCTTCTTCGAATAATCTTTGAAATATATTTTCTTTCATTTTCGATCTTCCTGAGAATTATTTTTCTCAAAAGCAGTTATGTGTTTTTCTACAGATAGAGACTCTTTCATATTTTCTGCAAGTGTTGCTAGCTTTGCTATATCAACGAAAATAGATATATTAGATGGAAGGGATGAAATATACCACTCAATTTAAACTTCTACACTAGGAATTAATGTAATAGGAATCTTATTGAGTATTTTATTAAATCTTGAGTTAAAATATTTTATATTCTCACCTGGTTTAGCTTTAAGATTTGAGAGATCATTGATGAGCGTAGAAGTAGTTCTGTCATCTCCAAACTTATCTAGAAATTGTTCTTCAAACATATTCCACTTATTTATGGAGCAAGCAGGTAATGAAAATACCAAGATCATGTAGATCCTTTTAAAGTAGATGGAAATAATCATAGAACGGAATCCTCTTCAACTACTGTATTCAAATTGAAATCTAACATAAAATTATGAATATGTTCTTCTGCAGGAAGACCATCATCAGGATTAAATTTGGGTACCCATCTTTCAGGATTTCTATGTAGAGCATGAAGAGGGGTGGGCATGTTTATAGCCCCTGTATTAATCCATGGGTTTACATTCGGTGTAGGGATTTGACCTGCCATTGGATTTTGGATGAGTTGGTTGATTGGATTTTGAATTGATGATGAGGAAGGTGGAGCACTAAGACTAGTAGTTTGAGTACTGGGACTAGTGAAAGTGATACCAACTGTTGCAATGAAATTTGTGGAAGTTACCAGAGGTAATGGGGGTGAATGGGATAAGATCTCACTAGTGATTGCCTCTGATTGAGTCCTTTTTAACTTCTTTTGAGTACTGCTGATAGGAAATTCATAAGGGAGAATTCCTATTTTTTTACTTTCTAATGGAGTTAATATTCTTCGAGGTTGTAATGAAGATGAAATAATAAGATACGATAATTGAGAAGATTCAGGCTTTTCAATAGAAATATATACTTTCTCTAAATTTTCTATCAAAGACTAAACTTCTAGAGAATGTTGGTGAAAATCAGGAAATAGTGTAGTTTGAGTATCAAGACTCATGGGAAAGATGATCAACTTTAGATTTTATAGATGAGGATTTAGATAATTTTCTAGAAGTTGATGGGGACCTAGAGGGAGAGAAAATATTTGATTGACCTTTAGATTGATCAGACCTTTGTTCCATTCACTTGGCCCTCCTTCTAGTTCCAATATATTAGGACCACGAAATTCCGCTGCCAAAACATGGGGGGAAACCTCCCAGTCTAGACCTTAAAGTAGCTCCTTTTCCATTTGGTGTAGTGGCTCTGACGAGGGATGGGACCAGTTTCCCAATAGGATGATTTTGAGGGTGTTGTGAATATAGCATGCAAATGGATAATGCTTTTAATCTATATGCATCTATCTAAACTATTAATCTAATATATACCCGGGGTGTTTTTCCTTTATGCGATCTAGAATAATATCTTTCAACTATCAGTAATATAGATCATTTAACAAATGACAGAGATGGAAATTGTGTAAAATGATTCTTCTAAAAAGTAGTTTGCATAGAAGAATTGTGAAATAAATATCGCATTTATCTATGTGATTACATAGTCAATAAGAAACCATAGCTAAATACTAGAACAGAAGGGCATGTATTATTTATTTATGATAATGTTTCTGATATGTAACGCAATAAAAATATGATTGTCAATCTATGAAGTAAGACTTAATACAAGTGAATAGAAGTACCATATCTACGAAGTTCTACTCATGTAAACTGATAGTAATGAATCTTCTCTTCTCACTTTCAAGAAATTTAAATATTTTCCTAGTGCAACATCAGTTCAAAGGCTTTAATTTTCAAAAGATAACAGATGTGTTCCATTAATTCATCAAAGCACTCACAAACTTACAGTAGTTCATTCTTTGCAAATGTTTTTGACAAATTTCTGGACCCTTCTCTAAATGCATGAGAAGGGTTTAAATACTAAACTAACTATAAACTAAAATATATTATTACAAAAATAAAGAGGAGGTTTCAAACAACCTTCCTCATAAAGCTAACTTAAACTACAATCTAGGAAATTAAACCTACAATTCTGATTTATGAGTCCTGCAGTTCTTTTTAAATGTGGTCACGAAGTTGAAAAATATATAACATTTCTTTGAGCTGAGCTGGTTGTGATATCCTTGATCGGATCTCTCCCTTGAAAATATCATTTGAGGTTGCTGACTGGGATCTCTTCGTTGAATCTGTAAGAGACTGCAGATTTTGATGTTGATCATAATGTTTGATCAGAAAATTCCAGTAATTTTCTTGATCAAACTTATTTACCTTTTTAATCATTTCCTATTGTGTATTTTCTCTCTTCTTCCACTATTTTTCCACCTGTCTTGTTTTTGAAAACACATCAGACGTGTTTTCCTTGAGAATTTTTTCTCTAGATAATTGCTCACACATAGATCAATAATCTCAATCTGTAAGAGACTGCAGAGTTTGATGTTGATCATAATGTTTGATCAGAAAATTCAAATAATTTTCTTGATCAAACTTATTTACCTTTTTAATCATTTCCTATTGTGTATCTGCTCTCTTCTTCCATTTTTTTTCCACCTGTCTTGTTTCTGAAAACACATCAGACTTGTTTTCCTTGATAAGTTTTTCTCTAGATAATTTCTCACATATAGATTCAATAATCTTACTTGATATCTCGGATGTCTTTGCTACTACTTTCTCTGCCTATTTGATTTGCACTTCCCATTCTTTGAATATAATTTATTTGTGAAGCTTATCTACTTGAGGTAGATTAGCTTCCTTCCCTGAATCTGAAACTTGCCATTAAATGTGTTCTTCAATTTTATTCTCAAGCCTTTCACATTCAAGTTTCTGGATTGATATCTTCTAGATCATTATTTTATTTGAATCACAATAAGAGTCAATTATAGAAGCTTGATGATAAAACACTTATTCTTCTTTATTTAACTTAGTGTTTAAATCGAGTAATTCTTTGATAAATTGCTCTAATTGCAGTTGTCTGTTTCTTTTGCAAGTAACTTATCGGTAACATAATAGGGTAAAACATGGGGAGAAGCATAACTCCTGAAAACTCTAATATAGGTAAAATTATCTTCTGCAAACCATTTAGCTATAGGAAGAATGTATATATTGGCTTCTTCAAAAACCCTAGGAGACCTTTTGTTGAAAATCATCTAGTGTATAGGGAATATGAATCCATAATAGATTTTATAGAAATGTAGGTGGAAGTCTAAATCCCAGAGTTCTCTGTGATAAATGTGAATTGGGGTAGGGTCCCGGGTAGTCCATTTCCATCCCATGGTAGGAAAACTAGAAGTAAAATGGATAGCATCCATGACATAGGAAAACATATAAAAGGGAGGTATTTATCTGAATGAAATAATCCTTTTATTCCTATATTTGGTAATGTGTTTGGCTAGGTTATGAGATAAGATCTTTTCCCAATTCAAAATTGATGAATTGACAATTGCGTCAATCAGGGGAACCCATTCTTTTGAGAATCTAGTGCTATCTGGTTTGGCAAATAATCTACATAAGATATCAGCAGGATAACAGTAAGGATTAGGAATTTGGGAAATTGGGTAGGTACCAAACTTATCTTGCTTTAATTTCCCGTGATTATCCTTCCATTCTTGGATGACCTTAATAAGATCTATATGTTCTCCTCTAAAACTCTGCAAATAGTATTTGTCATATTTCTGCAATGACATTGTTGTTAAATCTTCTGCCCTAAAAGAACCCAGAGTTTCTCCTTTCGAATTCTTGAAAATTCTATCTTGAATGTTTAAGTGATCAATTTCCCACTTAACCATGTCTTTGTAAGGGAGAATATTTGGTCTTGCAGCTATCATGTGAATGTATGAGCATGCAAAGTCAAAAAGAGTTGCATCAGAGGTAGATGCAGTGCCTATCGAAGAAAATTTGGTTATCACCCTTGGTCCTTCACTTTCAAAAATCTTATACATTGCCTCCCATGTCGAGCCGCCACAATATTTGTTGCAGACGGTATCTGAAAATAATGAGACATATCTGTATCTTCAGTGGAAAACGTCTAAGAAATTTCTTTAGCCCTTTTGCTCATTTTTCTCTTCCTCAATTTGTTAACTCGTTTCTTGAAAACAAATTTTTTTTTAAAAGTATAGAGTATCAAAGAGACAAATCTATCATTTATCTCAAAAACACACAAGTAGATATCAGTCTATTAAGATTTAAAATCAATCATCATTCATAATATCTGAATTAATGTTTCATATAACTTCACATGTAAAATATAGCAATCGCTTTAAAGCCATTAATACCTTGATTTTCGTTTTGACATGACACAAGTTGTTTTACGTGCTTGATCCATTAAATGGTGTCGGCGTGCATATCTCAAGTTATAACTTATAACCATTCATAATAATTAAGACTTAAAGGTTGCAAAATGCGATCTACACAAATCCCAGATTGCAACTTTTATAGGATAACAATTTGTCGTATGTTATAAGTTCTGCGAAATGCGAATTGCACTTTTTTTCAAAACCTAAGTGACCACGATTATCTAAGGTTTTTTATTCATTTCTTTATTTTCTCATTGGGTCCATGGAGTCACAAATTATATGAATATGCTTTTAATGTTTTTTATTGTTTAAGTGAAGTGCGATGCGATAAAGTAAATATAACGGTGATTGAAGTCTTATCAAAGTTTTAATCATATCTTCGGAGAAGTTTGAGTGCATATCGCAACTCGCACATTTTAAGGTTTATGATTTTTTGAAATTCATAAGATATGTTATTTGCGATGCGCTCAAGGAAAATAAAGCGAAATTTTTTTTAAAAAGAAAATATTTATTTTCTAAGTTTTTTGTTTTAGAAAATTTAAAAGAATTTCCTATATATTTCTCAAGGGTCCCTATTTATAAAAATAAATGGGGGTTGTTCTATAGCACAAAAGGTGTATCCAAAGATCTTCCACCTTTGAATGTGTCATCTCTGTCCATCTTATGTATTGTCTAAGACCTGATACAATATGCCTCATTAGTCTTCTCAACGTGCCTCTCTCCTTGACTAATCCCTAGTTGTACCTTCTTCTCTAAATATGAAAGGCTTTGAAGGATCACCATGTTAAATTATAATTTCTTTTCTTGATCCATTTAAAGTATTTCATGTGCCTCAATCAACCATTTATTATCTGCCTTGCAAATTCTAGAATCTCCCCTCAGAATATTCAGTGTATCTACTAGATCAAGAGAATACTCTTATTATTACTGCTCAATTGAATTTTCCCATTCCATAGAGTTCACATAAAGTTTGTAAGGGTATCCATGTGAACTCTAATCCACCATTATACTCCTCATATTTAGCCTTTTGTTCCTACAAAAATACCATCTTGGATAAAGATAACAAAATATATAATCAAAGTAATTACTCAGTCTAGATCAGGGGAGGCTAACACATTTACAGAAATCAATCCAAATTACCATGATATAGATATAAAAATAGAAATTCATATTGACATCATGATTCATGCACGGTAATGATATAAAACTATAACAATAAATATATGCATGCTAACCACAACCATCTGCATGCACTCCAAGTTCCATCATTATATACCTCTCCTTGAGACCACTTAGTAACACCAATACCACAGAAAGCCTTAGAGGAAATGGAAGTGCTCTAATACCACCCTGTAACCACCCCATTCCACATTTTCCTACTCATTAGGGAAATTTTGAGGTCTAAAATGGGCCTCGTAAGGAAATTATAAAATAATAGTGGAAATAATAGAATAGTATTGATTACATCGTCAAATTTTATAGGAAAAAAAGGAAAAAACTATTTTTTCAACTCATATAGTCAACTTATCTCGCTATAGGTTTACTCAAATTTCGACCGGAAACACTCATTGGATGCATAATTAGATTTCCCATGCAAGGAGTACCAATGTTGGATACTTTTTATCAAGCTTTCTACATGAAAAATGAGAAATACATGAAAACATGATTGCACACACATTTTTTCATGTATTTCTCATCTTTCGTGTAGCAAGTTCAATCGAAAGTATGAAACATGGGTACTCCTTGGATGAGAAATTAAATTTTGCATCCAACAAATATTCCCACTCAAAATTTGAGTAAAAACTTAGGGAGATAAGTTGAAAATACGAGTTGAGAAAGTAGTTTTATTATTTTATTATTTTTTAATATTTTTACTTTTTTACTCCAAAAATGGTGAATCATCCCCCATGGTTGAAATCATCATCTTGAATCCTATTGGTTCTTATAAAGTTTATTTATCTTTTACATTTTTCTTAGGAGGCCCATTTTAGACCTCAAAATTCCCCTAATGTTTTATAATATTTGCAGGGTAAATTTGAGTTTATTTTTATAATCATATGACCGAACCTCCAAGTTCTAGTTATGGAAGCAGGGTCTATTAACTGAAAACATAATACCACCCCTCAAGTACAATAGATCACCTAACTGTCTAATCACAACCACCGATGATCAATCCTTGATCTGAATTTTTTTTTTTTTCTCAGGACTTAGACCACAACCATGGGATTGACACATTGTGCATGCATTCAAAAGGCTCCAACCGCATGCCTGAACCTTCCTCCTTGATGTTGGAACAAAAATTTACCAGTTTTGAGGGTGCATTTGCAATATCAGTGCCACATTTGTGGGGTTATACTATAGGCCACTACCTAAAAGAACCCATAAATCTCCAAAATTATGTCTAAAATAATAAAAAGTCTAAAAAATCAATACTAAAGCTTGAGCTTTCCCAATATATGCCAATCAGATGATAAAATTTTCATCAAACAGATAGAACATAATATCTACAAGTCATTAATGTATATGTTATCATGATATTATTAACTTCATCATAGAAGAATCGAGAAGGCTCAATTCCCTCTCAAGCTAGATGCAACAACACTTGTTAGCCCATACATACATTAACCATTCAATAAATTATCAAATCATGAACAATATTCATAGTAAGAGAATATCATTTGACCATGCCTATAACCAACATATAACCCTAATAAATCCATTACAAACCAACCATAAAATCATCTGAATAACTAGTACATGTGCTTATTGTTAAAAATAGGAAAATAACTCATATTAATAATATTAAAATCCAACCAAGTTCGGGTCTTCCATGTACAACCCAACCATAGATTGGGCTGAACCAAATCTCTCTTTTATCCAGTCACCCCCTTACTATATTTGAAAATAGATTGGGTTTGTTAGCGCTCGATTCTGCCCACGAGTGAAAGAAGGAAAAACTCGAGCAACATCAGACAGAAGCTCGGCCCTCGTAAGCCCAGCCCTACGGGGGACGGGGAAAGGGCTCTCTCAGGGTCTATCTCGGCGAGAAAGTCTTCAAATGGGCTAAGATGACCTAAATGAAACACGATATTGATTTTAGGCTAGTAAATTGATATGGATGAGGTTTTTAATAAATGTTGGGGTTTATGCAGGAAGCATGGGATTAAGAGCTTGACATGAGCGAGTTTTAATCAAAGGCACAGTTATTCTATAAGACGAGTAGGAGTGAAATTTAGCAATTAATCGAATTTAAATGGGATGTAAAAGGCTGGCAAGAAAATTTGAAAGGGAATTTAACAATGAATCCCTTTCGGACGGAAAAATACACAAATGCGCGCGCTCCTTGAGGGCGAGGAGCAAATAAATTGAATTACTTGCCTATCTTACTACAAAAAGCATTCGGTGGTGATTATGAATGAAACGAAAAACATTACGAGATTACATATGAAATAGTAGAGAAAACATAAGCTAAACTTCAAACCACGGGAATCTTACAAATCGGAAATTTCACGATATTTAAATTAAAATCTCTGTCAGAGCGTACAATAAAGCTCGTGTTTTTCTCCACGCACCTCTCGGAACTCTCCTCTCTACAACAATGTATAAATAAAATCACATACAGGGAAAACAAATCGACCCCGAAACCGAGGAACTGTTTTAATTGAAATTACGAAATAGAAGAAGTATCTTCTATTCTAAAAACTATTGGGAACCTGAATGTAAGTCTTTAATGGGAGATCGAATCCTATTGATGAATATCTTCATTTCAAATTAGCATTTCGATTTTTGGCCCTTACGTTACATTTTACGCCAAATTTATTGATGTACCAATGAAGGAGACCGAAATCTATCGATGTAACTCCTTTAAATGCATATTTGAAAATAAAAATAGGCCTCAAGTCCTATTTTACGCGTATGATCGATGTATTTGTTCTAATTTTTGTCTTTGACCTTCGCATTTACATTCAATATTTGAATAAAAATTTACTTTTTTAACAAAATGCCCTTTAAGCCTCTGCTTTTTGATTACAAAAATGAAGCAATCAGTGGCAATTTAGCTTTCAATTTCCCATATGAAGACGCTCTACATTTCACCTTGAGATCTCCGGCGCAATTCATTTCTTCTTGCAATAGCTAATCTAAATAAAATCCACGTTTCAGAAGTTTGCTCTCGGGTTGTGAGTCATGAGTTACCATTGGTGAATTGTGTGCACCCACATTTTCGATGAATTCACATAGTGTTCAACATTAACACAGGAGCCATTGTTTAACTTTGTCTCGACTCGCATGTTGGTGTGCCCTTTCTACAACGATTTATCGTCTCTCATGCACCAAGATCCTTGAATTGATCCAACAAAGTGGCATACATAGCGCATTCACTTGCCGGGGTCAGAAAGAATTGCATATCTTGTCTTTCGGCATTTGAAATGCATATTCATGGTGATAAAACCGTAATATTTTGGTCGACGGAGGCGGAGTCCCATTTCATTTGTTTCTTCGTGCATGTTTGGAACAAATATAGCTTACTTGATCGACACTTTTGGAATGGGATTGATAATGATAATTATCAGATGAAGAAAATCTACCAGTTTAAATATCCACACATCCATTATGATAACTCTGAGTATATTGCGGAAAAAGTCAATGGTGAGACATATACAAGGTGCTTCCATTTTGTAAGAGAGAATCACATTCATGCCTCTTGTTTGAGGCGGTGGGGCGGTAGCCTAAGGTATACTGTAAAACAAATTCTCAACCAGATGCAATTTCTTGGTGATTGTTCCATACATTGTCCTTAAGTGCGCGGTATACGTCGGGATGCGTTTTGCAGTATCTTTGAGCATGTGCCACAATGTCATTAAATTGAAACCCACTCCTAGTAATCTCTTCATGTATCTCCATAACATCGAGAGAACTTCAACATATTAGTGCTTCACGATACTATGCGGCCATAACAAATAGAAGCAATATATAGATTCGTAGCCCACTTTCCTACGTTGTACATATAGAAGTCAAGCCAAATACAAAAATGAGATGCATCATCCATACATGCGCGGGCAGGAATGCATCGGAAGGCATACGGAATTTCATAGCAAATATAGACAAAGGACTTGGCTATACTTTCAATTGCAAGATAAAATGCGGAGTGTACTCCATTAGAAGGCTTTGTCGGCTAATTCAAGTATCGTCTACAAGTTCTTGGATTCTGGCTTGAGGATTTTCTTCCCATCGTCCTCATGGTTGAAATGATAATCATATGTAATCTCCTCGCCGGCATTTATATCTCTTACCACAAAGAAAACTACCTTTTTACGAGTTTTCACGAGAGATCACCTTCGCTACACAAATAGGTGAGCATGAATGATTTACAAAGCGAGCAATGCCACCTTTTCAAGTAGCATCAATAATGCTCTCCTTGTATTCTAAAAAAGTAGCATACCCTCATATTACATTTTACCTCGTAGTGATAATTAAGCTTCCCTTTTACATGCACTTTACGGAATCCCACTATCTCACCAACATACTCTACCGGCATTTCACCCTTTGAAACGAACTCGGCGGTATATAACCCCGAGTGCATGGATGCACGATTTGTATACCATCGACGTTTCCGGCCTTACTCTTGTTTGAAGCGAGTACTCCTTACGTAATCGAGTCTTGTTGTCTACATTTAGAGGCTTGATAAGACCCCTTGTGCATGATTTGCGCTCATTAATGTGAAGCCATACATTTATTTGTTCTGTGATACAACCTTCGTCTTTGTTTGTCTCGGATTTCCTTCAAATTTCGGCTTGTATTCTTCCCGACTTTTATGACCCTTGTAACCCTATGTGCGAGCACAAGTTCCTTTCTCGATTTCCAACCGAAGGTTCGCAAGGCAAGGTGGCCAGTTGAGACTATCTCGGGAGCTATTTGTTTTCATATTTCATGATGCATACATCGACTCCATAAAATCCTGCTACGGCTCACCATCATCACCCTCGATCTCACTTTGCAACAAGCCCTTTTAATGTGCACACCGGGGATGAAAAGAGACGAGCATTTCAAAACTCTGCTGGATACACGAGCCACCGGGTCGGTTGCATATAGAGCAAACCGAGTTTCCTTCTAGGAAGAACGGCTCCGGAGACATCAAATATACCCATGGTACTAACATTTAAGCACCTCGTTCCGGGCATCCACGGCCCACAAACCATGTGTATCATATGGCTTTCTTTAAAGGAAATCTTAACAAGTAGTAAATGTCCTCCAATAAGTCCTGAATACTTTTCATAGGCTAGTTGCGGGGATGATTGGCATGAAGTTTAGCAGAGTGACATAGAGCCTTTGCCCATTTGAAATCTTGGTGAATTTACCTCTAACAACGAATCGACAAGGCGAGTCTAACATTGGCTCCAATGGGGATGGCGGTACTGCTTCTTGGAGGTGCCAAGAGGCACGGAAGCTTTGGGAGAGCGAACGGTGCCTCCCAGTCCATTTGGCGATGGAATCCATTATTTGACAAAAGACTAATGACTAAATTTTGAAGCGGCGAACTCAAAAGCTGATTTGATCGAAGAAAACCCAAAATGGCCGAAAAAATGGCTTAACAAACTTCAAACTAAAAGGCTGCCAAATGGCCGGAACAAGATGCTGCCCTTTGGTACTTATTTATTTACAAAATCTACCCTACTGCAACGCAAAAAAATAGATCGAATTAATGCGAAATGCCGGATCAACCATTCAAATCGCTTGAAAATGATCTTGCTTGAGAATGCTTCAACCGGATCACGGATGCGATTCTTGGTAGACCTACATGTACATAATGAATGCAGCTGTAAAAGACAATACGATATATTTTTCAAACTAATAAAACCTTTCCATATGCGTTGCAATGGGATCACAAAAAGCCGGACTCGGTTAATTGCCCCAACTGCGCAATACATACTTCCACATTGCTACAACATCGATGCAAACATACGTAGGCGACTCTATGGTTTCTTGTTTTGAAGGAGAAAGAGTTTCCAAAACACGGGATCTTGAAATCAACAAAATGTTGGATACGATCATTTTAAACCTTTGAATCTCCTTCTCAACTATTTCAACAACTAACTCCCGCAGACACCATTTTTTAGCTTCGAAGCTTCGGAGATTTCAAACATTGAATCAAGACAACGAAAAAATCTTCATTAATTTCAAAAATCATGCTTGATTTCTAACATCTTTTACGGCTTCACAAAGTGCGGGGGTTTGCCACATACCACTAACATTGCATGAATGAATCGGCGAACCTTGGAATCTACCGGATCGGTACAGGTCGCCGGGCGAAAGTTTCGGCCTATATGTGTGCATTGCTTGTCCACCATCGGCAATCGGATGCAGGCTAGATTTCCTTTACGGGGGAGGACGTCCCCGGTATGGTCGCCCTTTATGTTTGATTTAATTCCACTGCGATGATACTTTGCAGAACAGCTGGATCGGTGTCTCTTTTCCTTTCTTCTATGGTATCGGTGAATCGTCTTTAGTCTTTGAAGCTTCTTTTCATTTTACGGGTGGATTGCATGGGCACATCTCGGTTTCTCGTAGGTATTGCTTGTTGACGAAGACAAGCATTCAAATATCCTCTTTGGTATTCATCGACTCTTCCTCTAAATCTGCATCGTTTGCTAGAATGAAATCTTCATCTTTACGAACAAGCTGAACTTTCTCCCCGTATTCTTCATCCTCGGTGAGATAGATAGGCGGATCATCGGGGAGTGAAGAAATGATTTTACTCACTTGTTACACATCATCTCATCTCGTCGGAATCATGACTCACAAAATTCTGCAAAAGAGGTGTCTTAATCGCTGTTGGGCTACGCTCGTGTGGTCTTTGTTCCACTTGTTGCTTTATTCGAAGCGTAGTACAGCTGGCGGCCACGATAATTTAGTTAGAATCTGCGTTTCGATTTGTCGGAATTCATTCTCTTAAACATTTTCTCCATCACGAATCAAGTCTTTGTTCGGATGTAGATGTGAGCTCTTCTTTTATCGTCACTCTTTTCTCTGCTTTCAGCAGGTATGCACCTTCGTTCCAGTTTTCCTCGACATAACAACGATCTTCTACATATCTTCTAAAGTTGGTGGATCATATCCCGAAGATATTATCTCTAGATCAAAGCCATCCCGGGAATTTAAGGAGAAGCGGACTTTTTAGACGGTCTCAAGTCATACGGAATTCGTATACACGTATTGAATCTAATAATATAATCTGAACAGACTCTACGGGATTACGTTTGATGTTTGTATATTACGAAATGTCTGGCGGATCCTTTTTCATCTCCCATCGATCTAAAAATTGATCCTGAAGTTCTTGTAATGTGTTGATACTTCGGGCTTGTAAGAGCTCACAGACCATTTACGAACTTCTCCTCCAAAATTACGGGCAATCTCATTGAAACATTTTACGCATCAACTTCATGCGGATCCGAAATCTGTCATTCGAATGATGTCTTTGAGCGGATATATACTCTGTGGTGTGCCATCAAATGGGGATTTGCTGGTAATCGGCGGGCATAGGATCTAAATTCAATTTTGGTAAAGCAAGAGGTGCAAATGCGTTTATACATGACAGCGGATTGATGATAATCTATTTGTCACAGGAGAAACGGGAGGACTAGGAGCGGTAGGTGTGCGAGTATATGCGGTGGAGATGGAGGAGAAATTACTATGGATTCTTGTCAGAAAACTCGAAAGGTTTGAACGGAATGGTAGGTATAAAGGAGGCTCGGTAAAGGATCGTGAACTAGATGCAAATTCGGATGATTCAAAAGTTTGTGGATCAGATTCGGTGAATTCGGGAGTGTTGGTATCCATGATGGAATTTTGAAATTGTCTATCCAAGTAATGCGAAACAAATATATATTGCAAATCTTTGGTATGATGGATGGGAACTAATAGTGACAACTCGGTTTGAGGAAAAATTTACAAACAAGGATGTTTCAAACGGAGTACATCGAAAATTTCATCAACATATAGTTTCCTGGGGATAGGATGCGGATACGCGTAAGCAATGCGGAACTCCCAAAACTCACTTGACTTTCTCTTTCGAACTTTCTTGACTTCCTTGCCTTCTAAGGATGCTAGGAATTAGATTTGGATTTTCGAATATTTGTTGGTGGATCGGAATTCGATTCGACCTAGTATTCCTTCTTGAAGCAGTGTATTGATCTTCTCGGGATAAATTTCAAGGAATTCTACAAATCCAATTATTTTCAGCCTTTCGACTTCTAGACTCAATCATCCAAAGGGTCTAGAACGAATAAGTATACGGGGTGATTTACAAATCGAGTCTTGCACTCACAAGCTTCACGGTCATTTGGTAAGCATTTATCTACTACGGCTTATGCATAGCAAAAGCGTTTCGAAGCCCTGGCGTGACTTCGGACTCCGTCTAAGACTCATGGAACAAACACATCAACAAGCAAACCATCAATATTTAATCCCCAATATGGTCGCCATTATGTTAGCGCTCGATTACGCCGCAATTTGGAAGAAGGAAAAACTCGAGGCAACATCAAACCAAGCCTTCAGCCTCGTAGCTAGCCCTGCGAGGGACGGGGAGAGAGGAGCTCTCTCTAGGTCTATCTCGGCGAAAGTCTTCAAATGGGCGAGATGACCTACGTAGAAAACAACGATATTGATTTTAGGCTAGTAAATTGATATGGATGAGGTTTTTAATAAATGTTGGGGTTTTACGGGAAGCATGGGATTAAGAACGGCTTATGAGCGAGTTTTAATCAAAGGCGCGAGATTATTCTATAAGGCAAGGTAGGAGTGAAATTTAACAATTAATCTAAATTTAAATGGGATGTAAAGACTACTTAAGAAAGTTGAAAGGGGCATTTAACAATGAATCCCTTTCGGAGCCAGGGAAAGAAAATACACAAATACGACGCTCCTTCAAGGGAGCAAATAAATTAGTTACGCCTGTCTTACTACAAAAGCATTCGGTGAACTGATTATGAATGAAACGAAAAACATTACGAGATTACATATGAAACGATAGAAAACATAAGCTAAACTTCAAACCACGAATCTTACAAATCGGAAATTTGCGATATTTAAATTAAAATCTCACAATCGGAAGCTGTACAATAAAACTCTGTGTTTCTCCACACACCTCTCGGAGACTCTCCTCTCTACAACAATGTATAAATAAAATCCGCTGAGGAAAACAAATCGACCCCAGACAAGGAATTTGTTTTAGTGAAATTACGAGAAATAGAAAAACTATCTTCTCTACAAAAGCTTATTGGGAGCGCAGTCTCTGAAGTCTTTAATGGGAGATCGAATCCTATTGATGAATATCTTCATTTCAAATTAGCATTTCGATTTCTAACTGCCACGTTACATTTTCTGCCCAAATTTATTGATGTACCAATGAAGGGGCCAAAATCTATAGGTGTAACTCCTTTAAATCGCAACTGAAAATAAAAATAGGCCTCAAGTCCTATTTTTCTGCGTATGATCGATGTCTTCGTTCTAATTTTGTCTTTGACCTTGGCATTTACATTCAATATTTGAATAAAAATTTACTTTTTAACAAAATGCCCTTTATTTCTGCTTTTGATTACAAAAATGAACAATCCAGTCAGCAATTTAGCTTTCAATTTCCCCTTATGAAGACGCTACGCATTTCACCTTGACATCTCCGCGCAATTCATTTCTTCTTGCAATAGCTAATCTAAATAACATCCACGTTTCAAGAGCTTCTCTCGGGTTGTGAGTCATGAGTTACCATTGGTGAATTGTGTGCACCCACATTTCGGTGAATTCACATAGTGTTCAACATTAACACACGGAGCCATTGTTTAACTTTGTCTCGACTCGCACGTTGGTGTGCCCTTTCTCTGACGATTTTGTCTCTCATGCACCAAGATCCTTCGGGTGATCCAACAAGTGGCATACATAGCGCATTCACTTGCCGAGTCCGAAAGAATTGCATATCTTGTTTTTCGGCATTTGAAATGCATCTTCATGGTGATAAGACCGTAATATTTTGGTCGACAGACTGAGTCCCATTTCATTTGTTTCTTCGTGCATGTTTGGAACAAATATAGCTGACTTGATCGACACTTTTGGAATGGGATTGATAATGATAATTATCAGATGAAGAAAATCTACCAGTTTAGATATCCACACATCCATTATGATAACTTACGAGTATATTGCGAGAAAAAGTCAGCCCCATTTCGAGACATATCTGAGTGCTTCCACTGTAGAGAGAATCGCATTCATGCCTCTTGTTTGAGACGGTGGGACGGCCTTGTAAGGTATACATTTGTATTCTCAGCCACAAAAGACGCAATTTCTTGATTGTTCCATACATTGTCCTTAAGTGCGCAGTATACGTCAGGATGCGTTTTGCACAGGTATCCTTGAGCATGTGCCACAATGTCATTAAATTGAAACCCACTCCTAGTAATCTCTTCATGTATCTCCATAACATCAGAGAAATTCAACATATTGGTGCTTCACGATACTGTGCGGCCATAACAAACAGAAGCGATATATAGATTTGTAGCCCACTTTCCTCTGTACATATAGCGATCCCGGTAAAATACAAAAATGAGATGCATCATCCATACATGCAACGAGACGAATGCATCGAAGCGGAGCATACGATTTCATAGCAAATATAGACAAAGGACTTGGCTATACTTTCAATTGCAAAGATAAAATGCGGTGTACTCCATTAGAGAGTTTGTCGGCTAATTCAAGTATCGTCTACAAGTTCTTGAGTTACGAAACAAGGGATTTTTCTTCCCATCATCCTCATGGTTGAAATGATAATCATACGTAATCTCCTCGCAGCATTTATATCTCTTACGCAAAAGAAAACTACCTTTTCGAGTTTTTCTGGAATCACCTTCGCTACACAAATAGGTGAGCATGAATGATTTACAAAGCGGCAATGCACCTTTCGAGTAGCATCAATAATGCTCTCCTTGTCTATTCTAAAAAAGTAGCATGCACCCTCATATTGCATTTTACCTCGTGAGTGATAATTAGCTTCCCTTTTGTCATACACGGAATCCACTATCTCACCAACATACTCTACCACCATTTCACCCTTTGAAACAAACTCGGCGGTATATAACCCAAGTGCATGGATGCGGTTGTATGCCATCAAACGTTTCAGCCTTGCTCTTGTTTGAAGCGAAAGTTACTCCTTCTATAATCGATCTTGTTGTCTACATTTAGAGGCTTGATAAGACCTCTTGTGCATGATTTGCGCTCATTAATGTGAAGCCATACATTTATTTGTTCTGTGATACAACCTTCGTCTTGTTTGTCTCGGATTTCCTTCGAAGTTCAGCTACGCTATTCTTCCCGGCTTTTTACGACCCTTGTAACCCTATGTGCGAGCACAAGTTCCTTTCTCGGTTTCCAACCGAGAAGGTTCGCGAGGGCAGGTATTGCAGTTGAACTATCTCGGAATATTTGTTTTCATATTTCCTAGTGATGCATACATCGACCATAAATCCTGCTGCAATGCCATCATCACCCTCGATCTCACTTTGCGGCAAAGCCCTTTTAATGTGCTCACCGGGGATGAAAAGAGAGCGGAAGCATTTCACAACTCTACGGATACACAAACCACGGTAGGTTGCATATAAGGCAAACCATTTTCCTTCTAGGAAGAACGGCTCCGGAGAGACATCAAATATACCCATGGTACTAACATTTAAGCACCTCGTTAGGGCATCCAGCCCACAAACCATGTGTACCATATATGAAAAAGAAACTTTCTTTAAGGAAATCTTAACAAGTAGTAAATGTCCTCCAAGTCTGAATACTTTTCATAGCTAGATTTACTTGAGGATGATTGGCATGAAGTTTGGCAAGGTGACATAGAGCCTACATTTGAAATCTTGGTGAATTTGCCTCGACGTGACCACGACAAGACGGAGTATAACGAGATTAAAAAAATAGAGCCAACGAGGCTTGTAGACGCCAAAGCAACTCAAACCTCGGCCATAGTTATTTCACCCAAGCCGGTCAAACATCAACGATAACAAAACAAACATGGAATCCTCCTTCCTTCTGACTCCAAAGTAATTTTCTTGTACGCACCCATCCATCAAGATTTCTAGGAGAAAATCCATCTACACCCTTGACACTTGGGATTTTTTCCCCATAACGACTCAGCAGATCTAAGTTTATTGACCATCCAAAGCAATAAAAAATAAAGAACACACTACATCATGAATATCGAGGGGAAATACAAAGAGGAACTAAAATCTCATACATTAAATATCATGATGTATTTAAATATCAACAAGTAAATAACACATGCATTTTATTACATAATGTATTCCTACTCTAGATTCTCTTCCAAATTTTCTGTACTCCTTGCTTTGATTCACTTGTATTTTCTTGCTTCCTTGCTTGTGTCTAAGTGCTCCCTCTCTATTCTGCGAGAGCCCTCTTTCTAAAAAAATGATCAAAGTATAGAACTCACAAAAAGCTATGGATTTTTCTCAAAATTATTTTTCTCCTTGACCTCTCATGTATATTCCTTTTCCTTTTCCCTTTTCCCTTCATTTTCTCTCTCTAATTTCCCTTGAATGCATATTTTTATATATTCAAATTCCTTTTCTCTTGCTTTCCTTTAGCTCTTTAAATAAATGTTATTTATTGCCTCTTTTCCTTTCCCAATCCATTTGTAAAATTCTATAGCCATTAATAAACCACAATTTATGCCCACTATAATGTTTTCCCACCATTAAACTTGGAATGCATGCCCCATCACCTTGGGCTTATTTTATTTACATGGAAAATCAGCCATGGGTTGTTACACAGACCTTCCATATAAACCATGTTAGTTGATGTAGAATTGTATGGTGGTGACACCAATCTAGGTTTATGTTAGTGGCTATGCACCTCTTCTATTGACTCTAAATTTCTCTATTTTCTTATAATTTTTTCTATTCTTCTTTGGGTCCCACAATTCTACGGTGGGGAAAATATCAAGGTTTAAATTTCTTCCTTGTGTCCAAAAACCTTTGTGAATCTTGCTAGTTCCTATGTTGACGGCGCCAAAGGTGCACGAAAAAGGGGTTCTCCCTAGTATGAAGTCCCCGATTAAGCCTCACACCATTTAGGGTAGGTGCCCCATCCCGAAATTAAGTTTGAATACCATTATTTTGAGGGATTTTTCCTTGGCTAAAATTTTATATAAGAGATTCAATGAAAATTTTATAAGCAAGTTGACATTGTGAAGTATATAATTTAAATGTATATAAGGTTCTTTCTATGACTATAGTGTAGATAGCCTTCAAGAGAAAATTAAATTTATATTCTAGTAAATAAATACAATAACATGAGAGGATAGTTAGATAACTAGAAAAGTATTTCACAAGATAACAATGATCATAAAGCAAGTAAAAATGTATATTGACAAGATGCATACCCAATCCAATGAAATAGTTCATTTTCATTATTATTATCTAACGAGGAAATATATACCACAAAACAATGAAATTATAGTCAAACAATTATTCATGACATATGCATGAAAGTGTGTTAGCTCTAGGACATTCATATATTAAGTGAATTTCTCAATATATATGATTGAAATGTTGTCTCACTAGAACTAATAGTGGAACATTAATTCATTGTTTTCTCATCGAAAGAAAAATCTTCTCTCTTATTCCAAGTTGGAGAAGCGAAGGTGAAAACTACCTAGTCGTTTCTCTTGATGTATGAGGTGTATTTATAACAAATGAGGTGACTATCCACCTCATGTGACTCGTTACCACCCTCATGACTCTTGAGCTCCTACTATGTATTTTGGAATTCCTATGTGACCTTTGAGCTTCTACATGAATTTAGAGCTTTCTAGTGACTTTTCACATTCCATGTGGGACTCTTAGGATTCTAAACATTTTACATGTTCTTATTTATTTTTGAAAATACATTATTAAATTCCATAAATAGTCTTGGAAAATATGTTGGAACATATGATTTTTACGTGACATTTTGAGAAGCCATAACTGAGTGATGGTGACATAAGACTTCATTTCATTAAGGGCAATCACCTCTCTTTTTTGTTATGACTTTGACTTATTCATGATTGATCTCTTCTTGTAATTTATCTTCACTCTCGAAAGGTCTAGATTAGTGCTAGAACCTTCCAATTCAACATGAGTTTCCATCTCATTGTCATGTTCTAGGATTCCTTCATGTAAATAATGATGGTTCTTCCTTTTCCTCCTTCCTTGCAAGTTATATCTTGTAGCCTCTCCTTGATGCCTTCCTTGAACATCACCTTTCCTTATTGGAATGATGACACATGAAAATAAAATTTACTCTTGACAAGATAAGATGAGTCAAAAAAATATATTCTACCTCTTCTTGCTTGTGGAAAGTGTTGACTATGATGGGGAATGGCAACACATATTAGGAGAGAGAAGCTAGGAATTATATATTTGGTCTCGGTAATGACCAAGGGGGTGACCATGTTATCCATTTGAGGCATGAAATGTGAAATAATGAGAGGGTATTTGAGGGTTTTGCGTATTGATCAAGTGAAGGAGACGGGTGATGAGCTTGTTAAGCGACGATGCACAATGTGTAGTGTAGGGAAGATGAGGTGGTGATTACATAGTTGAGCTTCACATGGAATAATGGATGACCTCATTATCCACTCCCGTATAATTGAGGCAATACAAGACAAGGTAATGTGCGGTGAAGGGGTTTAAGTTAGTGGGAGAGAGATAGGACTAGCCACTATAAAAACACAATGCACGGAGATTGAGAGAAGACTCTATGATTACATAATTTGAGGGTTTCATTGGCCTCTAGATGGACATACTACCCACTATAACTACAAAATGTGTAGTAAGAGGTTCTCTTGGTGAAGGGGATTGTGTGGTTAACTTGAATAAGTAGTAGAAGGCTAGTTCATTATACCTTGAGGATGCTCACTTCACCATAGAGGGGTTAAAGCCTTTGTATTTATGAGAGCTCTACCCCTCGAAAGCGGTGATCGAAGAGGAGTTCCATTTTCCACTAGAATTTCACCATGCAAAATGGAGGAAACAAGAGCTCAACCTTGGGCACAATTTTTTGGAGTATGTATGAAAAGATTGAGGTTATAGTTCAATATTTCATAATGTGTTTTTATAAGATGATACCCTTAGGATGGTGTAGTGTCAAGTTGTAGGAGGTAAGGGATGCATCCTTGCTAGCTAATAATGTGTAATATATCCATACAATAGCTAAGAATTTAGGTATGAAAAGTGTGAAGACAAGGGAAAGCCCATAAATGGGTAAATGTTGGATTAGTGGAACAAGAGATAAAATATGATACAAAAAAAATTATAAAACATATTCACACATATGTATACCATCGAGAACACAAGCCAAGATAATTCACATTACATAAGATCCACTTGCATACCTTGAAATGACATCAAAGTGACACTTATTTATGAATGTAACAATTGAAACATAGGTTTGTGACACTTAAAAGGAAATGAGTTTGAAAACAAGTGTTGAATCTGACCAAAAATTGTCTTGAGCTATGGGAGGGTGTATAGCACATATTCTTACGATATATAAGATCAAATAATGCGAGAAGAGTGTGTTAGAGCTTCCTCGGATTTGTGTGCTAAAGTGCAACACATGCGGTAGTGAAAGAAATCAAAAGTGACAATTGCAACAATGAAATAAATGAAAGAAACACTTGCAATAGCTAAAGAATGTGAAAGTGACAAATGTGAAAGATAACGAAAGAAAAAGTGATACTTGCAAAAGTGAAAAAACGAAAAAGTGATAGTCGCGAAAGTGAAAGTGACACTTATGAAAGTAAAAGAAATAGGTGAGAAAATTCCCCTTTGTGATAATAGTACACTCCTGAAAGTATGTAAACTTTGTAATGGGAACATAAACTAGTACTCGCTTCTTTAAGTAGCAAAATATCATACGATTTTGCAAAGGCGATTAGAATAGTCATCTTTTTAGCGTGTTTTTACACATTAAATTTTTTGACGTATTAAGCGCTAATAATTATTTTCCTAAATTTAACGATTTTTTTGAAGTACTCGTCTTATTCCTCTTCCTTTACATTTTTGTGGTGAGATATTTAATTTTTTTTGCAGTGTTAAGAAAAAAAAACAAAATTTTAAAGTTTTGATCATACATCTAATTATATGTTCTTAAATAATATTTCATTTCCCATGAAATAATTGTCACTAAAAACACAAAATTTTTAGCAAATTTACATAAAAAATACGGATTTTGAATATGGATATAAATTTGAAAAAATACACATTTTGAGTTTTTTTGCTAAAAGTGACATGTCAAATAAGCCATTTTATAGAAAAAAATTAACGAAATAAGTATAAACATTAGCAATTTTTTATGAATTTTACGTCAAATAATAATAATAATAAAAGCGAGACCAAGGCTACGCCGGCCCACGAAACAACCACCCCCTCGAGCCACCCGGCGGAATGGCTAGAGCCGATTCTAAGAATTGGCTATGAAGCAATCTTTGCCGGTCAGATCGATGGCCAAGCACAAGGGGACAACAAGGCAGCCAGAACTTCGTCGGCCCATGATGAGGAAAATACGATTCTTTGAATCGAGATTTTCCCAAGCAGAACAAATCCAATTCTAAAAATCGGATTTCCACGGCCGGTTGAGCCTACCCAAAGGCTTGAGGGCCACAATTTTTTTATTTTTATATAATTTTTATTAATTTTTTTTAACTTTTTAATTTGTTTTAAGTTTTTTAAATTTTTTTAATGTTTTTATTAAGTTATTTTAATTTTTTTGTAATTTTAATTATATTTGTATTCAAATTTTTCAAATTTTTTTTAGTTATTTTAATTGTGATTATTTTTTAAATTTGTTTTAGTCTTTTTTTTAGATATTTTAAATTTTTTAAATTTTAATTTTTTATATTTTTGTATTTTTCAATATATATATATATAGGCTCGAGAACGGCCAGTGGTGGCTTGTGGGCAGCGAAGTGACAGCTCTGTCGACTACCCTTTGAGGCCACCGTGATTCATGGCCGATTATTTATTTTTATTTTTATCTTTATATTTGCAAGTTAATGTCTGTCTTTCTATTTCTATGTTTGATGGATTTTTTATATACTTTTATATATTTTATTTCTTATTGTCCCCTTTTTAAGTTTTATATTTTTTTCTAATATATATTTTTATTTACTTATTATTATTTTATTTTAACTTCGTTTTATTATTATTTTAACTCTTGTTTTTATTTATGTGTAGAATTTTTTGTTTTCATTTTTTCACAATTTAATTTTAAGTTTTTTTTATTGATGATACTTTATCCTTTACATGGTATTTCAAAATGTTGAAAATTTTTCCTTAAAAAATAATGTTCTTAACATCTTCACTTTTTGTTTTGAGGGAGTTTTTGGCACACAAAAAATTAGTTTTCACTTTACCATTTTTTAAACATGTTCAAAATTTAACTTTCTGAAATAAAAATTTTTATTCCGGCATACGCCACTTTTCATTAACAAAGTTTGTTTTTTCATGGGTTTTTTTCTTGAAGTTTACGTTTTGAGTTTATAACTCTCTTTTCATAGTTTACATTTTTCACAACTAAGTCGGAAATCATTTAGAATTACCGAGTGACTATCCATAAGATTTGGAAATGGATTGTCCCTATCAACTATACGAAATTACTATCATAAAGATACACAATGTGCGGGAACCAGGCAATTATTGACACTAAGAGTTTGCCATGATCACTATTTCTAGATATTGGCAACATTAATCTTAAGGAATATGCAATTATTATCATCCCATGTAGACATTGACTACTAATCTTGCTATAAAGAGTCATGGTTTTGAATGCATAAAAAGAAAAGCATGTGTAAGAAAGACACTTCAATAGTTAGAATCTCGGAAAGCTTAAAACTTAAAAAAAGATCGAGCGGACCACAAGGTGACTATGATCGACTTGTAACGATAGATTATGAGGTTATAAAGGATGCTCCAAAAATTCTAGTGTAGGAAAAAATTGGAGGTTTCACGGTGACAACACCCTATTATGAAAATTGTAAAATGTTTGAGTGAAATATTTTTGTAAAAATATTAAAATTTATAATAGATTTTTATATGGTATATAGAAAATTTTAGCTATTTTTAGGGTAAAATAATTTTATCCTATAAATTTTGGAAACTAGAGAATCATTTTTGTAAAAATAATGGAAATTTATCTTATTTATAGGTATTAACCAATAAAATCATCCTTTGTTTAATACCATAAATAACGCATTTTAGAAATTTGGGAGGCCAAGGGCTACTAAGGTTAGTTGAATTTTCTACTATGTAGATAGTTTTTTCCAATGAGCTAATGAGAACCCCAATCATATATTGTATGAGAATTATTTTCCCCTAAATTTGTTGTACACAATATTTAAACACCACCTTTTTTTAATTCCATTATTTTTTTTAATTCCATTATTTAAACCTATTGTGACAAGCATTGTGAATGCATGTATATTCCATCTCTCTCTCTCTCTCTCTCTCTCTCTCTCTCTCTCTCTCTCTCCGTTCTACTCTTTTCAAAGATAAATGTCCCCGCCATTTGATGAAATTATGTTCTATCGTATTATTTCTATCTCATTTACTAATATAAGTTGGGTTTTAAACCATATTTAAATTATGTTCTTTTTTGTGTGTTTCATCTTATTTCCTATTTGGTACGGTGGTGCATGGTCAAAAATTTATATAGGCACGTTAAAAATGAAATTTCCTCTAATGTCCCCATTCCACGATTTATGTGAGAAAATCCTTTTTCGGGGGATTCTTTACTGCTTTTATGAATCAATGAAACCTTCAATAATGGACCCTTACACACCTACATAGATATGTTCATAGTTGGGATTTCTTGGAGGTTGAGGTTTTGTTGAAATTTGCAACAAGAAACGGTAAAATTGGCATCCACAAACAACATCCGAAATGGCTACCACGGAGGCTTTTGATTTAATCATTTCTTAATTAAATTGAAAGAAATGTGTGTCAGAATTATTAATTTATTAAATAAATTAGACAATAAATTGTAATCTTATCTCATAATCACTTGTAATAGTTAATTGAGTGTGATAGACGTGGTTAGCTCATGAAATTCGGAGTTGAACATGGTTAGTGAGGAATGTAGAGTGATTCTATTTTTTTTAGAGTGTGTAGTTAGTGTATTAGTTTAATGCATGTGAAATTAGTTAACTCAATTAAGTGAGTTAAATTCGGTGTAACTAGTTGTACTGTGAATGTTAAACTGATGAGTTCAAGTGAATTAAATATGATTTAGTACATCACATTGATCTATCAGAGTAGTCGATGGGCTACTATTAATAGTTGCATGCATGTAAGTTACGTGTAGAACCTAGTTGAGACGGAAGTTAAAGTTATCATCGGTTATTATTTATAGAAATTTCTCGGGCACAATTATATACACCATAGGATGCCATTGATGTATTGCACATTCAAGGAATGCTAATTATCATAATCAATAGGGATACTTCCTAGGGATAAGTGAGAAAGGGTGGAGCTAAGGAAGAGTGAGAATTGGCTAAGCTGATGGACATTTTTTCTTAAAAATAGCTAGACAATTTTGAGATGGGTGAGTGGTGATGGGGATAGTCTCGGGGATTTTTCTCAGTGTGAGAAATCCATTGTGTAACATGATTATTTGACTATGTAAAATATATATTAGAGGGGTTTTTAGCGGTTATTTCACCAAGACCATAATGTGTTCTGTGATTGATAATTGTCTTTCATTACTTGGTGTGATTGTGCGATCATGTTTATTTTCCACAATTAGTGCAGAAGGATTTAGTATCTTGCTCTAGTATATTGCATGATTGGATTAAATCCATTGGTATGTCTATATTGTTTCTTATAATTTCTACATGGTATTGGAGATGTATTAGGGATTTTGTACATGGTATTAGAGCGGGAATTATTTGGGCACGCGAATTTGAAAAGAATATGTTTGAAAAGTTTAATGGAAAATTTTCAAAGAAAAAAGAATAGCATATTTGGATTCCTTGCAAAAAAATACCCAAATTGAAAAAATAAATTGGTCAAATCGGAGCTCGAGATGATGGAGATATAATCGATTTAAAATAAACTCTTTTTTAGAAAATTTTGCAACGGTGAGATAAGTACAATGTGCGTGAGTCAAGAAATGAAATAAAGCCAAGGGAGAAGTCCCAAGGCAAAGAGGAAATGGTGAATCTTCCAAGATCAGATTTTTCACTCTCACGAGCATGGGCACTATTGTTCGAATTTTTCACAAAAGAGGCGAGCGAAGGAGCCTCCCGGTTACGAGAGAAACGAATTGAAGCATTCGCTTCATAGTTACGCTTGATTTTACTATCATTGCATGCATGGTACGTAGTGTAATGGGATGCATGTGGTATTTAGACAACGATGCCTCTTTCCATATGATGAGGGATAAAGATCTCTTCGGTGACTTGGAGGAGAAGGACCTCCGGCACATAACATAGAGTTTGGAGATGACAACGGGTACATCATGTTCGTCATAGGTATAATTACCTTCTTTGAGGAGAATGGCTCCCATCTTAGACTAGCGAATGTTTTGTATGTTCCGGGCCTAAAGAAGAATCTTGTCTTTGTAGAAGTATTGGAAGACCATGGTTATGAAGTGATGTTTAGAAAAGGAAAAGGTGTTTCCTTACACACATAGCCACGGGACGGGTGAAGCATATCGGTTCAAGAGTCCGGAACCTATATGTTCTTGAGGTTGAGGATGCATACGAAGGCTTGAGGAGAAACCACAATGGTTAATGACTTGGTGGTTGACAAGGAGCAATTATATCCCAACATGCAACCTCGGAAGTAGTCTCGGAAGGTTTTGGAGCGACCACAATTGGAGAAGCGAGATAGGTGGCTAGGAGTGGGAAGAGTCACTTGAAGCCGAGAGACCTCTGGAGGGGATAATTTTGAGCCGGAAAGGGGGAGGGAGTACATGAAGCTATACCTCTAGGTGTGAGGTGGAGTCGATGTACGGGAATTAATCCCAAGAAGAAATTGGGTAGGGTTCATTAATATGGTCTGTCTCATGGATCAGAAGCATGTCTACGAGCGCCCTAGCGAGAAATATTGGTTAGATTAAGATTGTAGTCGGATGTCGGGAGGACAAAATCGGAAGTGAGCGAGTCTTGGATACTATAGTGCGGTCCGGTGTTGGTAGCGAGTGTAGAGTGCGGGGATGCGGATGTCGGTAATGGAGTGAGTCCAATAGACATGTGCGGTGGGATCCGGTAGTCATAAGACTACGATGAAAAATGAATTATACTAATTCATTTTTTTGAATTCTATTCGAGTTTAAGTGATGCATGGAGAAAATTCCAAGGTGCCGGATCGGGATAGATTCATTCCTTTCTTGTTGAGAGAGAGTGTTGAAATTTGCAACAAGAAACGATTAAAATTGGCATCCAATAACATCCAAAAAATGGCATCGAGAAATGGTTACCATGGAGGATTTTGATTTAATTTTTTAATTAAATTAGAATAATTTGGTGTCAAATTTATTTATCCCTTAAATAATTTGGAAAATAAGTTGTAATCTTACCTCATAATCACTTGTAATAGTTAGCAGAGTGTGATAAACTTAGTTAGGTCATGAAATTCGAGTTGAGGGTGGTTGGTGAGGCATGGAGTGATTATATTTATTTTAGAGTCCAAGTTGAAGTTAGTGTATTAGTTTAATGCATGAGAAATTAGTGAACTCAATTATGAGTTAAAGTCTGTCTAACTAGGCGCCAATTGATTGTTGAACTAGTGATAGGTCAAGTGAATTAAATATGATTTAATTCACATGCGATCAAATCTATCAGTATTATTGATGATTTATAATTAATAGTTGCATGCATGTCGATTCGATGAATATCTAGTTGAGACATAGGTTAAGGAAATTATACATCGGTTGTATTTATAGAAAATTTCCCAAGCATAATTATATACAACATAGGATTCCCTTGATGTATTGCACACCTCAAGGGAGGCTAATTATAATAATTAATGGGGACTAATTTCCTAGGTATTTCATGAGCATGGCTAGGCTAAGGAACGACTAATAATTGTTAAGTGTTGGTCAATTTTTCCTAAGAATTGCTAGACATTTTTTAGTAGGATCGAGTGAGACGATCGGGGATAGTGCGAGGATTTTATTTGTATGAGAAAAGAATTGTATTGTTTCATTATTCTTTGACTATGTTAAATATATGATAGGGTTTTGGGCGGAGAGATGATTTCCCCAAGAACATATTGTGGCATGTGATTGTGCAACCATGTTTATTTTCCGCAATTAATTTGTAGAAGGATTCGGTATCTTGCTCTAGTATATTACAAGATCGGATTAAATCCATTGTTATATACATATTGTTTGTATAATTTTACTTGTTTCTCTTGCTTTAATCCCTGAAACAACATAAGCTCTCAACTATAGATTAGACACAAATTGAGATCAACCTCATCCTCGACCATTTTCCCCAACATTTATGGGTGAATGCGGGAACATGGGTTACTTTTGGGCCAAATTTGGGGTTCTAATTTTTAAATTTTACTTTTTTATCGAATTGAATGTCTCAAATTCATATATTCATTTTGAATTTTTATTTGGAGTTAACGGGAAATTTGTGGAGAAATTTGTTTTTGTCCTAATCAATGCAAATAATTTTAGTGTTGTATAATATGTCAATTTTTCTACTAAATTAAATTCTTGTCTTTACATATTTTCGCACATCTTAAGAGGTATGTGTATGTTCACATAACATAAATTTATCTAAATATGTCTCTCTCTCTCTCTCTCTCTCTCTCTCTCTCTCTCTCTCTCTCTCTCTCTCTTATGAGCATGTTCTACGGAAGAGAGAGTTATATTTTGATATTAAAAATACATTTTTTTAAGAAAAATTATATTTTTATTATTTTTCGAAAGTTTGATGAAATACTATATCAATTGCATTATGCCAACATGTGTTTGCGTAGATCTATTGTTTAATAAGTTAAAAAACCAATAGTACTATTTTGTAGAGAATCGATAAATGAAGGTATTTGTATTTTTTTAATTTTTTTCTTTCGGTATATTTTATGTTATTGATTATTTTCAGCTTCTTTGAAGTTTCCAAAAAAAATTTCAAGTATTATGTTTAAAAGAAATTAGAAAAGAAATATCATATGAACTAAAATTTCAATCTCATGTGACATTGGATGGAGGATTCCTTCTGAATCTCACATGATCAACTCATCATTTAAGGACAAGTGCCTAAATTCCCACGGGTGAAAAAATGGTGATGTAGAGAAATCTACAAAGGAGGAGCTAAAAATTTGTTTTTTATTCCTTAGCCGGCTAGGTACGAGTGCTTAAAAGCACTTGATCGTGCGTTTGAGATAAATTTTCAAATAAATCGATCGAACGCAAACCCTCGGTCAGCCCTTAATGTGATTAAATGGATTCTTGATTGATCTATCATAATTATATTAGAAAAAAAGAATCCTTTGAATAAGTGTCTTTAAAATAATGATAAATGATTTATTCAATACTTTTTTATAAATATTCAAATATATTCAAACTCTAATTTTATTTAATTATAATCAGCTTTATTTTATTTTTCAAGAAAACAATTATAATAATATATGGATAAATTTGTATAAAAGATTTTTACTTTACTTTTTAAAATTTGGAAATTTTAAAAAATTGATAATTTTTTTATTGTGGGCACGATAATTTTAAGGGGCTTGATTGTGAGGAAATCTCCACAGTTAAGCATTCTTGAGCTAGAGGAGTTAAGGACGGGTGACCTCTCGGGAAGTCATGATTATCGGGTGCAAGCACGAAAAATGATGATTGACGATATGTGATTCATTCACTACTTCGATACCACTTCTTCACCTATGACATCACTCGATGCAATGAGTGCTAAAGTGAGGTATTAAAAAACCATATGAAATTAGTTAGTTATGACTACCTCTTAGGAAATGGTCATTCTTTGAATGACACTTAACGAGGTTAAATCCCAAAAATGATATCTAATATAATGCACTACAAAAACCCTCATACTTAAATACAAAAGAGTGAGAGAACTATAATTGAATGGTTCATGAGCGCGTACTTGTAAGGTTTTGCAAATGGGGTAGCAAGATAAGTGGGCTTGATTGTGGGGAAAAATCCATAGTTAAGCGCACTTGAAACAAAGGCGTTAAGGACGGGTGGCCTCCGGGAAGTCTTGGTTATTGAGTGCAAGCCCCGAAGTGATGATTGACGCTATGTGATTCATTTCACTAGTTTCAGTCCCACTTTTTCACCCTTGTGAGCATCATCTGACGTACGTACGTGCTAAAGTGGAATATTCAAAAATCACGAAATTAGTCGGTTATGACAACCTCTCATGGAAATTGTCATATATGGATTACTTAATCTTGATTGAATCCCAAAAATTATATCTAATTTGTTTATTTATTTGATTTTAAATATAACATGTTTTTATAATTTATCAATTTTTAACATTTTTATTTTAAAAGAAAATCAATAAAAATAAATCAGATAATAATAATAATAATAAACTAAAATAAATTATTTCCCACTCACGATTATGAATCTATCCCCATCAGTTAACTTGAAATATGTCAGATTATAATACAAAGATTAAATGCTAATTATAAATATTATATAGTATATTATTCATTAATTATTAAAAAAAAATCATATATTATATTTTTTCAAATCATGACTTTAAATTTTTGTAGATTTTATAATACAATTAATTTAAAAATAATTGCTTACAAACATTTAAATCTAAGATTACTCAAATTCAAATTACTCAAATAATGTTTTGAAATTTATGATTTCTTTATGTTTGTTATTTTTAAAAATATATATTACATGCATAAGTGAGGAGTAAATTTTTTTTATATATACTTCACTTTTGCGATTTGAGGAAAAAATTGAGTGCAATCAAATTTTACAAGTTGTGAGGAGATTGCAATAACCACAAATACCATTGCATCCATTACAACTATATTAATTATAACTTTGAACTATTACAACTCCATTAATTATTATTTCACTCCATTCTTTCCCTCAACAAGTGGATATATATATATATATATATATATATATATATATATATATATATATATATATATCTTTGATTTTAGTAAATATTATTGTGGCCGGAGGGAATAATGTGTCATCATTTATTAAATCTTAGTGAATTTTATAAATTATACATTTCCGCTAACATCAAATTCACATGTTTGAGTTACAAGTATTTAGATTATAATAAATTGATCATTTTTCTTATGTTTAATCAATTTAATTTTTTAAATATATTTATAATAATTGTATTAATTAAATTATAACATAGAAAATTAAAATCATATTAACAACTAATGTTTAAATTATCAAATTTTAAATATAAGAATATTACAATTTTAATTGCAAGTAGGATAGAATCCTTTTTCTAAGTTCTACACCAAAACTCTAGAAATGAAAATTAATCCACACCGTTGTTAATTCCCTATTCAAATGTAGTTAGTATAATTTAACCATTCAATACTTACAATTTAATTTTTTTTATATCATTATTGATATTCACATAAATTTCAAAATTGTTAATGATGATAAAATTAAAAATTTACATGTATGTGTATATGTATATATAAATCAAATATATTATAGGGTATATGTATGAATTTGTGTATCTTTAGGCTCGATCGGACCCTAAATCACGATCGAAATCATGATACCTCGGGTTACACAAGAGCTCAGCAAGTTTGTTTTAATGCTCGATAAAACCAATATTTAAGACCTAAAACAAATTTATCGAGGGTTCACATGTTGTTCGGTCAAGAGAACTTAAAAAGGGTCAATAAAGCTATTTTTTTTCACCCACAACGCACCTCACTTGAAAAAATATGTATGCTAGATTCATGCATAGACCCTTATGTCGAATGCCCCAATGGAGCTTTCGACGGGACCCACACACGAGGTTGAGTGTTGGGATTTATTTGTGAAATTGATGGAACAAAATAAATTTTGAAGGACCAATATCCGACTACTACTTTATCACTTAAATTTATGATGAATAAAACTAATAATTTCACATTAATGAAACTCTACTCTTCCATAAGGATTTATTATTTAGAATTAAATTCTTTGAAATCCCTTAATAAATATTCAACTTACCTTTACTAAAAAAACATATATTTCTTCTAGCATAAAGCATTCCTTCAAATAGGAGAATGGTAAGAAACTAGGCTATTGTCCTTTTTGCTTCATTGAAGAACGATTTGGTGTAGAGAATTCATGTCAAGAATGAACCACATGAAATTAACTCGACATATAAATATCGAAAACAATTAATAATGAGGTAAATCATTCATAGCGTAATGAGAATAATTCCTTTTTTTCTCTTTGCCTGCCTTCATCTGCATGAAATTCACATACATATACATAATATGAAAAAAGAAAATAATCATCAATCGCCTTGTAGGTAGCATACTAACAACAAAGATCAACTTTACACTCTTGAAATCCATTTTTCATGTCAATTTTTATGTAAAAAGTTATTGGGAGAAAAAAATTAAGACGAACTATATGATATTCATGGCGGGACTCACTAGGGAGGATTTTTTTTGGTGCCCTTAAGGAGAAATTATACCCAATAGGGAACTATGGTGACGATACAAAAACATGGGAAACCCTATGGCAAGAGAGAGACTAGATGGTGCTAAGGTACACCAATATTTTCAAATAGTTATGCTCCAAGCTTGAGTATCAAAAGAATTCGAGTAGTTCGTTTTTCTAATATAATATTGTGGTATATGAAAGTACATCCAAATAAATATTGATTTATTGTACATATCTTTACCGAGCCACTTATCAATAGCCTATAAAAATAAGATAAATTGAACCACAAAAATAATATGGATTTCGGGTTTGAAAATAGACTTCAATTGAAGCTTGGGAAAGGTGGCCCAAATTTAAAAGAGCAAGGAAAAAATAAAAAGAAAATGAAACCTCAAGACCACCAACCCATGTTGTATACAAATAAGGATAATGGGGGAGTTGAAAAGGATGCTAGAAAGAGGTGTGGGTTACACATAGTCTTGTGGAACAAAACTAATTCATGATGCTCAAAATATTATTGCTAGAAAATATTAAAGTAAGGGAAACATAATCCGGCTCTAATTTGTGTTTATAACATGATAAAGGAAAGGATATCATTCCTACAAAACATAGTGCTACCATTACGATGTTGAAGCTCCAACAAATAGAGTTAGAAGATCTTGAAGAGAGTGCCTCTTCGATACCGTGATCATGGATAGACATTTCATCATTGATGGCATGAACTAGAAGAAACTAATCTCAGTCAATATCATTCATATTTTTGGGCATGTGTTATATACTTTCCATAACTAGCCCCATGCCGCATACATTGCGCGGGCGTAGCGGGGGATCACAAGGGGGAGGCGGCCCCCACTGTGTGGGGTCACAGGCGAGCGCCCGGCAGGGGCCACACACCTGGTGTGCGGACCCACTCATAGGTGGACAGCCCATGTTTTGTGCATGAGTTTGGACATGGTTTAGGGTACAATGGTTTCGGCCCTGGTATTTTGTAGATCCGGTCAAGGGAACTACGGTTATGTTCTAATCCGGGGGTTAATGGATTGGGGTTTATGTATGCTTCGGCATGTATATATATGTGTTGTAACACAAATGAATATAATAGAAAAATCAATTTGGTCATCTAGATTTTGGATCTAGGGGGAAAATCTCGGTGTTTATATGTTTTATGTTTTATGCTCTCGCTATTGTTTATTTTGTTATAATATTCGTTTGTAGATAATTTCTATTCGAGGTTAAAACCCCTGCATTGATGTGAAGCTATTTCGGCTTCAGAGACGCCTTTACTGTGCCCGGGCTTTTTGCTACGGACTTGAGGTATACCTATTGGTGGGCGTCTATGAGGATCGATTCTTGCGGTGAAAGGAATTGTGACGACGGAAGAATAGAGATGAGAAATTTGACGGTCGAGGTTTGAGTTGTGGAAGATCAAGATGGAGGGAATCGCGGTGGATAGAATGATGGGTCATGATAGATCCGGAGTACTAAACCAACGATAATATCAAATGAAATTTGGAAGAAAGCTGGATCGGAAGGATAAAGTCTGCAATATGGTTGTGTCTCGGATTCAATATTTTTGAATGTATGCGGAAGCTACGGCAAAGAATTTGGGAAAAACTTAGGAGGACTTTGTACCAATATAAGTCTCTGGTGAATAATTTTATTTTCTGAAAAATTTGTATAACCTGAGGATGAACGTGTGACTCGGTGATAGAGCATACAGATGCCTTCAATAATGTGGTAAGTCGGCTATCATTTGTTGATATTAAAAATCTCATATGAAGATAAGTGCATCGGTTTTTTGTGTTCTCTACGAGAATCGTGCAGGATAGTCAGTTGTGCAATGGTAAGCAATAAACTACCTTGAATTTTGATGAAATTGTCACCAGTAACTTTGTGAAGGAAATGAGATGGAGAAATATGGAGGCCGAAAAAGTGGAGATGCCATCTGCAACTTATGAGACGTCCCAAACGAAACAAGAATAAGGTTCAAGTGGGAGATCCAAATCCCAGGGAGATGTAAATGTCCTAGAATTTGTAAATGTATGATGGAAATGCGGAAAGGAAGGGCACTTTCTAAAAAGGGCTGGAATCTAGCTCCTAGAAAGGAAGGATACGATGATGCTCCTTAGAGGAAAAGCCTCGGATGAAGGTGGGGATGTGTATTGGCTTCTTCTTCAAATACGGATGTAGATCATGAGTCATGGTTGATTGACTGGGTGCATCTTCACTTCCACTCCCGCAAAGGGTAGTTTCTGATATGAAAAATATGATGGTGATGTCTTCCTGGGATGATAGGAAGGCCAAAATCCTTCGGATGTGGAAGGTAGAGCTTCAAAAATTTGCAAGGTGGAAGGATTAGAATACTGCAGTGTTGTATATTCCTACATTTGTGAAATCTGATTTTTGTAAGCAAGATGGATGATGCGGGTGTAAAAACATTGTTGAAAGATTCTGCAAGATGGTTGAAGACAATGAGTAATGTCAGGGAGTTGATTTAGAAATGTATCCTGGCTTCTAATTGCTTGTTATTGATAAACATGTAACGAGTTTTTGGTTCTGAAATTGAGTGGAAAGCCTAGTTGTCTGCGGAGAAAATACCATGTTATGGCATGAAAGGGTTGGACATATTGGAGAGGGGGGCCTTCGGATGCGCATAGAAATGTTATGATAGAAGGTATGTCTAATTGTCTCTGGATTTTAGGTTACGTGAACATTGAGTATATGGGAAGCATAATCGGGTGATTTTTCCTTGGTGCTAAGAGGGCGAACAAGATATTAGAACTTGTGCATAGTGATGTGTTTGGGCTTGTGTCGGTTCCATCAACGGGAAAGTCTATGTACTATGTTTCATTCATAGATGAATTCTCAAGGGAATACATGGATATATTTCTTGAGGGATAAATACGAATATTTTGACAAATTTAAAGAATTTAAGGCTCGGTAGGCAGACGAGAGAAGAAGATAAAGGCGTTGAGGGTGAGATAATGGTGGGGAGTTCTACGGAAGGAATTTGAAGAGTTCGTATGAAGTGTGGTATATCATGACAAATACCCCCACTCCATACACACCTCGAAAAAAATGGATTTGTAGAAAGAATGAATGGAACAACGTGGAAAAGGCAAAGGCGCTGCTCAGCGGGTACCGGAGTTAGGACAAAATTACGGGCGAGCGTGCATTGCATCTTTATCTAGTTGCGGATCACCTTCATCGGTGTTGGGAGGATAAGACTCCACATGAGGTATGGAATGGTAAGAAACCCTCTCTTTCACATCTAAGGAGTATTTGGATGTGATGCACATGCATGTTCCAAAGGAGAAAAGGACCCGAGTTGGATAATAAATGCGAAAGGTGCATCTTTATTTGGTATAGGATGGTTTAAAAGGTTACAAGATTTGGAACCCGAGGAAAACGAGAAGGTTATTGGCCACAACGGAGATGTAGTGTTTAGAGAGGTGAAAGATGTTGTTAAACATGAAATCATGCAAATGAACCTAAGAAGATAGAGTTTGAGCTAAAGGATTATGAATCGGACTCTACGGTAGAAGAGAAGATTCGGAAGAGGAAGAGCCACAAACTCCGGCTTTGAGAAGATTAGTTGAAAGAAGGCAACGGAAAGTGTGTCCATCACACTTTTCTATTCGGTTGCCCTAACTAGTAGATGATTATCTGACTGTTAGGGAGGTAGTAGATTCGGAAGGATGGAAACTCGGAAAGGAGGCCATGGTTGATGAAATGGAATCCTTTACCTGAAAAATAAGGCATGGGACTGAGTGGAGTTGTCGGTGGAAGGAAGCACATCAAGAGAAAATGGGTTTTTGGAGAGGAAGAGAAGATGAATGTAGAAGGCAAGATGGAGAAATACAAAGCTTGGTTGGTAGCAAAAGGTTATTCCCAAGTGCCGGGAATTGATTTTGGTGATATTTTTCTCCTGTTGCAGGGATTACTTCTATTAGATTACTTTATCTGTTCTTCTTTGCATTTTATTCGAGATAGAATAGATGGATGTGAAGACAACATTTCTTCACGGGGATCTAGAAGGAGATATACATGAAGCAACTTTGAAGAAATTTTGTAAGGTGAAGGGTAAGAAAAAGCGGTATGCGAGTTGAAGAATTCTGTATGGAGTTCCAACAGTCACCAAGATGTGGCCATCAAAAATTTGATACCTATATACGAGACTTGAGTTCTAAACTGAGATCTTATGTTTATTTTAAATTAATTGGTGACCATGTTATTTGTTTGGTCTTGTATGTCGATGATATGTTGGTAGTTGGAATTGACAAAGAAATTATCCAAGATTTGAAGACCCAGCTATTCTCCAAATTCGACATGAAGGATCTTGGTCTTGCAAACTATATTTTGGGCATGGAAATTAAGAGAGATCGGGCAAAGAGGATGCTGCGGTTAAACCTGAGGAGGAATTATCTTAGAAACTGTATTGAAGAGGTTCAATATGATGGATAGTAAACCGATGAATGTTCCTATTCCTGTGGGTGTAAAGCCCAATACATTGAGCAGTGTCCCAAGACACACGAAGAAGGAGTATGTATATCACGTGTTCCATATACGAAGTGCGATGGGTAGCACCGATGTATGTGCGTTACGTACTAGACCCGGATAATGCACATTGAGTGGGAAATAAAACGGTTTATGTCAAACCCGGGAAGGAGCCTTTGGACAACGGTGAAGCGGGTTTTCGGATATTTGTGGCACTAGTGATTATGGCTTGTCCTTGCCGAGGAGACAAGGGATTAGGAAATAATGTTGGTTATTCGTGGTTTTGTTGATGGAGGAGAGTGGTGGAGATGCGAGGACCAAAGAATATCTACAAGTGGGTATGTGTTTAGCCTGTTTGGAGGCACGGTTAGTTGGATACGGTAAAACCGTCTATTAGTGGCTCTTTCAACTAAAGAGAGTAGAATACATAGCATCCACTCATCAAACGAGAATCGATTTGGTTGCGAGAGATTGTGTTCAAGTATGGGGTTGGTACAACAAGCTATAAGGATAGGCTGTGATAGCCAAAGTGCAATTTTCTTGGCTAAGAACCCTTCTTACCATTCCAAGACAAAGCACATTGATGTTGATATCACTTTGTTAGAGATATGGTTGAGGCTAAAAGTGTTGTCGAGTAAAGGTGGACACTTTGAAGAATGTTGCGGATGCATTAAAGAATTTTATGAGCACTTAGAAGTTCTCTTGGTGTAGAGAAACAATGGGTGTTGAATAATTGGCCCAATTACTAAGCTCTCGTATGCCCCCCTATCGAAAGAAAAAAAACAAGTGGGAGAATTTTGGGCATGTGTTATATTCTTTCCATGACTAGCCACGCACGCTTGTACATTACGTCGGGCGCGACGGGGAGAGCAGCCTTGTTGGGAGATGCAGGGCGGCGCCGTCCGTCCCCAGTCTGCAGAGACCCACTCATAGGTGGACCCACCCATGTTTTGTGCATGAGTTTGCACATCGTTTCAAGTGCGATGGCTTTTTCGGCCCCTGGTATTTTGTAGATCCGGTCAAGGGAACTACAACTATGTTCTAATCCGGGGTTAATGGATTGGGGTTTTACGTATGCTTTGGCATGTATATATATGTGTTGTAACACTAAAAGGAATATAATGAAAAATCAAGCTGGTCATCATAGATTTGGGACCCGGGGAAAATCTCTATGTTTATCTGTTTTATGTTTTATGCTCTCGCTATTGTTTATTTTAACATTTATAGATTCGTGTGTAGATAATTTCTATTCGGAGTTAAAACCTACACATATATTGAATCTTTCCATAGTGAGACACCCCTGAGAACATACATTATTGGTTGTTTAAGCAATGGATGAGACATTTGTATTGCTTGATAGTGTCATATATCTATGGCATCAATACCTTAAAACATGAGGTTATGTGTGATGTTTCTACACTCAAAGCTTTTGATTTTTTTATTTTAGGACAATATTATATATGGAAATTTTATTATTTTTATAAGTCTTGTCCCCATAGTGAAATTATTACTCTAGGAATTCACCTCTACATGGTACCAAAGGTAGTTCCAATTATTGCAATTTCATTTATACCGACAAAAATGTCTAGAAAATGTAGTCTCTTGGGCGAAATTTTTTTCTCTTCATGGATTCAGTCCAAAAAGGTGGAATGGAGGTCATTACAGCCATCGGAACCTCAATATCTTGGCTCTCTACATAATAAAATAAAGTGGGAAATATTGAAAAACACATGTAAAGATATTTTCACTCCACTTATGGAGGTGCCTCTTCACTATTAGGTCGAAACTCAATTGACTTGGTACCAAAGTGATCCTTTCTAGAATGACCCATTATATAGATTATCTCTCTCAGATAATGAGGAAATAAAATACTACATCATGAGATCATCAAAAGGCCAACACTCAAATCCGTTCCTCACCATATGGGAGTCCAATTATTGCGGTGTAAATAAGGATGAGATGTTTAATTTGTCTAGATTATAGAGCCTAAAAAAATCACTATCGGGAATAAACCATCAATCTCTATATTGACGATTTTCTTAATAATTTTAATGGAGATAATTTATTTAGTAATATTTACTCATTCCTTTAGCACTAGGTTCAATTGAACAAATGGATGTATAGAGTACAACCTTTGAATTTTAAAAAGAAGGCCTTTTAGTGGTTTTTCATTTTTTTCTCTTAACTAATTTTTTAGCACAATTCATGAGGATGATGGATGGTATATTGTACTTTTTTTAACTCTACCAAATTATTTTATGGTTATATATTTGTATAGCATCGTCATATTTTAGAAAATTGGGTAAAATAATTGTTGTGGATTCGAGTACGTCTTGATCAACTTGCAACAACACAGTTTAATTAAACAAAATGTTCATTTTAAATGTAGAGAATTCAATATTTGGGATACATTGTTGATGCAAATGGGGCATATGTAGATGAGGAAAGTTCCGAAGACATTCGGGATTGATGAGCCTTTATGACTTTAAAATAGCTTTGTAGGTTCTAATGCCTTTCTATCTTGTACCCAAAGGTTCATCTTGGGGTTTTTTCAAATAAATTCACCATTAATTCAAGTCATCGAGGGTGGAGAAAAATAAAAAAAATTGTAGTATGAGTCACAATAGAAAGCATTCCAAAGGATCTAAAAACACTTCCTTTTCTCTACACTACTCATGCTTCTATACCTACTACAATAGTTTGAGATTGGGATAAATTCCTACAACTATGCTATTAGTGAAATCATCACTTAGACAATATATCTAATAGCTAGTTATAGTGAAACAATGTTGAATATCATAGATAAACCCCACCTATGATAAGGATATGTACTCCATTTTGTTTGCATGCCAATAGTGGAAGAATTATATCTTGGGTAGAATATGATCATCGAAACTAATCATATGGATTTGAAATTAATGAGAACATAGGGAAATTTATAGAATTTACAAAATTATAAATTTTCCATATAATTTATAAAACTTCACTTGAACATCAACGAAAAGAAGGGTTGAACTATTCATGTTGCAAACTACCTTAGATAGGCCTCGAGTTGTGGGTGTTAACGATAGTTATTAAGTCTTATTCACATTAGACCTACGAGTGGCCATAATTATATAACAATGACTACGACTTCATTTCTACATCTTAGATGTTGATTATATATAAAAAATGTTCAATACTTTTGCCTCCGGTATGCACTATTTTGCTCCTGCCACCTTTTTGTTCCTTCACGCAAGTATGCGAAGTTGATATAGGAGGCATATTACAATTGGGTAGTAGGAAATTTTTTTGGAGATGAAGGTAATAGTAATTCAAAATTATTTGTAAAGGAAAAAACCTTAACATGATGTCCATTAGGTATATTATATCATGCACCTCACATGCCATTGTAAAAATAACTATTATGAAGTAAAGTTGCACTCTCTACCTACCCTATAAAATTCCTTATTGTCTTAGGAAATTATCGAGAGGTAATGAGATATTAAATCATGGATCTATCCCTTTCATACGAGTAAAATATGGGTAATGTGATTGAGATCTTAAGATTCACGATAGAGTACATGCAATAAATCTATTCGATAAGAAAAGGAATATGAACTTGATCCGCATAGGTTGGTGAAGACCAAATATCTTATAGGAATATCTGTATATTATTTTTTCATTTAAATATCCTAATACTCATATTTAAATCTAATCCCATGCACACAATCATAAACAAATAAGGAATTTGTTTCACCTTCATAGAGGGAAGGCTAGCATGTCCTGATAATAAATATGAACCATACACATGTGATCAATTAGAATCATATATGGGAAAAAAAGAGGCATGCTCTATTTAATAAAAATAGAAACAATTTTACCTTGGGATATTGGTGACCCCTCCTCGATCCTTATACATAACCTTCAGCACAAGATCCTGAAAAGAAACTGATTTACTCTAACATGCAACAAAAGTCAAAGAGGAAATATTCCAACATAAGCCCGATCTATATTTCTCACGGCTCTCCCTTGAGAAGGTATGACTATATATGATTTTTTATAAACTTAGTAGGATGTATATATATGCCTAGTTCCATGAGATGGTAGGATTAGTTACATGTGAATTGGCTCGATACAACTCATGGATATAATTGATGGCATGTGAACCAAATAGTTTCAATTCCTACACAAGTTTCATGCTAAATTACAAATTTTTTCTTGCTCGGTGAGAACCTTATTCTTGTTTATGATTTTTCCTCGAACTATGAAATAATTATAATTTCATGATTAATAAGTTATGGTTACAATGATTATAAATTCTTGATTGTAATTTCATCCATATAACATATAATAACATCCTTTTAAGACCCATATTAGGGGATGCATTATAGCTAAAAAATTAGGTAAATTGTACTAGGGGTCTCTCTCACTATAGTGAAGTGGAAAAATAGGGTTAAAAAAACCATGGGTGTCAATATCCTTGGATTACATGTCAATTTTTCTCTCCAAAAAACTATGGTAAGGAATGTATGTTGTGGTTTTCACCTGGTTCTCTAAGATGGCCGGTTTGGTACCATGCAAGAAGATTATCACAACTAAATTCACTATTAAAATCTATTTAGAGCATGTTTGGGTTAATTTTGGGACATTGTAAACCATCATTTCAGATAGGGACAATAGGTTCTTAATACCTTCTAGTTCATCTCATGGTTTTTAATTCATATGAAGTTGACCAAATCAACTTATTTTCATCCAGAAATAGATGGAAAAGAAAAAGTGGTCAACAACATGATTATGCATATCTTGCACACACAAAACTCTAGGGAAAAAATATTCCATATGTTCAACATAGAGCCTTCCATAGTTCTATTTTCCACATTCATTTTTAGTTGTGCTTTTTGGTTCCGGCCATTAACCACAATTAAAGTAGTTATTCTCATTGCATCTTAATTTCATGATATCTTATGTAAATATAATACCAGGTACAAGCATATACATGAACAACACATGGTTTCACACATGTTTTAGGTTGGTGATAAGGTATAATTACATTTACAAAAAGATAACCTCACATTCCCCTCAAAGGAACCTTATACCACTTCAATGTGTGACTTAGATAATCATAAAATGTTGTGGGTGAAAATTAATTTTATTTTAGTATTCACCCTTTCGTACTTTTCGAGTATTTAATGTAGAGCTAATTCGATGATACTTTTGACCAATGTAGGACATGAGAGGAAACCAAGGGTGGTCCCCACATGGAAGTCAAACTTATCTATATTGAAACTGAGCTACATTCAATTTTTTCATGGACACGAAGTCGAATAATACCCACAAATAACTCATAAAACTCTATAGGGTTGTCTAGGTAGGGAAATTTATTCACTAAGAGAGAGTGGCTAATAGGAGCTAAATTCCACAGAAATTTCCCCATACGATAAGTGAAGATGACATAATGGAGACTATTTCTTTCAAATGGTGGAGGATCGATCTATGTATGTGGATATCGGTGGCTATAGACCTCTTCCACTAACTTCCAAATGACTATGCATATTCTTAGCAATTTTTGAAATATAGTTACAAACTGATTTGAGTCTCTCTAGATTCCTCCTTCTAGATTTTCATTACTTATTTGTTCATATCTTATTGTTTTATTTCTATGAATGTTTTGAAGGAAAAATAAAGAGCGTAATGGAAATCATGGGGAATCAAAACCCTCCATCGAGTTACGATGAATTGAGTAAAGATATAAAATAAAGAAAATGCTAATTTGATCGGTTTTTAGATACATGGAAGTTATATCATATTTTCCTTGTCGAGAGACTAATTTAACTTGTCAATTTCCTTCATTGGGAGCTTGGCTTCTTGATTAATATGGATGATATTTTGGTGAAGCTGTGGATCTAACATAATTTGTTGTAGAAACCATAAAGATTTGCGGCTACTTTCCCAAATGGTGAACTCAGGGATTGTAGCAACAACTTTTAGGGGTGAATGCGATAAGTAGAGGTGAGTTTTAGTAATGAGGAATCACAACATGAGTGTCGTCACCTCAGTGAAAACACAATTAGAAACATTTTGATGTCACAACACTATCATCGACACCCCAAAGTCTCGCCAAACACATTAGAATTGTAGCATTATGTTGGAATCGTGAGATCTTGAAACTCTAAATATGGAGTTGAAACCGTAAAAACCCGGGGAGTTATAGTACACAGAAAACTGGGATTTACAACGCCTAGAAATAGGGAGTTGCAACACCTAGCGATTGGGAGTTGAAACACCTAAAACATGGATTTCTAAAAACCATCCATGCTTGTTTTAGTACACATGTCATGCCCTTTTTTAAGATACGGGTGTATCTTTTCCTCCTAGATACCAATGAATAACATATAAATGTAATAATATCCTTTTAGACATAAGAATACGAATAAAATTAAAATGGAATATTAGGAGGATAAATATACCTTTAACATAATATATTTATATGAGAAGAGGTTTGTTGGGATGATGGACAAATTATGTGCAAAAAAATGTCTTATATGGGTGTTATAAATATATAAAATTAGGTTCTCGTCAATAGATGAGAAAGGTTTTCAAATCATGGTGAGCTATGTGAGTTTATTTAAAATGTTATGGTGACCATGTAGGTACTAACCATGGGTACTAATGAAATTTCAAGGAATCTATAATGGCACACTATAGAGTCTCACGTAACCTTAGATTTCTTATATGGTGCATTTCCTATCTTGTATTTGTTTATAGGTAGGATGGAATGATATGGCCTTATTTCATATGTTAATTTTGTCCTTACCTACCCATGAGTTTATATGTACATGAATGTGTTTAATGATGCTTACTTGACATGGGAAATTCGAATTCAATGTAGTGTTAGCTAAAAAATCAAGCAACATATTGTATACCCTTGGTATGTATTGATAATAAATATGATTATTAAAGGAGATTTACCCAAAAGAACTAATGAGGTAAGACAATATTAATCGTGAGATAACACTATTTTAGTTGTGATAGTATGACTTGGGTGTCAATCAAACCATGCCAAATGGTAGATGCCAAAGGGAATAAACCTTAGGGAAAGTGTTTAGTGACTAAATTATAATTCCTACTATTATCGGTGTAGGAAATATAGATTCCCACAAAACTCACCAAGTCATTATAGGGTGAGAAAGAGCACCAAAACGATGGAAGGGATATTTTAGTCATTATGCTTCTAGAACCATTTGTGAATCTCTAGTAAATCAGTGTGGGTATTGAAATCTTCAAATTAAGAATCATTCATGATAAGAAAGTAACTAAAACAACAATATACATACGGAAAAAACAAAAAATATACCACACTAAAGTTTGTCATATACAAGCACCATGTCATGAAGTTATTTATACATAGTACATTTTACGATAAAGCTCATTGTGAGCTTCTAACAAGGATACATAATATTAATCAACTCATATTCCCTTCTTTTTAGTACACATTTAACTCTATAAATACCAATGTTGAAGAGGTTACAATTTACGTACCTAATTTGTCATGATCCTAATAATAGAATAAGAGAAAATCCTCTTCTTCAAAGATATGAAGTTGAGCCAGTTTGTCATACTACACTTTTACATGGTTGTACGAGTTTTCATGACCAAATTAGAGATAAAAAAATTGTTCATCAAAATGGTATAGATAAAAGAGAAGAGAATTTGTTCCTCGGTAAGTTTCACTAAAATTATATTTAAATATTTTCAATGGTGGTATTTTACGTTCAACTAATAATATTACTTCCCACCCCCTATACTAGTTGCAAGGAGTGAAAATGTTCATAAGATTGAATGTACTACCAATAGTTTTCTAGGCACATAATGTGGAAACTAGATTTAAATGAACCTACCTTTGTAAGTACCTATCATCCATTGGATCATTCTTTTGAAGACATTATTAATGGACTCTATATTACGGTGACATGGATAGTAGTTTGTCGAGTTCTTATGAAAGGACCCAACTTGGTAGCTAGTTTTGTCATAACTTTGTTATTAAAATTGGGATTCTCGATCCATCATAATAATGATAGGAACTCGAACAATTTAATTATATGGTTAAATAATAAAATTTTTTTGTAGTAGTGTTATCATAAGAGAAAATAGGTATTTCATCATCCACTTAGTGAAGTTCTCCATAGCCCGATTATAATATAGACATGCCTTTTACACCAATTATTTGTCATCTAACCATTTACAATTAGATGGATTGAAGTACACAATGTAAAACCAATTTTAACATAGTAAAATTGCTTTCACTATAAGAAATAATTTAACCGACCATATTTTATTAAGTTATTTCTTGTTCAAGCGAGAAGCTTACAGTAAGGAATAATTAAATAAATCCTTATTTATTTGGTTTCCTGGAGGAATAATTAATTAAAACCTTTTTTTTAAATATTCCTAGTCATATTCAACTCAATTAGCAGAAATAATTAGATAAGTCATTATTTTTTCTTATTTTTCTCCAGAATAATTAATTAAATCATTACTTGGTTATTATTCCTTATTAAATTTGACTAAGTCACCTAGAAAGAATTAAACGAATAATTATTTGTTAAATTATTCCTTAAACCCATTCTTGAAATGATAAATAAATCATTTGACCGTTTATTATTTCTAAATAAATGTATTTAACTTGATTTAAATGTCTTTTCCCTCCAACAAAAAATAATAAAATATTCAAAGTTGTTAGATCCGGATCTTGGTTAATTATATTTTATTATTTGCCATTATCGAGGATAAGTTAATATTTTGTTATAAATAGGATGGGTTTCCATTCATTATTCACTTTGATCACTTTCATTATCATGCTTTGATCATTCTCATTCTTGCTACTACTTTATTAGCTTCTTGACTCCTATAGAGTTCAAAATATTTCGAGTTTTCTACCATTGAGAGAGAGAAACTTCTAGATATAAAGCATTGAGGACAACCCAAGAACCCATCCCATTGAGGGGGACTAGTAACATCAATATTTTTTCCCTTCTGGGTGTTATAATACATATACCATTATTTATATCTTGTCTTTTCCATTGGATGTATGTAGCATTTATTATTTATTTTCTTGTTTAACTACTTTTTCTTGCATATATCGAGTTTCTAGAATTTGTTTTAACTATCGCTATCATATCTAAAGAAGTAAAGAAAACATCTTTTTTGTTGGGGTTTTTGTCATGCACGAAGCTAAAGTGAGTTCTTTTCGTACACTTGCATTAAGAATTTACACTAACAATTGGCAGCCTCAACGTGTTTATTCGATCCCTCTTGACCAAGTTTGATTTAGTAACTAGGGTTTTTCTTCAACTATTTTTTAGACTCTTCTTGTTGTTTTTACCTTTTATGCCCAAAAATAGTAAAAATTCTAAGTTTTGTGTGTTTTCGTGTATTTTCCACATTGCGGGTACCACCCACACAAGAGACGGCGCGTTTTTACGCAATCTTAAGTTGCCCAAATATCTCGGATCTGGAACTCATTATTTTTTGGCCCAAAACACACGATTTCATTTTGAAATCATAGTGATGTAGCCCAAAATGTGATTTCCATAGTTCTGAGTTAGTACCTATCGAGTTGCAACTTTTTTCTACAGGAACATGAATGTCAGGGGTTCTTTGCAAGCAGCACTAAGTTATCTAACCTCTATATTAGCCCATTTTAGGCATGGATATGATAAATTTGTCTCCTTGAAGCACGGACTAAACACTTAGGGTTTTCGGTACACTTCCATCTTTAAGGACGAGTTTTAGCTAAGTAGGTAGTCTGATTTTCTTGTACTTTAGCCATTGTTTAGGGTCTCATCTATCCTTATTTCGAGTCCCTTTTGATTGGCTATTTTACAATTCAAAACCCCCTCTTGAGTTTTGTTTGGTCCCTCCCTTAGGGTTCCCTTGTTCTCCCCGGGGTTTTAACCTTTAACCTCTCACATTTTACGGTTGTTGTCCCCTTTGGTTTCTTCTTGTTTTATGCACCTTTTACAACAAATTTGAGCCATTACATCATTGTGCCCCATAACTTAGATCTTTTAGCCCACCTTGTGTGTTTTGAGTCAATTTCACTCCCTCTTAGACTAGTTATTTGGGAAGGCTTCTTTTGGGTTGAATTTATGCATACGTAGTTTTTATTTTACTCTCCTTTCAGTTTTAGTTATAGTAGTTTAATTATTTTCTTTTTTCTTTATACAACTATCTATGCTTAATTAAAATTAACACACAACTTGCACACATGAACACCTAAAGTGAAGAGTGCTTTGTTTACATCACCAAGCCAAGACATAAACATCATAATTAATTTATACGCCTCAACGAGCCTTTGTTTATCACTCTTCGCCCTTGTCATGTCATTTTTAACTTGCCATTATTGTGCCCCCCAAGTTTTTTATCTTAGACGAGTTCAATGCGTTCACACTTATTCTGTTAGGAAAGACTTACTGCGCGAGTAGAATCCAAGTTAGTCCTCTGCCCAGAGTCCCCATATAACTGATTTTAGTTCGTGGTTTCTTCCTCTGATGCAGACAGTTCCCCTCCACCTCATTCCATCATCATGAGAGGCACCAATGCAGTCTTGGTCTTGAAGGCAGTGGTGGCCCCCAACCATAATGTGGAGCCCTGCAGAAACATTACGCTACACCTTTTATACCTTTTATGACATGTTTAACCCTTCTTCATTTCAGCTAGTTAATCGAAGCCTATACTCCGCAATCCGGGTTAGCCTACTATTCCAACTAAGCTTCCTTATGACATTCCTAAGTTTGAAGTAAACCTACAAGAGGACTCTACTAATCACGTTTTCTCGTTTCACATGTAGTGTTCTTCCAATTATATTATTGATGACTCCATTTTCCTTTTGTTATTCCAACAAATGCTCATTGGAGAAGCGTGAAGTGGTATGTCGACCGAGTACAGCTGCCTCTCATTTCAATTTTAGGAAACTATTCCTAAAGAATTTTCATCGGCTTCTAGTTACCTCTCCACTATGATACCGGTGCCAGAGCCAGCCAGCCATCTTCCATTATATGCCACTCGCCTTTCGACCATGTCGGGGAATGCTGGCATAGAAGGAGGAGCTTGTTTTGAGCTCCTACATTCGACGGCTTAGTGTCTATATGTATTGGTTTCTCGAGAGAAAAAAATTTCTTCTATTGGTAAAGGTGTCTTGTCTCACTTTTCTTAGGCCCAGGAAGAATCTCTCCAAGTCGTATTTAAATATGAATTGTTACGCCTAGTATGGTTCGTTTATCTTAGTTTTATGGGATCCTCCTAGACCTAGTAGGTGCGATGCACCGGGGGCATCTCATGCCATAGATGGTATCATTGAATCTTTCATATCCATATACTCATCCTCCCATGTGTTATCATTTTACACGGGGAGGGAAAAACTCCTCCAACACTTATCCCCCACAGTAGCACGTATCTAGATCAAATCCACACCTTACGCATTTTCCCAAGCGCATAAAATGATTCCAAGGCTAGATGTCACTCAACCTATTTACCCCAATGTTCTGAACCTCCTTTCTATCCTCATCAACACCCTAGTGCTCTAGCCCCTGCGAAATCATCACCCCAACTTTTGTCATGCCTTCTCAACCTCTACCATAGCAACCACCGGCCCCTAAAGGTTAGGTGTATGCAAAAAAAGTGAAAATAATCCTCGTAATTAAAATAAAAAGAGGAAATGAAACTAGAATCAACCAACATAGGTTAACTAAAGAGGTGCCAAGATAGTAAACCAAATACACCCCAAGGGAACCAACCTAACACTAAAAACTAGCAACGGAGATCAACCCAAAACTAACATGCCTCTTTGTAAAAATAAGCCTTATTCTTTTTGTGGTGTCTATGGCCATTATACTCATGATTTTCCTCTCTTACCACATGTGCTAGTTTTGGGAAGCATAGAAACAACTAGAGGACAATCCACACTTGATTCCTCCAGAATAATGCTCCAACTCAATTGGATGTTCACTAATCCTTTCCCTAAGCAAGGATATGTGGTTACCCAAACCCCTCAAGTTGAGGTTGCCACTCCAACCTTAATAGTTTGGTACCCCATAGTATTAGATTTTGGTGATGAATTCTAAAGAGGTCAATATCGTTGATGTCAACCTTCACACCAAGTCATGCCACTATGACGGAAGCCACTCGCTACATCTATAATGAGTCCCCGAAACCACGGTTTGACATAGTCATCTCAGAAATGAATTCTCGCTTACGGATCATTGAGTCTCATGAAGAGGTCATTCACAAGATACACGAGGCCATTATGCTAAAATGTTGCTTCTTCCAAAGCTACCCCACACCTATTTGTATAGTAGATGACTTGGCACAATCTCTAGCTGCCATGTCGGTCTTGGATGTCCACTCCATCCATGCCCATATCAATGAAAATATATTCTATATTCTTTGGATGCTATGGATCCTTCGGATGATCATTTGGTCATATTTGATGTTGAAAAGTTAAAACATCCCCCCTTACCTTCATCTGTACCTTCCAAATACATGTCAAAATTTGTAATGCCAATGTTTCATGATGTATAATTGACAAGGGTGCATCTACATTTGTGTGATGTGCACCTCTGTTTGGAATAAACTCGGATCAGTGAGCTTAGCCCAATCAACCATCACTTTTCATGCTTAGGAGGGTCACCCTTCTCATCCCCTTGGCATGTTCCAAAATTTTCTGTCCATCTTCTTTTGGTAAGACTATTTGTGTTGACATTAAAGTAATTGATGCCACCTTGGATTACAATATCATTTTGCGTTGGCATTATACTATACGTGTATACTACGGCATGTACGGTTCACCATAAGATTTTTCTTTTGTCACAATGGAAATATCGTCACCATCAATCGATTGAAATATTACAAACCGAAGTCTTAGACCTCCCAAATCTATAATATCTTCGGTGGTAGATAAAAAATCGGTCACACTTCTCACTAGTGTTTCACTAGGAGTCTATAAATATTCCACCTTACTTGGTGCATTCCCTGGTCACCCCACTTATCAACATTTATCTCATCAAATTTTTGCATGATGTAATCATCTTGGGCTAGCCTCCAAGCCATTTGGTTACCCATTAGTAGCCAACCCCTCTGTAAACTGCGGTGGTTAATCGGTGGATCCTTCGGGACCTTCTCCTGAAGTACCTTCTTCTTTTGTTGGTGTCTCTTTTAACATTTCTCAAACGAATGGTTCCCCTTATCCTTAACCATTTGGGAGTCATTCCACCCGGCCATTTCCCTTTTGATCGGATACGTTTCCTGGCTCCGACTCTACAGAGTCTTTTAGATGCGTGTTATGGCTATGTTGAGCCTTTTGATTTGACCTGGATCCTAATCTGGTACATCTATCCCCCAAACAACACTGCACTAGTCATCTCAAACTTCACACTGCTGCTGACCCCGATCCAGCGGGTCACTATGACCCCTCCCGCACAGCCCGATGCCTCGGCCACCTCAATAGAAATCTACTCTGTTGCGAAAGCATTTAGTGAGTGGGGAAAAATCCAAAAGAAAGTAACCTGGGAAAAGGCCACAGAAACAACTCCTACTCACCTCTAAGGCTTTTAAATTCATCACCTTTGTTGCCTTTGTTTGATGTTATTGGGCATGCCACCCATAATTGTGCGAGCTTCCTCATCTCAAACCTGGTTAGCGAGACATTTCTGAATCCGATATCACGGAGGTCCATATTACCTTACCGATTAATCTGAAAACTCAAATCATTGTGCACGAATCACCCTTGTGTTTTGTGTGATATTTATGGCCACTATTCTCATCATTGTCCCCATCTCAAGGACTTTCATGACACCCTTGAGTTTGTTTGCCAAATAGAGGTTGCTAATAGCGATATTATACTCCTCTACTTATGAGTTCTACTTGACAAAACTAGAGGACATAACTACACCCAATGCGATACCTCCCCTTGATGTTGAGATGACGGAACATTTGACCATTATACTCTATTTTTTGTCATCCATGAGATCCATGGTTGAAGACCCCTCAAGGGGCATCCCCTTTTTAACCCGTATGTAACTCCTTCGGTGATCTCCCTCGACTAAACATCGATAGATGTTTCATCTACTATTCGTTCATCTGCCTGGTAAGCGATGCATGTGAGCCATATTGCTCATGATTATGCATCGGGTAACTCCAAGTGACATCATGTGGTCTCCCTTATGCTAGTCCTCCCATATTTCATTATGATGAAGACATTATGAAAGTGATGACCACCCACGACATTCCCTGGGATGATATGCACCATCTTTGCATAATTCCTTTGCTTGTTAGTTTAATGACTAGCATGTTGTGGAGTCTAAAAAAGTTTGCATCCATAGTGAGGTCAATTAGTTTTTCCCCCCTTACATCGAAGCAATGAATTCAATCACATAGACCCTTGTCCATTACATTGACATCCAATGTTTGGGAAGAGGGGAGGAATACCTTCTAGAAGGGACTTTGAAGGCTTGACTCCTTCTTAACCCTCGCAATGCACTTTACCTCCAAGAAATTTAACCCATAGCATCTCCCATTGAAATGCATGTTTTACTTTTTGTCACGCATTTGATACTGTAGCATTATCATATCATTTTTTGTCCTTTGGTGACTGGGTCTGTATCCTCATCCACACCATATATCGGCTATGGTGATGGTTCAAGTCTCTTCTCCTAGAATCTAGCCTCAATAACTTGGGAAATTTTTACCGCTTGCATTTGTTGTAGCAGTCTCTCCAGCGAAATATGAGTGGATACGCACGATAACCAGGCCAAATATGATGTAGTGAGTCGGTTTTTAATTAGTTCCCTTGATCATCACATCTTTCACCTTCATTTTTGTTTAGATTCCTTGCTCCTTGTCATGTAAATGAATGGCGTGTATCGTTGAATAACCATGGCCATTTTAGAAGATATTTACGAGTGAATTTCTCGGTGTATGAATTTGAAACCATTGCATTCGGTCATGTACCTAGAGCCAAAAATAACTATGTAAATAGCGGTGCAAACAATATTCTATATTGACACTTATCACATGCATTTAGCACAAGACAATAATCATAAAACAAATGGTAGACCATATACTCCTCATATATAAAGAAATATGCATATAACATCATATGTGTCGATAAAATCATAAATTTTTTGGAGTCCACTACTCTAATACATCCAACATTCCCATAACATGTTTAAAAAATGAAAATTGGGGCACCACATTCCCCTATATATAATCAACTAATACGGAGGTCATGAAGACAATGTCTTAGCTCCGGCGGCTCTGAATCTGCACAACGTGTCCCATCATCGCCATGCACTACATGTCCCCTTGACAACGTGAGGGTAGCCCTATACATCCCTCGATGTGCGGGTCATAAGATCATGCCATCAGCGCTATGATATGTCGATCGACATCCCGAGGTCACACTGCCCGGCGGACATCCTCCGGTAGAGCCTCATATTCGGGTCTGCGAGTATCCTTTTTCTCCACTAGACTCTCCGGCTCACAGACGTAAGGTCGTCCGATATACCCCTCTGACCTTCGGTTGTGCTATATTTTTGGAACAAGATCCTTACGGAAGGTGCAAAACTAGTCCATTTTTGTACATTTTTTTAATTATGTTATTCAGGGGGGTTGTGGGGTGGTTCAAAGCCCCCAAAAGCATTGTAAATGGGTCGAGGTAGACCAAAGAGTCGCAAACCACGGTTGTGGACCATTGGATGCGTAGGCTAAAATAGTATAAGTAGTTGAACCTTTTGAGTTGTAGGAAAAATTAAAAATAAGGGATTGTTGTTAAGTGCAAATCGATAGATGCGGTCATGGTTGGTGGGTAAGAATCCTACTACTATGTGTGTGGAGGGCCTGTTGTCCTCTTTTATGTGTGGACCATTGTTACTATGTGCGGATTTGGGTTTTTGGTTCTGCGCAAGTAGATGCGGAAAATTAATGAATGCAAAAGTATTGACTATCTGAATCCACTAGAATTCTTGTGATATGAATCGTGATGTTTGATTACTTAATATATCTTTCTTTGTGTTATTGATTTAAGCTACGAGCATACTTGTGTTACTTATTTATGATGTGATTTGTGGTTGATCTATTTTACTTCATTCAAAGGAGTATACGGAATAGTTGCGTTATCATTATATGAGTTCATAATCTATTGATTTTTGTGAGCGTCATTAAAGTTACACACGTGGATACAAAGGGAATTTGTAGATGGGTTGTGTGATACAAGATGTGGTCACTATAGAGGGTGAACACAACTATGCTTGACTTACCTACCCTTTCCCGGGGTGCGAAGCCACAGTTCCGGCACCCACCCATACTACTTTGGGCAAGACTTTGGCCTACGCAAGCAAGTCAACGCGAAGGGCTTGATAGTATAGGGGTTTGTTGGCAAACCTTGAACCTCCGGGCACAGGTCGGGACTCACAGAGGCAAAAAATGGTTATTTGCTAGAGCTGGAGAATTTTGAGAGGGATCGGGTGTACGAGTCATACTAGAAGCACGAGAGAAAGGAAATTCTTGAATGGGTTTGAACAACTAGTTCAAGATTTTAATCAAATAAAAGCTGAGTGAGAGGTTGACCACTTAGAAGAGTGAAAGAATATGTACATTTTCACGGGGATCTACGAGATCTTCTTCGTAATGATTGCGATCGAGCTCCCGAAGTGGCTTGCAAGACTAGTATAATTTCGAAGTGTTGGAAGGATGAGTGAATCATCGGTGGACCCACTGAACTAATCGAGTAGTTAGAAAAAAGACTAATAACACCATCACTCGCGCAATGGACCATTGGGTAGATAGTGTGTTAGGAGGATTTGTGACATAATTTTCCATCGATCATTTGTCTCCTATAATATAGGCAGAGCAAAGATTCCTCATAGGGTTCCGATGTATGTTTCGAAGACCTTACCTTTCTTGATCAAGATATTATTATGCGAAAAGAGTATTTTGTGTATATACCAATTGAATAACCTCTAATCTATACGGGAGCACAACGGAAAGTGGAAAAATACTAGAGGACCAACCTGAAGGAGATATGTTAGTCACATGGTAAGTAAGGGAAGCAACCCGCGAGTCCTCCTACCACACCACTTTCAAACCGGCCTAGAGGTAAGAATTCACCTACCCCTCCGCCACCATAAGACAACATGGCTACGCACATGGTGCCGACCTTTAAGGGTGTGGGGGATGAAGACATGGATTAGTTCTGGTTTTCACGGGATCGGTATGGACTATGCGGGAATTTAGCTAGTGATGCGCTGTGATAAGGGCACATTTTTCCCTTGCCTTTGAAGGAAGAGGTTTGTTGGTACATGCGATACATCAACCAAAATGCAAATGCAACCATTGAAGATATTAAGAATTCCACGAAACAACGAGTTCAAGAAACCTAGTCCTACTCCCAAATTATGGTTGATGCAAATAATTTGACGAGGTCCTTTTGAATCTGTGTGGGAGGTCAATCATCGATTGAAGAAGGTGATCGAGAGAAGGGGATTCCAATATGATGATAGGCACAAGGAATGGTTTATTATATGTTGCTACCTCACTGCATATACCTATGGGGCACCAAACTTTCAAATCGTAGGAGAAGGCCTTGGAAAGGTGCCATGAAGTTGAAGGAAATTGCACCTTGGGACAAGACTTAGATGGGCATCAAAAATCTAGGATAGCTAGAAGTGATGCACGTAGAGATTCAAAACTGCAAAGGGAATAAGGGGAAAAAGCTAGCCTCGAGAGAGAGATGGTGCATATGATGCGGTGAATGGCCATAGCAAGGATAACTTTCCTTTGTTAGCAAAAGTTTGTATGCAAGACGGAGGACACAGCCCATTGCACCCTAGGGAAGCTACGGGACGGTGCAGCGCTGTGTGCGATGATTGTCACGTCACGGGGCTGCATGATACCAAACATTATCCTTGCCTTGTTGCATACGTTCTAGAGATAAAGAAACGATGGTGTAGGTTTGTAGATCGGTGGGACTTGATGAACGAGAAATTACGCACGGATGATTTGATGATTGATCGAGGAAAAATTATACGAACAGCCCGACACGGGGGTGCGAGAACCCCCATAGGTATGAGTGGCTCCCATCAAGGGGAAGGGAGGATGGCACGGTGGAAGTGCGGGATGGGGACAAGGTCGGCTAATGCGGTATATTTGTGGAGAAGCGGGACACTTTGCGAGGATTGCTGAACCCTACTAAGCGATCTTGCGATGTGCAGATAGTTGGATCATGTGATTGAAGATTTCCCAATATTTATGGCAAAAATGTAGGAAAAAGCAATCAACACCTACGCAAAATGTGCGAGTTACGGCAGGCTACGAGACAAAGATCCAAGTGTGAATGTGGTGACACGCGGTGGGGTAGCCAGCAGAGGGACCTAAGGAGGAGGAACAACGATGGAACCTCGTCAGAAAATCTATTAGTAAGCAAGAAGGTTTGGACCTAAAAAAGGGGAAAAGAAACATTTGTCACGGCTCACGAGGAATTTACTAATGTAGAAGCGGCTACGCCAGTACTGTAGACTGGGGGCATATGTGGAGGTCGGGCCCTTTTTGCGGGCATGTATGAAGCTACTTGTGTAACCCAAAGGCTATGGAGAATCTTTAGGCATTGATAGATAGCTATGCGGCATGACCCAATCTACCTCTAGAGGTCGAGGATGTGCACAAGATATACGGGTATAAGAAATGCATGGGAAGAGAATTGCGGTTGTGCACATATTGGTGACTACGAGATGAGTCAAGTTGTTTTAGACCTAGGGTCAAATGCGAACGTGTTACCTGAGAATTGGCAATGAATGGGGGAGTCTAACTTGGAATTTTCCACTATTCGGCTATGCATGGAAAATTAGCAGAAAATCATCCTTAGGAAGGTTGTCTAAAATTACGGTGGATATCGCCGGGGAGTAAAGCCCGAGCCGGCGGGAGTTAATTGAAATTATAGAAGATGCGGACCCACAGCTACTCTTTTAAGAAATTGTTGGGCCATAGGTATGTGGGTCGTATCATCAGCCTCAAAGAGAGAAGTATGGTGTTTGAGAATAACGGTACAAGGGTGATAGTACCATTAGATCCTATGGAAGGTGAAAGATACAGACCGGTGTGCGATGAAGAGGAGGTGGATCACATTATAGGATTGAGCGTATTGGGATGAATATTGGATCAACCCCATGGCGGAAGGATTACTCTATTAGGAAAAGGACAATGAATGCTTCTTTGACTCCGATGGAAAAGATAGAGAATTGGCAAAACTAATTGCATGATGTCTCGGCGTTGCGATGTCTTCAAGTCACAAGGTACTTCAACGGCATTTCGTCGAGTAAGATGCCACCTACCCTACTTTGATGGTTACGGTAGCATTAAAGAATTTTTGTGAGCATTTCAGAAGCATAGGTTCCCGACGGTAGTGACCTAAGCTAGCTATGTGTATAACACCTCTTGTGACCCAGTTGAAGTCATCGGGGAGCGATCCGGGATTGGGAGGAATGTTGGGATATGATGATCTGACGATTTGAAGCTAGCTAACGTGCGGGTCAAATTGCTTGGATTAGAAGATCCATGCAAATATACGTTTTCATGGGAATAACGATTGGTGTGATAGGACAACTAAGGAGTGGGTTCACCTGCGATTCATGACCTAGGGCTGCTTCCATCACATGGTACTTAGATGTAGAGCTATGTCGGTGCACATATCAGGGGACATTGGAAGGGAGAGTTCCTAGGAACATTTGGAGTTAGTACGTGGGACCGGGCGCTTGTGATCTTGGGAGACATTGATGCTAGGGTATGGGGTAAATTTGCTTGTTTTATTGTGCGGGAAATACCCACATGGGAAAATACGGATACCAAGCATGATTAGCTACCATATCCTAGCCCCAACGGAGGGCAAAGGATGATGCAATGACTATGTTTGACGTAGAATTGGAAGGGGTGCACACAACTGCGAGCGCTTAGAGTTTTATTAGATAGATATGATAGGATGCACCTACATTGGATAAGAATATGGATACGGATACGAGAAGGCGAGTTATCATATATTCGGCAATACCACAACAAAGAAACAGCACTACGGTCCTCCTCGGCCATACGGGGTATTATAGAAAGTTTGTTTGGGAATATGCGCTACTTACGGTGCCTCTGAAGAGTTGCTTCCATAAGGGGTACGTTCGGTTGGGATGAAACTTGTAGGGAAAATGTGTCTTTGGTTGTGAGGTACCTGGGGAGTATGGCTTGTGTTGGGGGAGGATGCATAGAGAGAGCCATGATTTTTTGACCCAAGCATAGTAGGAATGTTGAGCAAACGGAGATGTGAAAACTAGGCATTGGCACACTAACGATTGGTAGGAAAGAAAAAAGTTACCATTGAAAGGCATGGCCCCTGCCATTTAATGAGGCATATTTTGGGGACTTTTGACCATTTATATGATGGTAAGTTATAGGTGAATTTTACTAGCATTGGGTGACCACAAGCACTATAAAAGGGGTAAGTTAGCTCGGATAAGGTTTCCACCTCATATAGATTGTACTTCTCACCTTTGTCTCGAGCGAACTTGGTATATGATTCTTTTGGTATGCACTATCCATTTCATGTACGATCGACACACCAACCACGATAGTATCCATCCGAGTTAGGATTCTTTTCGCACTAAGGATGATAGCCACAAACCACTGCTAAAACCTCGGTACCAAAAAAGCTAGAAAGTGAGGGACGTCTCTTGGGGTCGGGTTGAGGGTGAAGAAGTTCTCTCTACACCGATCATAAAGAAGGGAAAGAGAAAGAACGGGGGTCGGGGAACCCCCCAAACTTTTCAAAATGGGATGCGGGAATACCTAGGACTTCTCGAGGCATGCCAGTCTCCACGAAAAACACTTTAGAATCGGGATGCAGGGAGGAAGCCCGGCCTGCCAATCGATCAATTGGTTACCCCCTTCATCTGGCCAGCGCTGACCTTCAACGTGCATGCCTAAAAATTTTTATGGTTTGATCACTTTTACCAAACCACTTTGCTAACCTTGGGCGAAGTCCCTATCATCGATAACCCTTGTGGGTGGCTCCACGAAGTTAAATTTATTGATCATGACTTAGTGAATTATGAAGCCTTCCACGAGCTAGCCCACGAGCTATACTTTGGGCACGGTATGCAAGTAATTGAGGGTCACGGTCATTCCTTCGCTTGAGTCTTCAGGTAGTTGGATTGGCCAAATCACGAGGAGCTCTTGAACCTATTGTGGATGCCCCATTTTGGCCATTACAATGTCACCAGTGCTTCTTTGAAATTTGCTCGCCTTGATTCACGAGGGCGCTTATGGATTCGAGAACGAGTCCCCATTCATCTTGCACTAATTCAATGGATTATGAACCTTCCCATGTAGGGGCCACACCATCTAGAGTAGGTGGGAAAAGAAATATGAAGGTAATCTTGCTGAATTTGTGCCTGAAAAGGTATATAAGGTGGAGCGAAGCTCCCCGGCAAAACCAAACCCAATATACTCTAACACACCTAATATATGGCTATAACATCACTAGACCGGATATATACCTTGACGGAAGGAGGGAAATACCTTTTTGATCCTTATACATCCTTTGAACTCTTTTTAGACCCAATTGATGAGAGCGTTTGAACCCATGTTATATAATAGCCTACATGATGGTAATTTTTCCATCTTCTGTCATTCACTCATCCCCAAATTCACTAACCGTACTTTGGTTTTTATCATCAAATCCATTAGCGACCATGCTACGCGAGATGGCTACCATGCTATTAGCATGTAAATTAATGCGGAAGTGCCGGAGTTGCGACCATCCCTACCTATGTCATTCGATGCTTGGTAGTGTATGAAGGGGTATACCTTAATTGGGCCCAATTTTTGTGTAACGAATTCACGACCAATGTTCGTGAATCTCGGGAACCGAGCGGGCCCTTTTTCTATTCTTAGCTATTTGCTCCTTATAGCACTAGTGGTATGGGATTCAGCACTCGGGAGTCATTCCTCCACGAGCTTACTCTCGAAATGTGCGAAGGAGCTCGCTTCCCAGCCACTCTCATGGGACTCCAAGGACACCTAGCACGTGGAAGATAACCAAGTTTTGGGGTCATATTCCCGGAAAATCTTGGTGCAACCATCAACTCTGACCTGACTTCCATCTAACATTGCCAGGAGCATGTACAAGTATTCAAAAATATATTCAAGTTCACGTGCCATACCTCTGAATCCACGGTCTCGAAGAGATTAAAACATGGACATCCCTCTTGTATATGGTACCACATGAGGACATTGATCATGTGATCGAACTCTAGATTCTTTCTTGGAATATAGGCTTCAAAACCCCCACCAAAGGAAACTGCAGGACCAAGCAAGCGAGGGCTCGGACGCGACCCACGAAGAAAGAACGTGCCACCAAAAACCACCGGGGCCGAAATCTAGGTAGATTTTCCACTGATAAACCTTTGAGGAAAAAGTGAACATGGGAGCTTGACAAGGGGCCTGCGAAAAAAAGAAGCATGTGCAACGAGGAGAATACGATGTGATTTTCACACTCACTAATGGGGAACTCGAACAAATATGGATGCCATCACAATTGCCACGGAAAATAAGTGGGTAGCCCGGGAGGAACACCGGAAGGCTGCCATTGACACCCTCCGGAGCTAAGCTCGCATGCTACGGTTGCATGCCCTTCCGGGTGAGCATGAATCGGTATGGCCTCCCTTGGTACCTAATCATACGATATGCTTGCCATGAAGGAAAGTCGTCTACGCACCATACCTAGCACTACCCTCATGATCAGTCCACGGATCAAGCGATCCAAATCATGAAGACATAGGGGTGTGGCCCGGTCTAGCCACGTGCCCCACGATGCATTACAAGGCCTCCACACTGCCTTAATTAGAAGATTCACCATTGGGACCAATAGGTGCACAAGCAACAAGGGGTATTGGCAAGAGGCACCCGTAAGCGAACGCTAAAATGCTACGCACTATCACACGGCGGGAAAGAGCTTGAAACATTAATCCACCGGCTCCCTACACGGAGGTTATAGAGGAGATCCCCACCATGACTACCACCGGGCTAAAATTGAAGGGTTTGTCATAGCATTGAAGGCGTTCGGGACGGAGATGTAGGTAGTGAATGCGGTAGGAGTAGTAAATCAGAGCTTACGGGACAATTTGCAACTTGGCTTTGCTGGGAGGGTGAGACCCACAGCACATAGCAAATATTTCTCGGGGTGTCCGATTGCTCAAAAGATGCCATGCGGCTTTGGACGATGATCCGGCGTGATTTGGTCCTCTGAAGAATCAATGAAAGCTGCACCGAAGGAAAGAATCTTTCCAATTAGGTCGATACTGACATTGTCCTCCTTAGTCACTGCACATTGTATGGCATGCTTGAAGACTAGCAACGCGCTCAAGATGAGGATGCAAGGGAACTCGAAGCAAAAGCATGCCATCATGGAACGATTGAAGCCTTGGGCGGAATCTGACCTCTAGCTAACACAAGACAACGTGTTATCGTCAAGAAATTGAATCGGACATTTGGAGAGTTTCGGTGTGGCGGCAATGAGACCAAAATCCCGATCTCATGGATATTACGTACAATGTTACGCTTAGAGTCGAAGTGTTGCCCCTGTGATTACCACCATCAACAGACATGTACAGGTGAAGACCCCACCACCCAGTGAATCGGGGATGAGTCACAAGATTGTGTTGGGGAATGTTGGAATAGGGTCCCTCGCAAGGCTGCTAGAAAATGGTCCATTTTGTACATATTGTTAATTATATTTAGTCTAATACGGGGAGGTTTTGGGGTGGGTCAAAGGTAGAACAAGAGTACGCAAACCATGGTTTGCGATTAAATGAATGCGTAGGCTAAAATAGTATAAGTAGTTGAACCTTTTTGAGTTGTAGGACAAATTAAGAATGATAAGAGATTGATGCTAAGTGCGAATCGATAGATCTCGTTAGGGTGGTTGGAGGTAAGGACTCCTGTTCTTTGCGTGCATGGAGGGCCTCTATCACCTTTATGTGTGGACCACCTAGCTGCTATGTGGTATGTTGGTTTGGGGTATTGTAAGTAGATTTGGAAGATTAATGAATGCGGAAGTATTGTTGACTATGTTTGAATCCTTATTTAGGTGCTGATATAGATCTGTGATGTTTGATTACTTAATATATGTTGCTATGTTATTGACTTAAGTAGAAAACATACTTGTATTACTTATTTATGATACGATCTATGGTTGATCTATTTTACTTCATTCAGAGTATCTATAATAGTATGTTATCATATATGAATCCTGTTGTTGATTTAAATTGTGAGTGTCATTATTTTACACCACGTGGATATGAAGGAATCTATGAATGTAAACCATGTTACAGATACGAGTCACTATAAGGGTAGACACAACTCTGTGAAACACTTACCCTCTCTAAGATTAGAAACCACAATTCAAGCCACCTCATACTACTTCGTGAGACTTTGGGGAGCAACGAAGAGTCTACTCTGAAAAGGACTGATAGTATAGGGGTTTGTTGGCAAAACTTGAACCTCGAAACCTAGGTCGGGACCCCTCGAGCCAACAAATGGTTCACCTGTCACAGAGACTACAGACATTTTGAGAGAGGGATTAGGAAATGCCAAGGCGTAATGGAGAAAGCTGAAGAAAATTGATGAATGGTTTGAGCAACGAAGCATGGAAAATTTTAGGGGCTAATATTCATAGGTGGGATAATTTTCCATGCTTTTTTTCCAAATAAAAAGATTCATAATTTCCATTTTTAAAAACATTGATTCTCCCAAATTTTATAGTATAAAAATATTTCTTACTAAAAAAATTTTTAAAAATTTATATATAATAATATAAAATGATTAGAAAACAAATATTTTTTTACAAAAAATAGCACTAAAAAAAATCACAATTTACATATTAGGATATTAGGTCGCCAAATTTTTTAAAATTTAAGATGAATTTCCATCCTTAAAATTTTCCTTAATGACAAGTTCATGGGTGTTGTAAAAATACAAAACATATGAGTTGACGAGAAGAGTGGAAAAATAAGTACATTTCAATAGGGATCTACGAAATCTTCTTCGTAACGATTGTGATCAAGCTCTAGGAGTGGCTCGCGGAGGCGGTAGAGATTTCAAAAGGGAGTGTTGGAAGGATGAGCGGATCGGAGAGTGGACGGGGCCGAACTATCCGGCAATTTGAAAGACTAATAACACCATCACTTTCTCGCACGAGTGGACCATTGGGTAGACGGTGTGTTAGGAGGATTTTGTGATAGAATTTTCCATCGATCGGTTGTCTCTCCTACTCTGTAAAGACGAGAGCAAGATTCTTCACAAGGTTCGAGTTAAGTTTCTCAAGACCTTACCATTATTCTTGATCAAGGTATTATTATGCAAAAAGAGTGATACATTGTAGCCATGCGAGTGAATAACGTCGATGCAGAAGGGATCACAACGTGAAGTGGAAAAATACTCTAGGACCAACCTAGAAGGAGATAGATTGGTCTACGAGTTTGGTAAGGAAACGGCTTATGAGAATCCTCCCATCCACACGCTTTCCAAACTAGGCTAGAGGTAATAATTCACCTACCCCTCGCCATGAGAAGACGACATGGTTGCGCACATGAAGTTGCGGAGCCTTTAGGGGTGTGGGGGATGAAGATATGGATCATTCTAGTTTGTCAACTGGATCAGTATAGACTACGCGAGAACATAGCTAGTGATGTGGTGAAAGGGCATAGTTGTCCCTTGCCTTCGAAGGAAGAGCTTTGGGCTTGGTACATGGGATACATTGGCCAAAATGAAAATGCAACCATTGAAGACATTAAAGATGCCATGAAACAACATTTAGGAAATGTAAGTCCCACTCCCAAATCATGGTTCGTCCCAAGGATTTCAAGCAAGGGCCTTGGGCTCTGTGTTGGAGGGCGATCAACGGCGAAGGTGAGAAGAAGAGTTCAATGCGATGACGGACAACAAAACGGAATGGTTTATTGCTATGTTGCTACACTGCACACGTGTACCTATGGGGCACCAAAATTTTGATGAGGAGAAGGTCATGGAAGGTGCCATGAAGTTAGAAGTTGGCCTACCTCGGGGATGAACTCAACTAGGCTCCAACGAATCCGGAGGATACTTGCAAGAGATGCACGTAGAGATCGAGAACCTGTAGGAGCAGGGAAGCGAGCTAGCCACCGAAGATGGCCCATACGATGTCGGGTGAATGGCCATACCAAGGATAGCGTCTTTGTTGGTAGACTATGAAGGCAGGGGACATAGCCCATTTGCTCCTAGAGCTACGGGACCTAGTGGGCCGATCTTGTGGTGCGGTGTTGTCATGTCACGAGTTTGCATGATACCAACCACTTGTCCCAGCCTTGATGCATACGTTCGAGGTCATGTGCTGTCTTCAGCGGGATTCTGCGTTGGTGGGACATGATGAATAGAACTCCTAGACGAGATGATCTAATGATTGATCGAGGAAACATACGGAGATGCAATCGGACCCTACATCACGAGAACCCGCCGGGTATAAGTGGCTCCCTATCGGGCGAGGTAGGAGAGGCGCGGTGGAAGTCTTTGGATGGGGACAAGGTTAGCTAATGCAGTGTTATAGCGGCGGAAGTATGACATTACGGGCCCCACTCCCGAGCCTACTAGGTAGTCTGGCGATGTATGACAAGGCGGGCCATGCGCTTGAAGGTGCCTGTGTGTCGTGGAAAAATAGTCGACACCTACGCGGAGATAAAAGAAGATTATGGTTGAGCTGCGGAACAAAAAATCCAAGTTTGAATGTGGTGACACATAGTGGGATGACCACGAGGGACTGAGGAGGGGGCTGCCGATGCAACCTCGATACGTATTTGTTAGCAAACAAGAAGGTTTGGACCTAAAAGGGGAAAGAAACATTTGTCACGGCTCACGAGGACTTTACTAATGTAGAAGCACCTGCGCGGCCACTTGCAAACTCAAGGCGATGAGGAGGTTGAGTCCTTTTTTTTAAGGTATGTATGGGCTACGCATAACTTGAAAGGTTGTGGAGAATCTTCGAGAATTGATAGATATACGTATGCTTGTGACCCAATCTACCTCCGGAAGGTCAAGGATGTGCACAATCTATTCGGGTATAAGAAACACAATGGAAGAGAAATGTGGTTGTCTGAGATTGGTGACTATGGGATGATTCAAGTTATTTTGGACCTAGGGTCAGATGTGAACATGTTACCTAAATAGACTTGGCAAGGAATGGGGGAGCACAATGTTGAATGGTCCACTATTCGGCAACATGGAAAATCAACAGAAATCATCCCACTAGGAAGGTTGCTTAAAATTGGGTGGATGTTGGCAGGAAGTGAAGGTGGGCAAACTTTGAGTAATCTAAATTGTAGAATGTAGACCCCTACTGTGCTCTTAGGGCTAGGCGGGCCATAGATATGGGCGGTATCATCAACCTCAAAAACGAAGCATGGTTTTTGAGAATAATGATACAATTTGATCATACAATTAGATCTGGGAAGGTGAACGACACCGCAGGCCGGTGTCACATTGAAGGGAGTGGATCACATTTACATAAGTTTACTGCGTGAAGATGAATATTGGATCAACCCCATGGTGGAAGGAGTAATATCTTGGGAAAAAGGGCAGTGAATGCTTACGGCGAATCTGATGGGAGATGGATAAATTGGAAAAAGCAGATTGCACGATGTCTTGAAGATGTGATGTCTTCAACTCACAAGGGACTTCCCTGCATTCCTTAGAGGTAAAGACCTACCCTACTTTGATGGTTACGGTAGCATTAGGGAATTTTTTCAAATTAAAGCAGAGGTTCCCAAGGGATGAAGGCTATGGGCCCTTAAAATAGCCATGCATGGAACACCTCGCGGTGGGAGAGACACACATGAGGAGGTAGTCTAGGATTGGGAGGAATGTTAGGATATGATGATCCTGTGATTTAAAGTCCAAATAACGTGCAAGTCAAAACATTGCTTGGATTAGAAGATCCACATGAATATCTATTTGCATGATAAGAATAGTGGTGTGACGGGCGGCTAAGGAGTGGGTTAACATGGTAATTCATGACCTAGGGCCACTTCCATCTGCATGGTACTTAGATGCGAGCTACGTCGATTACTGTCAGGGGGACATTGAAGGAAGATTTCCTTTAGGAACATTTAGGTTAATATGCGGGGCTGGGAGTCCCTTGACACGATCCTACGAAGCATTGACGCTAGGGTATGGGGTAAATCCCAATTTTGTATCACATTGGAAACACCCACATGGGAAACACGGATACCAAGCATAGTTAGATACACGCCTAGCCCCAACGGAGGGTAGGATGATCAGAGCTACATTTGATGCGGAAATTGGAAGGGGTTCGGGACAACCTCAGAGTCACTCGAGCTGCGAATGGGTAGAAATGGGATGCACCCTACGTTGGCTAAGAACGGGGATGCGGATACGAGAAGGAAATGTTATCATATATTTGAAAACTCTCCTGACAAAACAAGCTTGCGATCACTCCTCGGCCATACGGGGTATTATAGGAAGTTAGTTTGGTAATATACGCTACTTAGAGTGCCTCTGAAAGACTTGTTTACGAAAGGGTTTGGTTCGTTGGGATGAAACCTGTCGGGAAAAATATGTATTTGGTTGTGAGTACCTAGGGAACAAGCACGACGTGTTGGGGGAGGATGCACGGAAGGCACAGAGTGTTTAACTGACGTAAGCGATTGGTAGGAAGCAAGGATTCTGCCGTTGAAAGGGGCAGCCCTGGCATTTAATGAGGTATATTTTGGGGACTTTTAACCATTTATCTAATGGTAAGTCCTAAGGTGAAGTGTACCCTACCATTGGGTGACCATAAGCACTACAAAATGGGTAGGGTAGCTCGACAAGGGATCAACCTAACTTGCATAGATTGTACTTCTCACCTTTGTCTCGAGCGAACTTGAACTCTCATGATTCTTGGTCTACACTATCCATTTCATGTACGATCGACCTACTCGTTACGTGTGGCGGCCAGGCTAGGATTCCTTTTAAAACGCACTTGGATGAAGACCATGAGCCTTGCTGAACCCTTAGTAGCAATAGAGATGGAAAGTGAGGATATAAGGTGGGGATGAGGATCGAAGTGCTCTCTACACTGATGTAAAGAGAAGGGAAAAGTGAAAGCACGGGGCAGGAAGCCCGAGAAGCTGCAAAATGAGGTGAAATAAGACCTAGGACGCACGAGGCATACCAAATATACGAACAACACTTTAGGATAAGGATGCCTTAAGGCCGAACTTGCCAATGCGTCGGTCGTTCCCCCCTTCATCTGGCTTATTAACGACCTTGACATGCCCAAAGCTTGGATGGTTTTATCACTTACATATGCAAACACCACTAACCGAGGCCCAGAGTCCCTTTTGTCATCGGTGACCCTTGTGGGTGGCTCCACAAAGTAAGATTTGATGATCACGACTTGGCGGAGTGAAGCCTTCACGGAAACCCTAGTCCCCACGCGATAATTTGACACATTTAGCATGTGAATGATGGGGTCACGGAGTCATTCCTCGGTAGGTAGGTGGATTGTGATTGAATCCCACAGAGCTCTAGAACCTCACTGCTTCGGATGCCCCATTTTGGCCATTACAATGTCACGGACAGTGGCTTTGAAAGTTGCTCGCCTTGATTCACCGGGGCTACATATGGTTGGGGCCAGGAGTCCCCATTGAGTGTTGCACTAATTCGGCGAATTATGGGCCTTCCCATGTAGGGGCCGCACCCTATGGAGCGAGGTGGGTAGAAATATGAAGGTGAGACTACTGAATTTGTGCACCAAAAAAGTATAAGGTGGAGCGAAATACAGGGTTTTATCATCAAATCCATCGATGACCATGCTACCCGGATGGGTACCATGACGTCATGCCATACAGCTAAATGTGGAAGTGTGGTCACAGCCATCCTTTTCCTATGTCATTCAGATTAGCCGGAGTCGGTTTAAGAGGGGGTATACCTTAATTGGGCCAATATTTGTGTGACAAATTCTGATGAAAGTACGTGAATCTCATGAAAAAGGGAAGGCCTTTGCTATTCTTGGCTCACTGCTCATGTCTTTCACTTTCATGTGAGACCCCGCTGAGGATTCGGTCTCCACAGTGACTCCTAAAATGTGTGAAGGAGCTCGCTTCGCCATGTCGGACTGAGGATGCCCAACACGTGGAAGATAACTAAGTTTTTTAGGTCTATTCGAGCATGTTGGCTGCAACCATCAACTCTCAACCATAGCTATCCCCAACGGTGTACAACGGTACAAAAGTATTGAAACATTCTAGGTTATGATGCACCACATATAGATCCTGAGTCCTCGAGTAAAACCTTTGAAATCCCTCCTATATATGGTAGCACATGAGGACATTGAGCGTATTTGATAAAACTACGGCCTCTTGCTGAATATATTCTTCAAAGCCCCCACCAAGGAGACCACACGGGACGAAAGCGAGGGGATCGGATGTAGCCCTGAGAAAATTTATGCGCCGAAACCACCGGGGCCGAAATCCCGGGTAAGATTCTCAAAAAATAAACCTTGGAGGAAAAAAAGCGAACCAGTGAGCACGACGAAGGCCCCAAAAGAAGAAGCATTCACAACGGGGAGAATACGATGCGATGGTCACACTCAACGATGGGGACTTCAAAAAAATAGCGAACGTCATCACAATAGCCACAAGACAAGTGAGTAGCCTGGAGGAACACCGGAAGGCGCCATTGTGCAACGAAGTGAGCTCCACCTGTAGTTAAAAATAGGTACCTCTGAGCCAACCGAGCGCTCGGGTACGGCACCATGACCCTAGCCGTACGATTGCTCGCCATGAGTAAAGTCGTCTATGTGCCATACCTAGCGCTACCCTCGTGATGGAGTCCACGGATCAAACGAGTCCAGCTCCATGAAAATATAGGGGTGCAAAATTTGAATCTATCCATGCTAACCCACGATGCATTACAAGGCCTCCACACTATTTGTATTCCGGCGATTCTGTCGGGACCAACGGAGTGCACCAACAGTTTAGGGGTGGCCCGATAGACCATCGTGTAGTAGAATGTCAAAGTACTCCGCACTATCACGCGGCGAGCGAGCTCGAAACATTAGTCCACCGGCTGCATGGAGGTTACAAAGGAGATCCCGGCCCGGCTAACCCCGGAAAGTAAAATTGAAGGGTTGGTCGCGGCATTGAAGGTGTTCGGGATGGAGATGCACGTAGTGAAGACATAGCTTAAGCCAAAAATCATTGACTACAGACCCAGCGCTGGCAAAACACCTCTAGAAGCTCACAATCTCGGCACGTTGCGCTAGTGATTGAGGCCACCAAAACCATTATAGGATAGATTTATTAAGGTGCTCAACTACTCGAAGACGCCATGCAAATTTGGACCACGATCCGTGATTTGGTCCTCCGAGAGAAATCGGTAAGGACTTGCGGTAGAAGGAATAAGATTTCAATCACGTCGAAGCTACATTTCCCTCCTTAGTCACTGCACAACATGCGCTGCTTGAGATTAGCAACATACTTCAAGATGAGATTGAGGAACTTTGGTGCAAAAAACATACCATTGCGGAATGATTGAAGTCTTGGGTACATCATGACCCTCCGGCTATCATAGAATATGGATATTTTCATCAGCGGCGAATTAGACACTAGAGTGTCACCATCGCGCGACGAAAATTTTGACATCCCGAAGCTCGTGGATATTACATTGAAACCTTTGCTTTCGAAAGTATGGAAGTGTTGCCCTTCTTGATTAGTGCAATCGACACTACATGCACAAGTGGGGCCCACCGACACGATTGACTCGGAGACGAGTGAGAAGATTGTGGTGGGGGCCCCACATTGGGCTCAAGGTCCCTCTGTTGTGCAACTAGTCCATTTTGTACATATTTTTTATTATATCTAGTCTAACGCGGGGGGTTTGGGGTGGGTCAAAGCCCCTAAAGCGTGAAAATGGGTCGGGTAGACGAGAGTCCACAAACCACGGTTTGCGGACCATTGGATGTGTAGGCTAAAAGTATAAGTAGTTGAACCTTTTTGAGTTGTAGCATAGATTAAGAATGATAAGAGATTGTTGCTAGGTACGCATTGATAGATACGGTCGGGGGTTGTTGGGTAAGGACTCCGCTGTGTGTGAACGGAGGACCTCTGTCTTACTATGTGCGGATCCTAGCTGCTTGTGTGCGCGAGTTGGGTTTTGGGGTATTGTAAGTAGATGTTTGGAAGATTAATGAATTGAAGTATTTTTGACTATCTCTGAATCCACTAAGAATTCTTGTGATATGAATCTGTGATGTTTGATTACTTAATGTATGTTTTTATGTCATTGATTTAAGTTGCGAACATACTTGTGTTACTTATTTATGGTGCGATCTAGGGTTGATCTATTTTACTTCATTCAGAGTCTCTAGAATAGGTTGCATTATCATTATATGAGTTCATACTCTATAGATTTCTGTGAGTGTCATTGTTGTTGCACGGGTGGATACGAAGCGAATGTTTGTAGATATAGGCTACGTGATCACAAAGTTGGTCCCTTTATGGGGTGAGCCGCTCTACTTGACCTACCTACCCTCTCTCGGGGTGTGAAAACCTGGTTCGAACAACCACCCATACTACTTCGGGTGAGACTTTGGCCCACGCAAGCGGGTCACTACGAAAGGGCCAATAGTATAGGGTTTGTTGGCAAACCTTAAACCTCTGAACCTAGGTTAGGAACCCTCGAGCCAACATATCTATACATACCATAAATATGAATCGGTAACACATACATATTCTAAAAAATTTAAAATGAATCACAATATATGGGAACTTTCTCTCTTACCCTCTCATCCCCATGTACGGCCGATGGAAGTGATCGGGGTCCCACTGAAAGTTCATACCACTAGATGGATAATCATCTATATGCAACGAGCATATGATCCCATTTTAACGAAGAACTTGGTCTAAACACCCATCCCACTCCCACTGCCTCCCCTCCCTTATTAGCTACCCCCGTGATGCATCACGGAGGGCTCTCGTGGGCCCTAGATCCTGGATACGCACATGAGGACATAATGTGGGGATTTTCTTGAAAAGTGAGCATAACAATGTACAAAACCATATTAATGGTTCACCTATTGCTTTCATAGCTAAAAACATCATTTCACCAATGACAACATCATACGGGACCACCCATACTAGGTCCCACTCGGTACCTCTCGACTAACATAATATTCCCCATAGTGATGAGGTTGAATGCCTAGTTTCAAGGATATGCGGTATTGTTGTGGTGACAACGCATGTCTCTAGTCTCTATGGGTCGTTGATCGGTATGGTGGTGCCCTTAGCACAAACATTTGGTACGCGGTGGCGTTCCATGAACTACGATATGTTCCTCCCTCGAGGTAATGATGGATGTATATTTTCCACCACCGTAGTGGAGGAGTCTCGTAAAGAAGTAGATGTCCTATATGGTCAACTCAATATTATTCCCCTACACTATAAAGGCCTCTATTTTGGATCCCGATGGCCCGACTATCCTGAACGACGAGGGCTCCCCTACCCTCATCGGTGGGTTCTCCAACCAACTTGAGAACCCCATACCTTGCAAGTGCGCCTTGGACCACCTCATCCCCCTAGATCTCAACAAGAAGCACACCCAAATCACTCTCTCTCCCGGTTATCTTCAACTCTTCCATAAATTCACAAACCCATCACCTTTTTTTAGTTTAGATAAATATGGACGCATCTTTAACTCATAAAGTCTGAATCCCAGCCAAAACAGGAATAAAGCCATTTTCTAGCCAACACCGCAATTTTCAAGCCGTTGTACAACATCATGTTTGGGCCCACCCATAGTAAGGCCCCACTAAGTACACTCTCAACTAACATCATCTTCCCCCTAGTGATGCGGTTGAATGCACAGTTTCCCGGGATACGCACCTATTGTTACGGTGACAACCCATGTCTCTAGTCTCACTAGATCAACGATCAATATGGTGACACTGTATGAACATGCGAAGTGCATAGTGGTGTTCCATGAAATACGATATGTTCCTCCCAGAGGTAATGTTGGATGTATATTTTCCACCACCCCTAGTGGAAGGAGTTTGGTCGAAGTAGATGTCCTATATGGCAACTCGATCCTATGCCCCTACACTATAAAGGCCTTCCATTTTGGATCTACAGTAATACTAACTATCCTAGACAAGGGCTCCCCTACCATCATCAGTGGGTTCTCTCAACCAACTTTAGAACCCCATACCTCGCAAGTGCACCTTGGACCACTTTGATCTCCTAGATTTTGACACGAAGCACATCCAAATCACTTTCTCTCCGACTGATATTCATCTCTTCCATAACTTCACAAACCCATCATATTTTCGGTTTAGAGAAATACAAGCTGCATCCTCACTCATCGAGTCGGGTCCCATCTAAAAAAGAAATGAAAACCCATTTTCTAGCCAACCCATAATTTTCAAGCCCTATACCTACAAGCTCATATTTTTCCCCTTAGTAACATATGGGATAGGGTACGAGAACATGCCCTAGGAGGTGTGAGCCGGCTATGAGGATTGGCATAGTGTTTTTCTTGAACTCCAGACCACCTAACATAAAAAAGGCGGAACTACTAAAAAGTAGAGTAGGGTTGGGCCATGGAAACTAAAACTAATGAATCTCGATTCTAATGGTTGAATTTTCCACTACGATTTCGCAATATTTAGGGCCTTTTGTTCCTCTCAATTTCACTGCAACTCCACTGAAATGAATTAAATTGGAGGAAGTCACCTTACTGATACCATAATTTTTCTTTCACCAATTGCGACCAAACCATAGCTCGATTTGATGGTATTAGCACAATTTGAAAGCTCTTACCTAGCTCTAAAATGGGTATCCATTTTTTTTAGCAATTGACACACTTCACCCAAAAGTATTTTTCAAGAATGGTCACTTTTACGCTGCCCAAATCGGATTTCTTTAGTTGCGCTTTGCTACTTGTACTTGGGGCATACTTTTCCTTCTTATCTACCAACATGTGTGTCGATTTTTTTCATGAGTAACCATCTTTTTCTCATGATTTTATATTCCCCACTAGGCCTATTCTATGTGGAAACATCATCAAGTACGTCTTATTCGAGCATTTGAGTTGAGTCGCCATAACATTCATGGAGTGTTTGTCCCAAGTCCCTTTCCCTCTTATTACGGTATTCACGGCCATTTACCTTTTCCACTCTCTCGTGTCCACCCATTTTGCCTCTAGTCATCTTGTCCACCATCCCCTTATGGTTGGTTAGTTGCGCCGGTTCATGCATGATTTTTATGCTTTGACAAGGAAATTCGTACGTACGCTGCTCGGTAACCCTACTCCATCATCATCCCTAGTTTCAGTCCATTAGTCACTTTACTATGATCCTCATGCGTTAGTTGAGGATTATTGATTCCCCTCACCTATGGCGGACCTCCTTTTGTCAACATCAACACATTCATTCCGGAAGATTGGTGCAGGAGTTGTACCTTGGTTCCAACTTCCATTCTTGTTTGGTGCCTTGGATCAGGCATAGAAACTCATAATTTCCTTTGAATTCATTGTTTCTCATCCTCTCAAATTTTGCTCCTTATTGCATGATCGAAATTCGTATACTTGATGGTTAGGTGATCTAGTAGATTCTACCAGTGATTCACGGGTGTGTGTGAGATGTTTCGAAGTCATGAGGGATTGGCCCTTTAGGTAGCCCCCCACATACTAGGATGACCTCATACTATGCTACAACCTCATATTCGGCTACTTGCATATTTGATGGGTTCGGTGTAGCCGGTTACATACCCATAGCATGCATGTATCACTCGGATGATCCATTCATATTTTCGGAATCCTTTCTTGTTTAATAGGGCTTCTTTGGTTGTTATTATTATTATTATTATTTTTTTCAAAGTTGGTTGCAACTTCATATTATATTTGAAAAAAATAAGGATATATTCGTTATTATATTTTTATGGTGCGAGGAAAAACAAGGAGGGACGAAAACACAAAATTTCGAGCCTCCATTGTGTCGACTATTTACTATGTTGCGTTACGGATTCGGGATGATGCTAACAAGCTGCGAAAGCATGAGAGAAAATTTAGAATACATGAGAAAAAGAGATAGCAAGGAGGAATGAGGATTAGTCAATCATGATTGGCCATCCGAGTTGATGCATCAGTGTTATCGTCGGTGGCATTTCTTACATTGTTTGACACGGAACTAGGAGTAGGCGTTTGTCTAAAATGTATTTTAGAATGTTTGTAGAGATTCTTCCACATGAGCACATATGTTCGTGATCTGAGAGTTGGTTCTATACTTATTTGAACTTGGATTCTTTGAAGGAAGGCTATATCCACTTGATGTTTTTTCTTCCATTATCTTCGCTATCCTGATCTGCTCCATTTATAATTGTAGATCTACCTGATAAGAAAACAATTTTCATTTCTTGGCATGTTACCAATGAACTTAGGCCAAACAAATGTTGTTGGAGGTGAGGCTAAACGGGGATAGTTCAAAAGGGGAAATTTGTGGATGAAGATAGGTTGAAAAAAAGCATAGAAGAGCGCGAGAGACCTTTGGATCGTAGAGGGAGTTTGATAGTCAGGGTTCGGGAATGTGTGGCGAACACAACGGGGGTGTTCATGCAACCACTCGGGAGGGAAAAAGAGACAAAATATTATACGGGACATATGGGAGGCGATCGTAGGAGGCAAAGGTGGATTGAAATTTCGAAGAGAGGGAGTAAATAAATGAAGCGGGTAGATAAGGGATAACGATCATGGCGAGAGTTAGAAGAGGATAGGGTCACGGGAGGGTGATTTTTGCAAGGATGGGGAATTATGATCGGCACGGACAGAACTGCAGAGAGAACAATACGAGATAGATATGATGGCGAGGAGAGAGAATCATGGCGAGGGGGTGAGAAAAGAGAGACCATATTGATTGAGCATTTTACGGTTGGTCTTGTTAGGGATCTATAATTTATTGGCAAGATTGGTAGAGTCAATTACGAAACAACATCGTTTCAACCAAATTTGGGACCACAGGATCTAGCCCTCACAGTCTGAGAGGGATCTCTCCAGTAATATGTACAAAGATGGATTTGTCTTTGAATTTGGGGAGTTATGATATTAGGCTAGTTATGAAGGCCAAAGGGTTTCTTTATTTTTTGGATGGTTGAGCATGATTAGCATTCGAGGTGGAAAGTTACGAGTGCAAAAAGTTCAAAGATGAGAAGGCATGGGCAATTAGAGTAAGCTTCGACCAAAAAAGATAGACAATTGTAGGTTTTATTCCATTGGGCTATGGACTCATAATAGGATTTAATTGGAACGGCAAGAGCGAGTGGTCCATGGGGCAAGTCATCTATGTCAGGATCTCTTTTGAAGATTGATTTATGGAATGGAATGATACAATAAGAAGGAGAAATAAATAGATGCAAAAACAAGAGTAGCCCGAGGATACGGTAAGTACTTTGAAACTAGCCCGGCCCAACTGACATGGACTGAGAAGCTGTAAAGTAACTAGGATACGGTAAGTACTTTGAAACTAGCCCAAGCTTTTGTTATACTTTCAATAGAAAACATCTTAAAACTAAGGGAAACTTGAAGGCAACCTTTGAAGTAGAAACTAGCGGGCGGGATAACCACAAATCCTCTCCTAACTCTCCTTTACACAGTTTACTTTCAAGACAAATAAAAAGATAACAAAAAATGGCCTAAAGGACGTAAGTACTTTGAAACTAACCATCTTTTAACACATTCCAAAGTAATCGAACGGTCGTAGGATCAAAGAAAGCTGGGACGGAGCTCACCATATCTTCCTCAGTTCATCTTCACTAAACATATGCGGAAATAACATCTAAGAATAACATTCGGATAAGACAATAAGACAAGGGAACGCCATCATTCCTATGTTTAAGCCAGATTAAATCATTCCTAAATAACCTATATGGAAAAAGCATTGAATAAATATGTTGTTGAGAAGATTAGATATACGATAGGTCATAACTCTATGCATGTTTTTCTTTATAAGAGAATATGCAACACACATGGAAATAGAAACAAAAATAACAAGTTACAATTAGAGAAACATCACCATCGACATAGACCGGGATCCCATAAATCGGCTTGTATTGATGCTTCCAACCCGATTCTGACTTCAAGTCCGGTGCTTTGGGTTAGAAACCATCTACACATCTTAGCTTAACCTATCTATCACCAACGACTCCAGTGCAGTGAATACTATGTACAATCAGAATTTTTTGCTCAAATGTATACCAAAGTTCTACAACCAACCCTCACTAATCCTCTTGTTGTAGTATATATAGAAGGCGAGGAGGTGAGATCGATAAAAAGATCTCCAATTAAAAAAATTATCTGAGAGTTAATGTCTTCTTGGCCCTTGGGGAGCTCAATGAAAAAGCTATACGAGTGTTTCCTTTATGTTAATTGATTTACACTTATGAATTAAGCTCGGTGGGAGCTTTTGTTGACCTTGGAGGCTTTATGTGATGTTTGGAGTAACTGCAAATATTTACGCGTTTATTTCCTTTAAGGGAGTAACTCCACAGCCGCGTTGTGGCGGATATTTCTTCTGTCAAATAACCCGGCCCACGATTGCAGTACTTTGAGGAACAGCGGCACTATGGTTAAGGAAGAGGAATCGATTTGCCTCGAGATTATGGCGATGGAAGCATTACTGTGATAAAACACTTTAGTTTTTCTCTGGCATGTTTTATTTGGCGATTAGACTTTTGATAAGCATCTTAGACATAATCTAAATTCCTTTAATCTATACGTTACCGGGTACATTTTTGTCTTCGACACGATACTCTTTGTACGTGCACGTTCTTGTGTTCTTTGCTATTGTTCGAGCACGCGGGGTTTATAGGCCATGCAGAGGAAACACTAAGGAAACATACATTTCCACCTGTGGATGATTTCCTTTGATGGAGGTCAGTAGTGATCGTCACCCTCCACCTGCGAGATCCTCTTTGAAAATTGCGATAAAATGATAAAAAACCACCGTACGATAACTATTAAAAATCACCTTTTATAGGTTAGCGCAACGAGAGGGCATGCGAGGAGATTGGGAGCGTTGGATGGCATCATCCAATGGTGGGGATTGATACGGAGCGATCGTGGAATGGGTGAAGAAGGATTAAATCCAAGCGTCGATTGTGTAGAGATCGATGGTCGAGATTCAATGAGGCGGTTAGAGGAGAAGGGTGAATGCGAGGCGCGTTGATTGCGCGAGAGATCGATGAGTCGGGATTGGAAGTGGAAAGTCAAATGGAGAGATCGGGCGATGAATTGTGGGCCATTGATGCGAATCGGATCAATGGCGGAGATTGATTTGCCATTGTACGATGGCAGAGCTATAATGCGCGCACCTTTGTTAACCATCGATCAACTTGGTGATCACGGTTGGATCGGTGGGCCTAGATCGGATGGATACAGTGATATTGCTAGGCATCATGGTCGAATGTTAATGTCAGATGGATGATGGTTTCACAAAAAGTACGAGGATGTGTCAAGCGATGTATGGAATCGCTGGCCATCGAGCAAAAAATGCCCTCCCCGTAGAAGAGTGGTGCGATAAAAACCACGGGGTTTTGGGAAAATGGTGCAAATTTGGGGGGGGTCCATAGGGAGGTGTGCTCACACCATCGGATCTATGGATTGAATCAACGGTCGGATCGCTCCTGATTTGCACGGGCAAAAAAATTAAATAAAATGAATTTCGACGGTTTAAATAAATATCCAAGGTTTTTTAATGGTTTGCAAAAGAAATATTTATTTAAAGGCGAGTAGCGCACGGCACGGCTCAACGTGCGATTACGGTGCCGGGGTGTATGGAGGCGAGAGAGATGCAGGGAATTATTCCAAGGGCTTAAGCCCAATATATGTAACAAAATGGGTTTTTAATTGTTTTTCTCATGATTTTCAAAGGTTAATGGTTAGATAAGGCCAAGAGTGAGTCTTGCACCTTGTAAAGGGGATTTTGATGAGGGAAAAAGGTAATCGCTGAAAATAGAGAAGTTTTTGTGGGAAATAGGGGGATAGAAAGATGAGGTTAATTTTTGGAAAGAGAGGAAAGAGAAAATGGTGTTTTAATGATATTTTGGCTTTGGAAATCGGCGAGTTTCGAGTCCTTTGGGATGAAAACAAAAGTATAGGATGCGAATGAGAGCGGGGAGACGCTGGGAAGTCTTCGAAACTGACAATTTTTAGTAAATTAAATTTGTTCCTTGGAAGGCTCAGCAGTCTTAACCACCTTTTGGTATAATCAAATATTATAGGTGGCTATGATGCGGCCACACACTTGAGGTGTGCCTTCTTGAAGGCATCAAAGAACGGACTTGCATTCTACGGGAAGTTTGATCGGTTACTTACAATCCATTGGGGCTAATCTTCATATGTTTGGATGATTTTCTCTGTGATACCCAACGATCATACAAATGGATCTTCATCAACTCCTGACTTTATACCTACCCAATCCTACGGATCTAACATTTTTTCTTCAATAGAGTCTGCACTTGGATTGGAAAACTATTTTCACAACATTTTATTCTTTTGAAAGAAGGAAAATAATCTAATTCTACTCCTTATTTCTCTGAACTAAGTTAAATATTTGACTTAGGATGCTTCTCTACCTATTCTACTATGTTGGAATTAAGTATCCAACATATTTTTCATTCTCTAAATTTATAAAACATAAATTTAAAAACGGTCAAAGTCAAGATTAGGAACATTTGGATTGCGTGATCTATGGAATAAAGACAAGCTACACATAGACATTTATTTTGCGAAAGAATAAATAAAAAAATGGAAGGCTTAAGATACGAAAATTTGGAAACATTTCCTTCCTCTTTTCACGGCTATGTTTTGACTCTTATTGAGAGTTTGTCTTTCCTTTTCTTAGGTTAGAATTTTGAGCTAATTAGAACCCGGATTTTTACATCTCTTTGACTCGGAAAAACCAGAACGATTTGAGTCATTTCTCTTACTGCAACCTTAGGTTCAGATTTGTGATCATGTTTGAACCTTTAATTTCTATCCTAAGCTATCCTATGATAAGCCAAGATTAGACGGTTGGCATATCAGTTACTATCTCCTCAGTAGGAAAATTTAAAGCTAATTAGTCAAGATTAAACGGGTTTGAATAACTAGAAGTGTGTTTTTCGGGAGTGGCATTTGAGCTTGCACACTTTGAATTTATCACTCTTTTGTTACTTGGGGCTATACCTTGCTTGTTTTTCAAAATCTACCCTCTTTTTCTTTCTTTTCTTTGTTTTTGTATTTTTGTTTTTTACAACTTTGAATGAAATGGTGGATGAAATATTCTTAATGGAAAATATAAAGAGCTTCATGTAACTTGTGGTCAGAAAGTAATGTTTAAGCATCCTACCATTGACGGGACCCGCAAACAGTGCTCCATTCAACTCTGAAAAATGCATTGTTACCGGCAGAACAGATTAATAGAGTAGGAGCCAAGCCATAGGTTGTCAATTTTCCCTTCTTGCCCTTCACTTCCTTCTTGAGTCCACTAAAACTTTGTCACCAATCATGAAATTGTGGCCTTTGTTCTTCTGTCAAAAAGCTTCTTAATGCTGTCTTGTGTCTCGCAATGCTTCGTTATACCTCTTGGTTTCACTTGAAGATGAATGAGTCTGGTTTATTCTTCGATCATGTCATTATCTTCGGTCTCCAACTCTTGAATCAAATTTATCCTTTGGTACACCAAGGAAATTTGCTTGGAAAATTTGCATCGGTACCATACACAGCTGAAAAGACTGACATACAATGGATTTCTTCCAAAGTCAATCCTATGTTAAAAAGTGCATGAATCAACTTTGTGTGCCAAGAATTATTGTTGTCCTCCAACCATTTCTTGATTATGTTCAATAAGCTTTTGTTTGAGGATTAACGATTATTACCTTGAGGGTAATAGGCCATAGAATACTTGTTTATGTGATATCTATGTAGAAATCAACCATCTTATTTGATCAATCTGCTGCATTATAGGTATGATAAATGTTAATTTGGTTCACCAAATCTAGAATAATAGTCTCCATAATTTTATGATAAACTGAATCATTTTCTGCCCTACAAGGTATGGCTTCTATCCACTTAGTGAAGTAGTCGTGGTGAGAATCCATCTATCTTGACAGAAGATGGTGGATGGATTCCTCTATGAAGTCAAGTCCCCAACTGATAAAATGGGGCTTCAATATGAGTGCATGCGAGAGGTAGGGGTAGCAATTTTATTTTTTCTTCAAAAAGTTGACACTTATGACGGGCTATAATCATCTTGTGTACATCATGGGAAAAGGCAGGCCGGTAGAAACCGGCCCTCAAAATTTTTTGTTGTTGTCTTCAAATCAAATGACCTCCACTCCTTCATGGGCGGTACTTAACCTTCTGCATCAAACTCGGGCAAACATTTAAGCAATAGACCACTTGCATTTTTTCCAATACAAACATTTATCTATAATACAACTTTCAATTTTAAGACCTTGCCTTTGTTTTTGTCAGGCAAGGAGGTGTATTCAAATTAAAGCGGAGACATAAAGAATATCAAGCATTCAAGAGGAATTCATAAAATGGTTTTTCAACAATGGGTGTTTGATTTCCTCTTGATAATCTAAATCATTAATCATATGAATATCAAGAACTTCACAATTTGATTCATCATTAATCTAGCTAGACCTTGGCCTTTGATGAGCTTAGTGGGTTTTTATCTCTGCAATCATATTAGGGATAACAACAATCCACTTACCTCTCTTACCATACGGAGGGTCTGTGTTAGAACATCCTTAGCCATGAATTTAGGGCAAAGGCAATGATGTGTGAGTGAAGGATGTATACTCTGAGGGCTCTTTCAATCTTTAACCAAAGCAAATGCCTTCTCCATAATGTTGTACTTGAAAGGGCATCCCTCAATGCCTTGCTAAAGAATGCAATAAGCTACTCTTGTCCTTGTGGGTTTTTCTATAAAAGGACGACAACTATAGTATATTCTAATGAAAATGAGAAAATATAAAAATCTTTTGAAAAAATTAGGACTTATTAGAACTAAGTGTTTTTTTTGGATTAACGCTTGTTTCATAGGTTAAAAGAACTTCTTTAAGGTCCATTTTACCTTGCTCCTTTTCCAACATGTTTATGATATTCGTAAGGAGCTCGGCTAGATTAGGATGAGCCTTCTCAAAAGAAATTTGATCTTCCAAATGAAATATTGCAACTCTTTGATGTTCTCGGGATAGAGATTGCAATATGGCACAAGGATCCTCTTGGATCTATCTTTTGCCTTGTTTTGAAACAATGTGTCCCGAAAGTTTACCCTCTTAGGGGCCCAAATAATGTCTTTTTAGGGTTTAAATATATTCCAAACTGTATACACTTGCTCTCGAAAAACCTTTTCTCAAATGTTCTAAGTGTTCTTCATCTGTTTTTGAAAACACGGTGACATCATCAAGATAGATAATGATGAAGAAGCCCAATTCAGAGACGCTATCGTCGCTCTTTGGAAAAGTTTCTCCGGCCCATTCATTAGACCAAGGGCATTTGCACATACTTGAAAGTGCCCCATGGTGTAGTAAATGTTGTCTTTAATTGATCGACGGTCGGGAGTAGTTGTCTTTTAATGAAGCTTTGTTTAAGTCTCTAAAGTCTATACAAGGCTTGATTTCTCCATTTTTCTTCTTTGAGAGACACCGGGTTAGATACCATCCAAAATATCTAATAGGACAATAATACCAACTTCATACATCTTTTTAATCTCCTTCTCAACCAAAGGCAAGCGAACATGGTTTATTACGCGCGGTTGTTTGAATGGTTTTGGTTCTCTTTAAGGGGAATTTTGTGTTATATTATTTCGGTGTCATAGGATTTAAGATCTTTGTAACTCCACACAAAAATATCAGCTCTTTAAACAACTCAATGTATTTGAGTTTAATGTGATACGAGTAAAGTCTTAGACTGACTTAACCATTTTCGATTTTCCTCCTTTGCCTATATTGCACTCTTCCACTTCGATCTCTACGGGTTCCGGTTTTGGCCTTTGGGCCACATCAATAAAATCAAACAATTCTTCACAAAAGGTGCCAGACCTCTCGGCAAACTTTCATCTCTAGTCATGAGTTCCAACTCCTCTGTTTGCTGTAAGTTTGCTAGTCGGTAGGTTAATATTGACAGGGCTGGAGACGGTTCTTCTTCACCAAGAAAGTTTTCTTCAGCATGTCTGTTTCATAGTCGTCAAGGCTTGTTTAGCTCGATTAATTTACGGATGCATGAAGTCTTCTATTTGTTTGTGATTGTCAAATACCTTCCAATACTTCTTATTATTAGGTACTCTTGGTCTAAACTTTATCTTGGTTGTATAGTATTTGTTTTCAAATGGCGCTAAGCATGTCACTGTTGCAAAGGCTAAATTGTGGTACTGATTTTTTTCCACGGAATAGTGCTTTGGACACCTCGAATGTTTTTTAAAAAGGTCCATGACATCATTCGGTAGGCTCTAGAGTACGGGATGATTTGCGTTATACTCCTGTTTCCTTTCCTAATGATCAATTCGGAATCCCCATATACATTGATTCTTCGGCTCCTAGCTTTTTCAAAAGATGTAAGCCTAAGAGAAGGGACTCATATTCTGTATGTTATTGGAAAAGCGGGAAAGTTTAATTTGCATGAAATGCATTACGTATGGTTGTTTTCGGTGTTAGTAATCCGGACACCTACACGCAGGCGTTAGTTCTAGTGCATGACCCATCAAAATACATACTCCAAAGAGGACCTTTTTTGATTTCGTCACGAAAACTCTTGTCCTTTTCAACTAATGTGATTTACGATTGTTTTTGAATGTCTACCTTTGGGTTGTAGATGTTTGATTTCCCACGATTTTCGGTTACTTGAGGATACTATCTTGACTCTCAATGTTTAGAGCTTAGTGACATGACTTTGTAATTCAAGACCTACCTTTGGTTTGTTGTTGTTTGAGTTCAACGGAAACTATTTTGATAGTTCGGTGGCATTTACCTCCTCCTCTCTATCGGCCATTAATTAAATTTAAAGTGACTTTTCTCTTAGTGTTTCATCATTAAAAATAATAAAAGAATCAAGGCCTATATTAATGAGAATAGATAGGAGAGTTTTTTGGTCTGTCTTGGCTTGTGGCTGTTAATACTACATATGGGACTCCTATAAAGTCTTCTAGTTTGATTGAAAACGGGGATAGTCACATAGGTCATGTCCATTGCATAGTCCCTTGTAACTTAGCCCAGAGACCTTGAGAGTAACATTCCATACTTTGAGGGCATCAGCCACAACAATATCCATGACTAAGGTGGCTGGAATTTGGGCTAAGTTAACACAAGGTCCTTGATCAATCCTAAACATTTTACTACTGTAAATCAAAAAGTATTAAAGGTCTTGATAGATGCAGTGATTTCTAGACCCGAGGTTCTCCATTACGGCTTTGGGCATTAGATTATGAGAATCACTGATTCATGCATAGCATTGTGAAAAATCTTGTCATGAACGTTAAAACTCACATAAAAGGGAGGAACGGGTCCCTCTTGATATTTTCTTTAATCCTTTGGTACCAAAAATAAGCTACGGTTGGTCATCGTTAAGATTGACTGTGTCATTGTTGTCTTCTAAATTTAAAGCCTTCAAAATTTGGGTCTATATACATGTTGGGTAGCCCAGCACAGTTAGGGGAACATAAATTTTGATCTTTGAAGCTCTGCTCCCGGTAGAAAGGAATTTGGTTCTTTGAAAAACTTGTTTCAGCCTTATTAGCTGCCATTCTATCAAATGTCGGAGTTATTGTTTTATTTATTTACATTTGATAAAATTGTTTTCACGGGGAGTACTAGTTGTAGTGTAGTACTACTAATGTACGCACCCTCTGTTTTTCATTGTCTTGAGTGTTTTTTCATTTGCTATCAGAATTTTCGGCCATTGTTTTATCCTTTGTTTGACAACTTTAGGCTTGGTTGCGGTCTTGCTTTTTGAGGATTTGTCGAGTTTTTGTTGTTGTGGGGTTTGTTGACTAGATTTAATTATGAGGTAATATTTTCTTGGAGGTTTGGTGATGGCATTTTCCATGTCTTGACAAAATTTCATTATCATCTCTTTTGTCATAATAAGGTGTATAAAGACCTTGTTTTCTACCATGTGACCTCCGTCATCATCATCTACCCCAAATAGGTTAATATCATCTTCTCTGTTATTTGATCTGTTTCCTCAACCTCACTCACATAGTTTGATGAAAGGGAGAAGTGATGCGATCATCTTCCTAGGTATTTGAGTTGGTTCATACATTCGTCGATTCGGTTCTTGTTTCTATTTTGAGGAGCCATTTTGGTTTTGGCTTTCTTGTGCTCTCTTGATTATGATCATCTCCTTCATCATCTCTCCATCATTTTTTCATCTTGAGTTGGAAGTAGAGTGTGGGTTCCTCTCTAAGGTCTCTCTTTTCGGCTTTCATCCTTGCTCTCTTCTCCATTAAGTTGGCTTCTGAAAGAGCACCTCTTTGCATATCTTCAAGAGTTGCAAAATCTCTTTCTCTTGCTTGAATAGGTCATGTCGAGTCGAAACCTTAGGCTTGTTTTAAATCTAAGCCTTGTGGAGGTTTTAGTTCTAGAGAAAGTGCATTATACACCTTTATTAAACCTAGTGCAATAATCATGAACACTTTCCCAGAGGTTTCTATGGGAGTTCTTATGTCAGAAAGTACTTGGAGAGGATTCTTCTTCACTTCCCATTTGTTTAAGAAAGTTTAGTGGAAGCACGGGAGATACGTTTATACTATGGGGGCTAAGATTTTAAACCATTTTCTTACTTCTCCCCCTAAGCTTTGAGAAAATAATCTAAGCTTGATAGAATCATCATCAATTTCATTTCTTTCAAAGTAGTCATTCATCTTATCCACATGTTGTGATGCGGTTGTAGCATTCTTGGCATCATATAATGGAGATTGATACAGTAGTCTTGTGAAGATTGACTAATGGTGCGGGAAGGACTAGGGGGACGTACCATGCGGCCATGGCGGGAGGTGGAGGAGGATTCACGGGTGGGTTGAAAAAAGGGAAGGTGGGTTGAAGTGGAGTGGTTTGAGCAGTGGATGAAGGATGAGTAGATGTGGATGGAATAAGCGATGGGTGTGGAGCTAATCTTGGATGAGAGACACCTAAATTCAACGAGGAAGTGTAGATCGGGTGGTGTTGTTTCTCTACTACCGGGATGTTCACTTGTCACGGGGATGAAAGTGAAGAATCGGGAATCTAGCTGAATTATATCATAAAATGACCCTATTTCTAAATGGATTTACTAAGTCGGCTTGTGATTGTTGCTGAGGCTAAAGATTTTCGGGAGGCGAGTTTTAGCTCTACGGAGTGATCTGAAAATGGTTAGTAATTTTAATCCTAGGAGACTTCCTAAGGATAATTTACGGGTTATCAACTAACTCAAGTGGATTAGGGTAAGGATGGGCTCTAGTGTGAATTTTTCTAGGAGCCACTATCTTTGTGTTTTTCGGAACCCAAACAAACGGAAAATTTAGACCCGGGTATGACAATATTTGAGAGGTTTAACCTAATCTGTTTTCACAAATCTTAATCCCTCTGAGTCCCCTCTAAGCGAGGTTTGAATGATGCTAAAATGTGTAAGGTTCTTCGGTGGAGTCTTAAGATCTGCTAAGGATTGTGGGTAAACCAAGTGGAATTTTTTGTAGCTCTAAGGAGGGAGTGGGTTTTATGGTCCACCCTGTTTATTGAATACCAATCTGAAATAGTTTTAGGTTTTTTTCTAAATTTATTTTTTCGATTGTGTAGTTTCTATGAATATGCTAACTCTATTTCAAAACTTAGCTATGCTTATGAGACAAAGATAGTTTACTCTGCCCTTCATGGCTGATTTTTCAGGTTGAATAAAAATCTTAAGAATCCTAGGGTTTACCTAGATTATCACTAATTTGAACATATAGGATTTTATCATGATTACCATTTCTTCGATAGTGCTTGAAAGTGGCCTTTTACTCTTAAATTTTTCATGAATCAAGGGGTGCTCTAAGGTCTTAAAAGGTATAAAAAAACAATCGGTCCCGGAGTTTCCGAAATGTTAGTTGATGTTGGTGGCTCAGTTGGTTAATATAGCAAATGTTCTTGAAAACATTCTAAGTTCGATCCCGGTGGAGTCGCCCGAAATGTTAGCGATACGTAATTTATTGGCGAGATTGGCGGAAGTCCGTACGAAACAACATCATTTCAACCAACTTTGGGATTCAAGGTGGAAAGTTATGAGTGCAAAAAGTTCCAAATGTGAGAAGTTGCGAGCGTCGAGGAGTAGATTCTACCAGATAAGAACGGTGCGGGTGGTCGTGGGCTGGATATAATAGGTTAATTACACAGGAATAGCAGAGACGAAGTGCTCCATGGGGTAAGTCATCTATGTCTAAGGATGTCTTTGAAGATTGATTTATGGAATGGAATGATACAATAAGAAGGAGAAATAAACGGAATCAGAAACAAAACGGCCAGGGATCTAGTAAGTACTTTGAAACTAGCCGAGTCTTTGACATGGACCTAAAGGAAAACATAAATTAAAAGAAACCAGGACACAGTAGTCACTTTTAAACTAAACCAGCATTTCATACACTTTCAATATCAAAGCTAAGGAAACTTCAGAGGCAACCTTTGAAGTAGAAACTAGCGGGTCAAGCTCACCACAAATCCTCTCCTAACTCTTCTTTATAGATTTATAAGAGACAAATACAAAGATAACAACAAAATGGCCTAAGATGCAGTAGATACTTTGAAACTAGCCGACTTTTTAAAACATTCAGGGAAACAATCGGGTATTAGTCGAGTGGGATCAAAAAAGCTAGGACTAGGGCTCACCATATCTTCCTCGGTTCATCTTCACTAAACATATGCGAAAATAACATCTAAGAATAACATTCGAGTTAAGACAATAAAGGCAGGAACACTAGTATTCCTATGTTTAAGCTAGTTAAATCATTCTAAATAACCCGGATGGAGGAAAACATTCGGATAAAGATCTTCATTCAAGAAGGTTACCTGTATCTGGTATATGCTAAATCTACCATGATGTTCTTTATAAGAGACTATCTGCTTCTGAATGGAAACGAGAAAACAAAAATAACAAGTTACAATTAGAGAAACATCAAATTTAACATAGACCAGGATCCCATAAATCATCTTGTATTGATGCTGAGCGATTCTGACTTTAAGTCCAATGCTTTAGGTTGGCAACCATCTACACATCTCGACAACATATCTATCACCAGCAGAGCTCCGGGGAAACCTTAGCTGATCTACCTATATGAAATCGAAATTTTTGCTCAAATGTATATCAAGTTCTACAACCTGACCCCTCACTCATGTTGTTGTATTATATACTAGAAGAATGAGGAGGTGAAGAGATGCGATCAAAATCTCAATTACAGTGCTCTACATAGTTAATGTCTTCGGGGGACCCTTGGGGGGCTCGATGAAGAAACTGTACGGGTGTTTCCTTGTATTAATTGATTTACACTTCTCTGATCGCGTGGTGGGAGCTTCATTTGACCTTGGAGGCTTTATGTGATGTTTGGAAGTACTCTGCCAAAGAATATTGCCTTGTTCCTTGCGGGAGTAACTCCCTGGCGCTATTTGTGAGGCATATATTTCTTTAATTAATAACCCCGGCCCCTATTAGTACTTTGAGAACGAGTGCCTATGGTAGCCAGAAGATGGGTGCACTTTTCAGTTGTGGCGGTGGAAACGTCGTGCTTGATAAAACACTTTAGGTTTGCCTTGCATGTGCTATTTTATTTGAGGATTAGGCTTTTTGATAAGAATCTTAGATGTAATCCCCACAAATCTATCCTTTAATCATACGTTACGGTGCATTTTTGTCTTCGACACGATACTCTTTTTACATGCACAGATTTGTATGTTCTTTGTTATTGGCTCGGGGTAGTACGGGGGTTCATAAGGCATCCATGCCAGGGGAAACACGAGGAAACGTGCATTTCCACCCTGTGGATGATTTCTCGCTGACCGTCGAGAGAACGGAGGGTCGTCACCTCTGCCTCTTGAATCTTATTTGAAAATTACTTGAGAAAATGATAAAAAACCATACGAAATATGAAAAGCATTAAAAAATCCTGCTTTATAGGTTGACTGCGGTGGAGGGCGTGGATATCGAACCCGTGGATGGCATGTCAATGATAAAGATTGATCGGAGCGATCGTGGAATGGGTGAAAGAAGATTCAAATCCAAGCCATCGATCGTGCGAGAGATGCGACGGTTGAGATTAAACGAGGCGGTCGAGAGGAGAAGGATGAATGCGAGCGTCGATGGCCTTCGAATCAACGGTCGGAGATTGTTTCAATGGAAAAATCAAATGGAGAATCGGGCGATGAATTGTGAGCGTCTGATCTCTGATCCAGATGGATATGAAGGAGATTGATTTGCCACATGCGATGGCGCAACTATCATGTGCACCTTCGTTAACCATTGAGCAACTTGGCGACGATCCTTGTTGGATCGGTGGGCCGAATCGGACGGTCCTGATGATGAGCATCTCGTGCGAATGTTAATGTGTGATGGATGGTGGTTTCGCAAAAGTACAAGGGACGTGTGTCAGCGATAGCATGGAATCGTAGCCATCGAGCGAAAAATCTCCCTCGCAGAAGAGTGGTGCGTGCGCTCCCACACGGTTTTGGGAAAATGGCACATAGGCGGGGGTCCGGAGGTGCACTCTGAACCAATGGATCTATAGATTGAATGAGTGGTCGATATCGCTCCACAATTTACACGGTGGAAGATAATTAAATAAAATGAATTTCGACGGTTGTGTCTCAAGGTTTTAATGGTTTACAAAAAAATATTTATTACTGTAGGGTAAGCGAAAATAGAAAAACAAACCTTGGTGCAGTGCAGAGTGCAGAAGCTGGAAAGAGCTAAGACTTAGTCCCACGAGAGGCTTAAGCGTATATAACAAAATGGGTTTTTAATGGCTTTTCTCATGATTCCAAAGGTTTGAGGTTAGATAAGGCGAGAGTGAGTCTTAAACATGAGATTTTGATGAGGGGGAAAAGGCAAAAATGTGAAAATAGAGGATTTTTTGTGGGAAATAGGGGGATAGAAAGATGAGGTTAATTTTGGAAGAGAAGGAGAAAATGGTGTTTGCGGCGATATTTTGGCTTTGGAAATGATAGGATTTCGAGTCTTTTGGGATGAAAAAGTATGGGATCTGGACGGAGACGGGGAGACGCAAGAGAGAGTCTAGGGCAACAATTTTGTGTGGAAATTTGAATTTCTGAGGAAACAACGGTCTTAACCTTTTGGTATAATCAAATATTATGGTGGCTAACGGGTCCTCTTTTGCGGGCTTTGTTATCCAACTTCTTCTATTTTCTTATTATTAGTTACGAGGATTTGGTAGAAAGAGATCCTTCATATATTTGATCATAATGAATTTTGTTAATCGACTTTGTAGAGAGCTATGTTGGAGGTTTGATTATCATTCATCATCTAATACTAATAACAATGGAATAGTCCCCAAATACCACCGCGTTGATAGGTTGAGGCTCTTTATCATTTGAAGTCAGGTTAAGCAGAATGTAGGCCTGAAACTTTGTTGTTGGGCAGAGAGCCAAACTTGAACATTCAAGGAGGTAAAAACATTCCCAGATCTCATCCTTTATGAGGCCTCCGGCCCAGCAATGCACAGGTTTCCTTGGGAAACCATTAGAGAAAATTGAAGGTCTACTTCATTTTTTACTCCATCCATTAAATGAATTATTTTTCCTTGAGACTTATCTTCCATTTCTCTTTTTGAAGAGGTTTTGTAGATTGAGTGTTGCTATATCCAGTTGACAGAGATCTCTCCCCAAATATTATTTCTTAGAGGCAAGGTGTTGAATTTGAAATGGCTATTGTTTTTGGATAAATCAACTCCACGTGAGGCTCCCAAGTCTTGATTTACAGAGATAATACAGGAAAGGTTTTTATCTGAAAGATCATCTTATTTCTCACCGACGGATACTCGAAGTACATATGGGAGGGTGTGCTAGACCCTTATTGAAAATGTTTCTCTTTTTTCCTAGGGATATCCTTTTCCCAATTGATTATCAATTCTAAGATCATATTAAATGGTTATTGAATTAATTTGGGAAGACATTTGTGAGTCCTCAACAACATTTGACGAAGGGAAATATGCAAGGGAAGTTTTCTGCTTTATTCATTTTTTCTGAGAGGGCACATCTAGAGGGTCCACGGAATGCCTCTTTCTTCAAATTTAAGAGGTCCAATATTTTTCTTTAACCAAGATCCAAATGAACATTTTGTATCTTAGAGGCACACGATTTCCAAATGAGCTTCCAAATAAGGCCCCATAGGAAGAGGAAATTGACCTTTGAGAAGGACCCATAAGCTGCTGATGGAAATTATTGAACTGAGATCCAACATTGCTTGTCTTGGTTGCCTTTAACTGAAAGACAACTCATATGCCATTATTTTCAGATTTTATAGTTGACCTCGAGGATGAAGAGGGGGAGGAATAGGAAAGACAGCCATTAATTGCATTGGAGTGTTCTTCCCACTTGGAAATCTGATCCAAAGTATTTATATCTTAACTCTTGAGAAATTTTTCGATATGATGGATGCTCTTGCTAGCTGTCGGTGAGGGGATATTGCCCCATGATTTTATCCTCCCTAGATGGTGATCTTTTGGCACTCTTAGAAGTCACATTATTTCTATTGATAAATGGAATGTTTTTTTATAAATTCCAAGCTCTAGAATAGAAATGTCTAGTGGGATAGCTTGGTCAAATTTTTTGTCTAGCAACGGTGAGATATTTGGTTTCCAAAACTTTCTTCCTGAGATTTTTAATACTGTGATGAGCACATAATTTCCCTCCCAGAAAATTTTTAGAAGATTTGAAATGAAAATGCCAAGACCACCATGAACATAATTTTTAGGTGAACTATTTCCATTTAATTAAATTGAATTCCTTATTTTTATTTTTTCCTCCATTTTGCCATAAGAAGTGCCTTAAAACAACTTCTATTTTTTTATGAATGCTAGGAGGAGCATGAAGCAAGGAGAAGTGATATAGAGGCAAGGTAGTGAGAACATATTTTAGAAGAACATGCGCCCAACCAAATTAAGCCGGAAGATCCCCATTAATACAATCTCTTTTCAATTTTTCAATGTTGATGTTCCAAACTTCAGCCTTAATGAGTCCCGGGCTTGACTACATCCCAACGTAATTAAAATGGGTCAATTTATCTTCTAGGAGACTCCAAAATTTTGAAAAATGATATGCAAGGTGTTATTTGTTGCATTCCACCCATAGATACAACTTTTATGATAATTAATCAACCCTCCTAAAAAATGCATAAAATTGTCGAGAATAGTTTTGAATCTTTGAGAAATAATGCGGGTGGCACCACCCATCAAAGAGGAGTGTCATCCAGGTGGGTAGAAGTGATTCATGTTCTTAACTCTTTGTTCTGAGAAATTGATTCTAGTGATGAGACCAAATATGTGCTTATGATCTAGGGCTCTACTAAAAGACTCTTCCATGAGGATGAAAATAAAGGGAGAAAGAGACAGCCTTGCACGATACCTTGAGTACATTGAAATAATTTCTTGCCCATCAATTGAATGGCGAAGTCAACGAGGGTTTGAGATGCGAGCATTAATGAGGGATATGAAATCACTTTCAAATCCCATAGTTTGGAGGAAATAAAGGAGAAAGGAATGTCTTACTCTATCGAAGGTGTTAGTAAGGTCAATTTTCAGAATAATCCTTTCTCAATCTCCTTATACTCGAATGAATGGCTTCTTTTTACCTAAATAATAGAGTCGAGGATTTGTCTTTGAGATGAAACGCGCTTGATTTTCATATATGAGGTTAGGAGGTATGAGGCTTAAGGTGGGTTGCAAGGTTTTTAGTAATGATTTTATAAGAAGAATTACAAAGGGAAATGGGTCTAAATATGGAGAAAGAGGATGGACTATTTTCTTTAGGTATAAGGGTGAGGAAGGTGGAGTTGTTAAAGCCACTGATCTTCTTCTTTTTTGAACCGATTGAATCATTTTGGCAAGATCTTTTTTGATGACTTCCAAAGGTACGGGAGAAACTAATCGAGAAGCCATCTAGTCCTAGGGGCCTCTCGATGTAGGGACGAGATAGCTTTTGAGAATTTTGGTTTTCCTCAATATTTTTTGTGAGGGAGTTATTAATATCATTCGTTATTAGCTTGGGCATGTAATTTAAGGAGATCAAAATAATCCTCGGGAGCTATTGTTTCTTAGAGAAGATTTTTGTAATTGTAGTAAGGATTCCATCCTTGATACCTTCTTGATCTTCGTGAACTTCCACAGTGATCGATGTAATAAGATATTTATTCCTTGTCTTTCTTACCTTGGCTTGTTTTTTGAAAGAAGGAGGTATTTTCATCTCCAATCTCAAACCAAAATTTAATTGATTTAAGCCTCCATTTCTCCTACTTGTTTACATTTAGCTTTTTATAGGTTCGAGTAGGCATTTCTCCTCCTCCTTATTCTCTTAATTCACCCCATAAGTGTCGATGTTGTTGTGGACTTCTAGCCACATCTTTCTTTTTGATTTCATTTCTAACTTTTTTAGGTTCCTTATATTGGAATTTAGCCCAAATATTTTGGCGTTATATGTTTCCTTACTTTTGATTCCCCGGATGTACATGGGGGAGCCCATAACATGATGCGCCATGCATGAAGCACAATTTGTCTAACTTCGGGGTATTTGTTCCAAAGAGGAGTCGTATACGAAAGGAGAGGTTCCGGGGAGGACGTCTCTAGGGAGAAAGGTAACGGGGTAGTGGTCGGATACGAAGAAAGAAAGAATAATAGAAGAGGCTATAGAGAAAAGTGATATTAGAGGACAACACATTAAAGCAGTCAAACCTCTCCATGTTCTTAGCTCCAATTCTTTGATTGATCAGGGTGAATTTTCAATTTTTTGGGAATGATGTCGACCAAGTCATGGTCTTGGATTATAGATTCAAGTTGATATCTTCGAGGAGCCGATGTTAAATTTTCCTCCTCTTTTTGTTGAGATTACAACAAGATGATGAGCTTAGTGAAAAGAGTCCCCTTTTGCACTAAGTGACTGTAGAGCTATTTTGGCAAATTCTATTTTTTAGACTATGTCTATTTTTAGACATGTCGATCATATTATATGAGTTGCATGGCCAGCTATTTGTGGATGGTTGGTTAAGTTTGAAAAATATATGGAATTATGTTTTAGACATATCTTGAGTGGAATATATTTTTATATTTCCGATCTAAAAATAGATATGTCGAATATTATTAGCTCTTAATAATATTTGGACTATAAAGCATTATCGTATTCTCTTAGAGCACTTCGGTTAAGTGCATAGATGTGGAACGGGAGATGATAGAAGGAATTACGCTATTCCTAAGGGTTAAGTGGAGCTATTGCATGGAAACGATTCAAATCACATGACGAGAGTTTGGTGGAGTTATTGAGGTAGTTGGTGGAGTTGTGTTCGGTTTAAATCGGTTAGACACGAGTTGAGCTAGTTGTATCTCGTCCCAGTTGATACACTAGTGAGTGGTGTGAACTAATTAATAATTATTTCACTAAATATTAACTCATTAATCAGGCGGGAAAATCGTTGGTTAACTAAAGTGCATGGATAGTTTCGGTGGAGACGTGGAGAAGTAGGTGAAAAGCCGGAGTTGACTATCGGTTGTGACTATAGTGTTGCATGATTTGCAACACCCGGTGATTGGAGATACCAATGAGGATTGTGTGAGCAAGGCTGGACCAATTCGAGTTCATTCGGAGCCAATATTTAGCAAGGATACCTGATAGAGGTAGGCTAGTAGGTGGAAAATATTGGTGCATGGATTTGCTAGATCGGACTGATTAGTGTGTAGCGATTGTATTGTACTAAGAGCTTGACATGATCGGCTTTGTATGAGGATTGTTACATGATCTCTATGACATATATTATATACATATAGTTGGGTTTTTTAACTTTGGAGCTTTCCCATTAAAACATTGTGTTCATATGTGTGAATTTTTATGGTTTCAATGTGTGCATGCGAATTGATTTAATTTCATAAAGTAATAATCAATAGTAAAAGAGATTTTGTATTGTGCATGAAATCAAATAGTGTGTGATCGGGGAAAATATTGGATGTATAATGCATTATTTATATGAATTTCTACATGGTATCGGAAAATGCGATCATTGGAGAAATTAAATCAGTATGGCTTGAGTTGAGTTTTGTCTTTGGTGGAATTCGAATTTGCGGTAGTGTTTTCTTGGTGTTGGAGTTGTGATGTCTTTTAAAAGATTGTGATTGGAGTATGGCCTTGGGAAGCTCGAATTATATTTCATGGAAGGACAATATGGAGGCGATCTTGGAGGATAATGGTTTGAAGGATTTCATAGATGCGAAATTCAAAACACCTTCTGGCAAATCTTCTTGCCTTTTGACGCATGGAAAAAGAAGATAGAAAAATGTCAAAGGATACGTTGGAAGGTGTGAAGGATCACATAGTGTCCAACCTTCATGGTAAAGCTTCTCCATTCTTGATGTAGAAAGCTTTGACAGACTTTTCCAAAGCAAGAGCGACGGAGAGGAAGTTAGCACTCAAGGATAAACTCGGGAAGATAAAAATGGAGAAAAACGACGGTATACCCAAGTACCTCAAAAAGTTTTTTCAAATTAGGGGATGAGCTAGGAAGTGTGGGGGTTATTGAAAATGAAGAGGACTTGGTGAGCTTGGATTTCCTTGGGCTTCCAAAGAGTTGGCATTCCTATGAGGACTGCAGCCAGTGGTCGGGAGAAATTGCGGGGATGCGGGAAGTGACTTTCGGTCGGATCTTGGCCTGCAAAGAGGGAGATAAGGCGGAGTACGAGAGATGGATCTTCATCAAAGAATGAAGACGAAGAAAATTTTTTTCTTTGTTTGCCAAAGCAAGGAAGAGGGGAGGAGCAAGAAGAATTCTTCTTAATCCCGGTGCGAAGGCAAGAAGAACGGACCCATGTCCAAGGTGAAGTGCTTTCAGCATCACCAACACGGAAATTACACCACTAATTGTCCACAAAGAAGAAAAATAAGTAGGCTACTCGATGCGCGAGTTTGGAGAGGCCTTAGCCTCGCGAGTTTGGGCGGATTTTTCCGCGATCACCTTGGTTGGTCTCTAGTATGATGCGTTCGGTGTGGTTTCGTGATAGTGGTGCATATTTCCATATGATCGGAGACAAATGTTGTTTACTAATCTAGATGAGAAGGATCTTGGAGTGCACATCGAGATGGGCAATGATGATAGATACGGTACGGCGGTATCGGGACCATTTCCTTTGAGAGGGAGTTTGGAAAAACTTTCATCTTGAAGGATTTCATGCATGTTTCGGGATTGAAGAGAAGAATATGATCTTTGTGGCGATGTTGTTGGAAGACGAGGGATATGATGTTGTCTTTAGCGAGGAAAGGATTTCTGAAATGTGAAAATAGTGAAACCTTGAGGATAGGGGTTCGAATTAAGAACCTTTATCGAGTTGTAGGTAGATGGTTTCATAGGAAATGGTAGGCGAGCGAAGGAGTGGTGAGTCGAGATGAGGGGCGAGCTATGGCACGAAAATTGGGCCATATTCACCATGGTACTTTGAAAATTTTGCGACAGATTTCTCACAGACTGAGAATTACCGCCGCGATCGGATCGGTGCGGGATGTACTTTGCAAAAATTTGTAAGCTTCACCTTTCGTGAGAAGGATAGTAGTCACCACGACAATCCTTGAAGGTACGAAGTGTGTGGACCTTTCTCGGTGGCTTCAACGACAAAGCACGGGTATTATGTGATCTTTGTTGATGATTTTTATCGTAAGTGCTAGATCTTCTTCATGCGGAGAAGAGCAAGATATACTCAAAGTTACGTGAGTTCAAGGCAGTTTGAGAAGAATAGGGGGAATCGGTGAAGGCTCTTAGGAGTGATAATGGTGGTGAATTCATCTTTGGCGAATTCAAAGACTTTTTGCGATGCGAAGGAATTCGAAGAGAGCTCATAGCGCCTCATAAACCCCCATATATAATGGGTTCGTGGAGAGAAAGAACGAATGATTGTGGGTGCTACACGGGCCATGTTGCATGATATTGGCCTTCCCATACATGTATGGAATTTGAGGCATGCAATGCGCGGTTTTATGTGCAAAGCCGTTGTCGTCAAAAAATACTCGGCATGAGTACACTCGGAGAAGGCATTTTACGTAGAGCGATATTTCTCATTTGAAGTTTTTGGCTCACCTGGTACATTCATGTGGTGAAGGATGCCGGGAAAGAGCTAGAGCGGCAGTAGAGGTTTGGATATTTGTGGGGTACAGCGATACACCCCACAACTATCATGTGTATTTTCCGGACAATCGGAGGCGGTATGCCGACGGGATATCAAATTTCATGAGGAAAGCCATGAAGTGTTTGCTTGAGAGGGAGCCACACTTGCATGCGGATGAGGCTATTAGTTCCTATGGATGAACCTCGGGATGTGGATTAGCCCTGAGGAGGTTCATGGAGTGGAAGAAACCACTCATGTAGTGCCAACCATTAGAGGGCGAAGCGCACTACGAAGTTAAACGGCGGAATCTTGATGTAGAAGATTTTAGGAGCACCTACATCATAGCACGGACGAACGGTCACGGCCGATATATTGGATACATGGCCTCGATGAGAAAATGTATCATGAGGACCATTTTTTTGAGGAAGTTGTGGAGGACCACCATGTGGGTAGATGCCATGGTGGAAGTATGATTCGATTGTTAGAAATAGTGCATGGGAGATTGTCCCAAGGTTGGAAGGAAATCAATGGTAGGCTCAAGATGGATCTACAAAGTGAAGCAAGGCATAACGGGGCATCGAGAAGTACAAGGCAAGATTTGTTGCCGGGGGCTTCTCACGGATTGGGGGGATCGACTATGAGAAACCTTTGCACACAATGTAGGTATTCTTCCATACGAGAGTATCTAGCTCTCTCGGCCTTTATGGGATGTCACATTCATCGGATGGATGTGAATACTACATTCATAAATGGAGTCATTGAGGAGGAGGTGTACATAGAGCATCACGAAGGTTTCGAGATCTTCGGTAGCAAGTAGCATTTGTGGGAGCTCAAGAAGCGATGTATGGGTTGAAAGCAAGCACCTCGTGCTTGGTACACACGAGATAGACGGTTATTTCACTAGGTCTTGGATTCACCAAGAGTGAGGTGAATCCCATTCCCTATACCCAGTTGTAGTGGAGGGTAAGTTCTTGATCATTATACTTTATGTAGATGATTTGATTTTGACGGGTGATGAACAATTGATACTCTCATGCAAGAAATTTGATCTTGGAAAGGAGTTTGAGATGAAGAACTTGGGCCTCCTTGATTATTTTCGGGATTGGAAATTTGGCGGCTCTGATGATGGATTCTTTGTGTCTCGGGAAAGTATGCTGGAGATCTTTGGAGGGTCCAACATGCTGGCTACAAGCCTATTGACACTCCTCTTCTTGTGATTGGAGGAAATAGGATGCTACATCGGCAAAGCGAGTGGATGCCACTTTGTTTATCGGCAGTTGATGGGGTCGCTTATGTATCCCCAATCAATACACGACACGACATATGCTTTCACCTTTGTTAACCGGCTTTCACAAGCTATGGTTAAACTACCAAGATCTTTTGGAAGGCGAGGAAGCATATATTGAGATATCTCGAGAGGAACATCGGGATATGGATTATGGTATAGACATTTGAATGAGGTGAGGTTTGCATGGCTTCACGGATGCGAGATTGGCGGGGATCCCAATGGACGAGAAGAGCACATCTAGAAGGATTTTCGGTATCGGGTTGACGCATCGGTTTCTTGGCATAGCGCGGGGACCGAGGAGATGCATGTCACTCAGTTCGAGTGAGTTGAGTACATGGCGGAAAGTTTGGCTTCGCTGCGAGCTATATGGATAGGGAGAAGATCCACGAATTCGGGTTGTCGGTTCACACTTAGATCCTACTGTGATATATTCGATAATCGAGTTGCATCAATCTCTCGATTAATCCGAGTATTTCATTATAGATCTAAACACATTGACATATGGTATCATCATATCGGAGATTGTGTGTAGCGAAAGATCATGTTACTTTCTTACATTCCTACAAAGGATCGAATCTTTGATATCTTGACGAAGGCGCTCACCGGGAGAAAATTCGGAATACCATAGAGGTAGGATCGGGGTAGCGGATAATCCGTATGTTTTGAGAGGAATTTGTTGAGATTGCAACGGGATGAGTTTAGTGAAAAGAGTCACTTTCATTAAGTGGGCCGTAGGCTATTTTTGGCGCAAGTCTATTTTTCGACTATACATTTTTAGACATGTCGATCATATTCTTTGAGTTACTTTGAGGATGCTATTTTTTGGATGGTTGGTCAAGTTGGAAAAATAGATGGACTTCTATTTTTTAAACATATTGGGCGGAATCTATTTTTAGATTGCTAGTCCAAAAATAGATATGTTGAATATTATTAGCTCTTAATAATATTTGGACTATAAACATTATCTTATTCTCTTGGAACGCAGTTAAGTGCACAAATGTGCCCTTGATACATGTGAAGGAATTACGCTATTCCTAAAGGGTTAAGTGGAGCTATTGCATGAGACTTTAGTTAGAACTAATGTGACGAGTTTGTTGGAGTTATTGAGGTAGTTGGTGGAGTTGTGTTCGGTTTGACTCGGTTAGACACAATTGAGCTAGTTGTATCTAGTCTAGTGATTGATACACTACCTAGTGAGAGTGGTGTGAATTAATTAATAATTAATTTACTAAATATTAACTCATTAATCGGATGAATAATACATCGGTTAACTACGGGGTGCATGGACGAGTTTCGGTGGACGGTGGAGAGGTACGTGAAAGAAGCCGAGTTGGCCTGCTCCGATTGTAATATAGTGTTGCACGATTTTCAACACCCGGTGATTGGGAATTCAAATGAGGATTGTGTGAGAAAGTTTGGACCAATTTGAGTTCATTGTTGAGCCAATATTCGGGAGGGATTGCACGGTAGAGGCGAGGCTAGCAAATTAGCGAAGATCGGTGCATGGATTTGCTAGATCGGGCACGATTAGTGTGTAGTGATTGTATTGTATTGAGAGCTTGACATGATCGGCTTTGTATGAGGATTGTTACATGATATCTATGACATATATTATATACGGATAGTTGTGGTTTTTAGCTTCGGGCTTTCTTGTCCAAACATTGTTTTCATATGTTGAATTTTTTGGTTTCAATGTGTGTATGCGATTGATTTAATTTACGCGAGTAATGATCAATAGTAAAGGAGATTTTTGTATTGTGCATGAAGTCAAATAGTGTGTGATCGAAAGTCTTGGATGTATAACACATTATTTGTATAATTTCTACACTTTTTTCATTGGCATGTAGGGTCGAGTGAAGGTCTCCTCCGATGATGATGTAATTATTACCTTCACTTGTCTATATATGCTTTCATGGTGCTCCAATAGAGTTCTTTATCCTTGTAATGATTTGCCCCATATATATTGTACACGGTAGATGCAATATTCTTGTTGAATGCTCGGAAGATTGAATTTGATCCAATTTTGGAGTCTTGACAACCGCAATCTTGTTTCCGGAATTTTTGGTTTCCAAATGGTGGTTAATCCTTCGGAGCATCTCTAGATTCCATCACAATGCCCATGTAATTCTTCAATGCGATTTTATAATGTTATCCATGCTCTTTATCCTTTCTTTGTTTGAGAGAATGATGTCAAGTTTTTTCTTCATCAGAGAAGGTCTCTTAGAGCTCATAAGGGTTCCCTGGGCCCCTATAATTCCAAGAGAGGGCTTTCATCATTTCATGAATGTAGGTTGAGGACACGTATTCCCTTCTAATTCATGCGGCTTGTTTCTCTCTTTGATTTTCCCTCGATGAGTTCAATTGGGTGTTGGATTCCAAGGTCGTGTCCTTCTGGGTTGCTTCATCATGAAGGTGTTTGGAAGATATCCTTCCGGGATACAGCTTTTTATGGATCTCCAAAATGAATCCATGTTTCTTGGAAGCATTCCTAGTGATAATATGGGCGGAGGAGGTTCAACAAAAGAGGAAGGAAGGCACGATTTGGAAGGGGATGTCTGAGGATCCAAGAAGGAGGAATGGAGGATTGAGGGGTTCTCCTCTAAAGAGGTGAGGGATGAAAAGGGGGGTTTGAGGGAGGCAGAGAGGGATGGGGGAGGTATTGGGAGAGGGGTGGGGGAAGGCTTATGAATAGGTTGATGGGTTGAAGGATTGGACAAAGTGACCAAGGGTGCGGTGGATTGAGAAGGTTGAGTAGGAGGGATGCCTAAGTTTCTTGGGTTCAAAACAATACGGTTTCCCATTGGGTTTACGGATTAGTTTTTTCAACCTAAATAACTTTGGGCTATATTAATAATATGTTGTATTCATGGCATACCTTACACTTGAAAGGAATTTTTTTGTATTCTAGGCATTTGTTGTATGTGAGTCCGGTTGTCAACCTTCGAGTTTGATCACCTCACAGTAGACCTTTCCCTCGATCCACTTCTACGCATATGCGCGCATGCTTTCGTCTTGTCCTTTTGGCTCACTTCTATCTATGAACTTTACTACTACATTCGGATTTCTGGTGATTCGTCGCCCTAGCAAAGTAGGGGGATGTGAGGGAAGGCCAACACGAACAGAAAAACATTGGGGACATCAATCTCGGGATCAAAATGCGGCATTCATTTCTTTAGGTAGAGCCCTATGATGTCAACTGAGTATAGCCCTTCTGAATATCGGGTTGTTATGCTGTATTGAAATGGAATGTGAAATAGCCTCTACCATATAATCTAAATGAAAATTTCCCAACGATATTATCTATACGAGTTCGTTCAGCCCATTTTTGGTACATTGTTGTTGAAGACTACGGACCTATAAATTTCCCAATGAGTCCTTTTTAGGTGAGCGAGGTTGCCATACGATTGCGAGAGAGAGACGGGTTGTTATTATGTCTCATGTACTTAGGTATTATTGTATTTAGTCTGGTTGTTGTCTCGGGTGCGATATATATATGGGATCCATTATATTTTGTCTCACCCATTTTATGCCATCATGTCATTAAAAAATTTATCATGTACTTTATAGCTCGATCTCATTTCTTGGGCACACCATTATTCTTTGTACTTTTTCATCTCGGCGGGCATAGGCATGCTTCCCCTACCTCACTAAGAATAGGTACCAAAACATTAAATGATACTTATATAATGTGTCGGTCTTGTCCCCTCGATTATTGTACTCTCTCACTTCACTCCATCTATGTATATTTCTCTCTTTGACTCCCCTTCGGTGTCTAGTGATTGTGTTCTTACAACATACTTCGGTCATACGATTAGCTCCTAATGCTCCCATGTTATGGAGGCAATCTCTTACAACAATTTTAAATTTGTCATCTAACCTTTTACAATTAGATGGATTGAAGTACACCATGTAAAACCAATTTTTACCATAGTAAAATTTCTTTCAATGTAAATAATTTAATACACCATATTTTATTAAGTTATTTAAGTTTAAACATGAAACCCCATGAAGAATAATTAAATAAATCCTTATTTATTTGATTTTCCTCTTGGAATAATTAATTAAAAAGCGTTTAATAATCCTCCTGGTCATATTTAACCCAATTATGAGACATAATTAGATAAATTATTATTTATCTTAATTTTCTATAGGAATAATTAATTAAATCATTATTTAGCTTTATTCCTTATTAAATTTGACTAAGTCCCCTAGAAATAATTAAAAAAACATTATTTGTTAAATTGTTCCTTAACCCCTTTTCTTGAAATGATAAATAAATAACTTATTTGTTTATTATTTCTAGTATTTAACCAATTTAAATGCCTTTTCCCTCAACAAAATATAATAAAATATTCAAACGTTAGATCTAGATCTTAGTTATTAATATTTTATTATTTTCCATTGTGAGATAACTAAATATTTTGTTGTAAATAGTTGGGTACTCCTTCATTATTCACTTTTATGACTTTCATTATGGCACTTTGGTCATTATTCATTGTTGTTACTACTACTATTATCTTTGCTTCTTGAGATCCCATAGAGTTCAACATATTTTAGGGTTTTCTACACCATTGAGAGAGAAACACGGATCTAAAAAGTTGAGGACAAAAAAGAACCCATCCCATTGATGGGGGTGGTAACATCATTTTTTTCGCCCTTCCCGGGTGTTATAATGAATATAAAGTTCTTTACCTAATCTTGTTCGTTGGATGTATAGATCATTTCTTATTTCTATTCAACTTTGTTTAACTACTTTGTATGATTGAGTTTGTTGCGGCATTTGTTTTAAATATCACTTTTAGATATAAAGAAGTTAAGCATCGATCTTTGTTTTTAGGGTTGTTTTTGTCACACGCGGCCTAAATTGAGCTCTTTTCATACACTTGCATTAATAGTTTACGCTAACGAAATGTCCATTGGCCTAGACAACATTACACTACTTGAAATCAATGCTTGGATAAGCTAAGGGTCTAGCAGAAACCATGGGATGAAGTGAAGCAATATTTTCGTGCATGTTCTTGAGCATTGTCGATATGGATACCACTTCTAAAACATATTTATGAAATATTTGTTAAAGATAAAGGTCCAAAATTAATCGATGTGTATGATTTTATAGGTTTTGGAAAACCTATAGAAATGATGATGACATGCTTTGTTATGGAAAACATTTAAAAATATTACATCTTCTCTATGAATGAGACATTAGCACAATACCAATTGAAATCCAAGGGATAAAAGGTATCATTAAGAATATTGTATTAAGTATGTGATCTTTCTCTTTTGATGAAGGTTGTAATGATCCTAGATGGATGATGGATATCCTTGTTTTTCCTTTCAAGTCCTTAGTACTCTATCACCTGCAACTATAACCTACACACCAAAACAACTGCTTACAAACTCTTTTCAAAAAATACAAGGCTATATAATCATGTCTAATCTAAATATCCCCATACATTATATTACCAAACAAAAATAAGCGATCATGTTTGTGGAATATATCACGAATACATATATTAATGTGAACATATAGGGGCTATACCTTGGAGCCGCATCCAATCCTTCCAATTATTTTCCTCAAATTATCCTTCGATAATAGTAGGGATTCTTATATTATACACAAATTCTCCCTAAATTTACCATCATTTAATTGATCTCTTTCTCTATCACTCTCCTCTAGCATTTAACATCTTTTTATAGAAATTTAGAGAAGAGGTTGGAGATAGAATTTTTGGCATGCTAATTAGGTAGATACAAGTCATGGATAGAATTGACTTCATATAAAACGAGTATATTACCGTCATGCCTGAAGTTTCATGCTTAATTACAATCTTTCATCCAATCTATAATGTTATTTTTCTCTAATATGGGTTTTTTGTTCAAGTTCCACGCCCAATTTTTAAGATTTCCCCAATATACTATGGATTGTCTTCTAAATTATGAGTTCTTCTTGATCATGAAACAAATCTTGCTAAATAATCATGAAATCATGACAAAATAATTACTTCATTAGGGAATATTTATGAGAAATTACTCAATTATGAAATTTCAACCTCGTGACATCTAGCAAATTCCTTGTAAAGAATATGGTGGAAAATAATTTTGTAACATTAAATACCATATTCTTTTTTAAGAAAAGGATTCAATGAGGCCAGATCCTATAACATGGTATCTTACTAGTTCAAATCAAGGGGGATCCATCCCCTTAGATACACTTCTATAACCTTGATATGACACGAATCCATTGCCCTAAGATACATCAAACCAATACATTGTAAATCTAATTTAATCTTCATATTATGTAAGTAATCCTCATATCATGTTGTATAGATTTGTATATGAGATCCATACAGGTTTTAAATTTTCTTTCTTCTAGTACCTATCATTTTTATCTAAGAGTTTGTTCACTTAGTAATATTTTCCTCTACAAAATATTTTGTTGTAACATCCTCTACTTCTACAAACTTCACTACATTTTCCATAGCTATAAATATACTTTTTATCATGCGAATGGAGACATGTTGTCATGATGCAGATCACTTGAGAGATTCACTAGAGGATCCTTCATATATGTTAAATTCTCATGGAATTGTCCCTCTCAACAACTAAACATATTTAATTTTTTATATATACGGTACCTCTATAGCTCATTACCATTGAGAATATGTGATATTTTACTTGTCAATACTTGAATTTGACTTCTTCTAGTCCAAACTTTCCATTAAATATTATGATTTATATATCATAGTGGCACACATACGTCTATTCCATTGTACACAATTGAACACTAGTGCACCCCATTCTACTATACGTGATATGCACAATCACAACTATATGCGATGGATATTTCCCTACCACTCCCACAATAATCACAAATATTAGCCATAACCACTTCTTTAGAAATCATCCCTCAAAATATTTTATTCTACACTATACGATTGAAAAATATAATACCACCTCATAATTTTTTCAATCTAAATATGATGTTTCATGTAGTAATAGTGAAGAGATCAAAATATTGAAAGACTAGTATACATTCAAAATTATAGAAGTAGTATATCACCATGTATGAAATTAAAAGAATAAAATTTGCAAATTATCATCTTCAAGAAAAAGATTGACAATATTCATTAATCTTGGGGATGTCTTACTTAGCCCATTGACAATGGGCAACTAGAAAATTGCAATGCAAACTAGTATGCAATAGTTGGAGAAAATGTTATTGTTCTATTTCCTTTTTATCATGATATTTCTATGGCCACTACACTAGAATTTTGAAAGCCATGAGATTTGAGTATATCATTGTACAAGGGATCCAATACAAAATACAACTCCAAATGTTTGAGTTATTCACTAGGAAAAAAATTCATACATAGACATGAATAGGTTAGAAATAATATTGTATTGGATCCACCATTATTTTATGAATTAGTGATGTGTAGCTTCATCTCAGCTAGTACACTATTTTTAAAGCATCATATGCTTAATGAGAAACTAGGACAGCTAATGTAGCAATGATATCTTCCAATGAAAAAGAGTAATATAACTTGAATTATGATTAAAAGAAAACATTTTAAGAACACATAAATATACTTTTCCATAAATATAATCAATGATTTGTCCATTAGAGTATCAAAACATATTGTTTCAACACTTCTCCAAAAAAACAAAATTGACCTTAAGGACCTCTTTATAGAAACTAGCATTGGAAATTTTAAATAGATTTTCATATATTAAATTTGACCTTGATATAGAACATTTTGATAATGAAGAGGATAGTGAAAATATTGTATAGAACATTTTTGATAATGAAGAGCTAACCAAAATAATGTAAAACATAACAAATTTTAAATAAAGCCTTCTTAATGATAATAAGCCACAATTGATGAGCATGCACCATATATTCTTTACTTCATGTGAATTTTTTATTTTTTATGTATATGTTGAGGTTAAAGTTGTTTCCACAAACTAAGTCTATTTCTAGATATATATATTTGTTCTTCTATGTTTTACTACAACTTGTAGTGTGTTTGATTATGTAAAATCTGAAGAATAATCAAACTGATCACATTTAATCCCCCTCATTGTAATTATGATTATCTTGCAACAAATAATAATAATTGTGACTAGTAATTTTTGGTTGACTTGAGTAACCCATGGATATGGGTAGTGCAAAAAGAATTTTCCCTTGCTCAAGCCTGGAACAACTTTTCGACACTCCTTCCAACACTCTTGGTTATTGTATGTCACATCCCATAATCACTACATATATGCATGTGAATTTTGGTTTGACTTCAATTTACATTCTCTCATCCTTTTCAAAGTACAAAACAATCTTACAAGTGCAATTGGGGTCACGACATTGCCTTATTACCTTTTATTGGGATAGACACCCAAATTCCAATTCGGCATGTGCCTCTCTTAATGTAAAATACTATAGAAATCTTGTACATTTAAATCTGAAGGAAAATGTAGGAACGAAAACATGAGAATTAAAAGGATAATAATTAATTATGCCGTAACGTGTCCTTCCTTGAAAAAAACTCCCCTACTTGCCACTATGGACCGTTTGACACCATTCGATTGATTGTTAGACAATGAAAAAGATTTTAGGCCATTAGATCCCACCACTTGAACTCTAACTGTTTCCTTGATTTAGGCCGCTTGATAGACAAACAGAAGAAAGTGGTTCAATGAATCATACAACCTGCTTGATTTAGGCCACGTGAAGGAAAAATGGAAGGGAGTGGTTCAATGAATATTAACTAAATTAGACCAACAAAAAATTCATAGAAAATGGTTTGGCATTTATATCATTAACCCGCTTCTTCATGAGCATTTTGGTACATAATCGAGTGATCAGGAAATATTTTCATGAAACTAGTGATGTACTAGAATTTTCTCTATGATCAATATTTTCCCTTTTTGTTTTTAGTCATTTTAAGTGCAATCGAGGGGTATTTTTCATTTTGATCATAATATCGAACTAATTTGGGATGATTCTTAGAATTTTCGTTGTCCCTCAGCTATTTTTTAATGCGGAATCAACGATATTCGTCCAAAAAAAATTGGTTATGTTGTCTGGATTATAATTTAAGCATTTTCCAGAGTTGAGTGATAGCCTGCAAAGTTATAGTAGCTTATTTTTGTTGTAAATATTTGGTTCTGTTGTCTGGATTATAATTTAAGTATTTTCTAGAGTTGAATGAGAACCTGTAGAGTTACAACAGTTTGGAAATTTTTACTTTTAAACGTAGTTGAATAACCGAAGTGCATAGAGGAGAGATATTTTCTTGGGTTTTTAAATACGAAGTCTAAAAATGGATCAAAGTTAGAATATCCCTACAAGTTTTGAATTCAGAGGTAAGAAGTTTGTAGTTTAAACATTCCTTGGTCCAGGAAAAAGAACTATGGATGTTGAGGAGACTTTCTGCATGTTTTCATAGCTCGTTTCAAGATAGCTAAAAATTCTAATTATTTAGTGCAGGAATTTGAAGGGCTTATCAAAATTGGGATGGTTGAAATATTCCTCTTTTAAGATTCAATTCAAAGATATTTAATGCATAAACTGGAGGGATTTTTCAAAAATTTATTCAATTCAATCACACTTAATGCATAAACTCAGGGAGTTTTTCTAAATTTAAAAGTTCAACCTTAAAAATTAGAACTACGTTCATAGTGAGTTATTTACTTGAAATTTTGATATATATTGCACACTGGAATTTCAATGTTCGAACTCAGTTTTTTTAGATAATTAATAATGAATTATTTTTGTGTTTCCTTTTTAAAAAGATAGTGATAGCCTATAGAGTTACTACAGCAGGTTGACACGGTATAGCCTTCATTAACGGTGATGTACAGGAATTTTATCCATGATCAATCTTTCACCACCTTTTGTTTGAGTCATTTTAAGCCCAATGTAGGTGTATTTTTATTTTTCGAGCATAATATCAAAGTAACCTAGGGAGCTTCTCAATTGCTCGTTGGCACTCCAGCTTTTAATGCAGAATTGTCAATATTCGTCTAAAAGATTCTTCGCAGCCCGCCTCCTTTATATGTTAAGTCTACTCTTTCACTGTAATTTCCACCCCTTCAAGGGTCCAATTGCCACACATAATAAATAAGGAAGTACTCATGGTAAATATAGGTTAATATTATCGATTCCCATGCTTACAAAGCCATGTAAAGAACGCACCGCTAAGATTGAAAAGGAGAGCCTGAAGAGGCTATAGCATATTATCCCTCTCTTCCAATATATATATATATATATATGTATGTTGAATGGTCTCCAGATGCCACAGTTTCATAGCTACTTCTGTGAACTCAGTTTTTGAAATAATTAAAACAATTAATAATGATTTTTTTTAGTTTTTTTTGCATTTGAAACTACAATATTGTATGAGGGTAGACCATGTTTTTAAACTTACGAGAGACATTTTTAACTATTATATTTAAAATATATTATATTTTTGGAAGTTAAAAATACATTCTTTAGCAAAAAACATGTCATTTGACAATTAATTAATTAATTAATATAGAGGAAAAAATTACTAAATGTCTAAATTCAAATAATTATATTGTAAAAAAAATAATCATTTATATTTATACTTTTAAAATAATAAGTAGAGTTTTGTAGTTAAATATTGTGTGGTCAAAATATATAGTTAAATTTTTTTTAATCTATCAAAATTTACTATTTATATTACGGGGTGTTTGTTGAAACGATTCTACTTGTTAATTCTTCGCTGCACAACTCAATCTCAACTTCCCATGTTCTTATTCTAGGTTAAACCTTGACCTCCTCCTTGCAAAAATTTAGAAACTGCATAAGGCCTGAGGTAGTTGTTGCGTATAGGAGAATTTAGATCTCCATAAGAGAAGTGTGACACTCTATTCTAATTTTCTCTACAAATGTGATGGCAAGTGTGCCCTAAAAGTTGGTAATTGCATGGTTAATGTAGTATAAGCTAATGAAAAATTACGGTATTCTATACAAGATCAAAAGTTATGCCCAATAGCCAACACGACATAGAAAGACATATTCGCTGACACGACATAGAAAGACATATTCGTCAATTCCACGGTTGCTACCAAATCTTTTTAAGTGTTGGAGTTATTTTCTTAAAGATTCCTTTTACTTCTCTTGAAGTGATGAACGGCATCAACGCTTGTTGCATATAGGAGCATTTAGATATGATAAAAAGTGTGATGCTACGGTTATAATTTTCTGTATAAATGTGATGGCAAGTGTGTCGTGAATGTTCACCATGGTTAATGTGGTATAAAATAAATAGAAAATTTACCTTTTTCTATACAAGATCAAAGAAGCTATGCCCGGTAACGGCTTACCACAATGAAAAACATGTTCGAAATTCCACATCGTATTCCAAATCTATCTTGGTGCTAGAGGTGTTTTCCCCTTTATCTGCACAAGCAACATAAGTGACTAACTTCATATCGGCTACGAGAAATTTAAATCGATTCCTTTTAAGGCACTCATAAATACAATGAAAACTTAGCGAGGTTAAAGAATATCTAATAAAGACGAGGACCCACAAAGAACAAAATAATACTCGGTTAGGATGAAATCAAATCAACATAAAATGGTTAACGACATCCATATAAATCCTCTCAATACATGGAAGTAGGATTTGTACAAAATCTATGTTAATTATAGTACAATCTTAAGATTCTTTGACTTGGTAAAAAAGAGTACCTAAAGAAATGATAACATAGAAAAACGTATTCTTAAGAGAAAAAAAATTATGCATGAATGACACGGAATATGTCGATTCGATTTGAACTCTCATCATATAGTAATGAAACAAGGAGATAGAAAAGATATCAATCAAGAAGGATTTATGCTTCCTTTCCATGCAAGGATAAGTTGATGACACGATGATTGTGATGTGATGATACGTTGTATATTAGGAAGGATGAAAAACTAATAAATAATGAAGATTTGAGATATTTTATATATCACATTGAGTTTGCCTCTAAACAAGTAGTTACATGAAAGATGTTTTACAACTATAGAATACAAGGATTGACAATATAAAAGGAAAAAAGTAAAATAGAGTCTTAAGATCTAAATGCTTTAAAGTTCACATTAGCTTGTTTAATTTTTCCTCTAGCTTAGAGTGAATAGCTATATAAAAATGTTTTTGTAGTATTGATAACATACAAAAGGTAAAGTTGAGAAAACCTTGAGGAGTTTTTTGTACAAATTGTATTATAACCTTTCCATCCACAATAGATATTGCACAACCTTAAAGAAAGTCTATTATAGCCTATAGCACGATCCACAATTAGAAAAGGGCTAGGATTTCCTGACTAAAATAAATGGTATTTTTCATTGGTGAGTGATGTATTGACATTATCAATTGAAATGGATCCTATTAGATGTATGGAGGCTAGAGACACTAGAAAAATTCAAAATAGATGTCTGTATGGCATCAGATTTCCTACGGTATCCGGCTTTCCCATCTTATATAATAATTTCTAACAATAACCACTCAAGTTTTTCTATAACTTATGAAACCCAGCACATGTTGGAGAGATCACGGCTTTAAATCAAATTTTCCTATGGTTTTTTTAAAGGGTTTGTATACAAAAGCGAAGAACGAGAAGAGTAGATATTGAGATATAATAACTTAGTTTTGAATAATTGTGACAAATAAAACATCACATTAGCTCACATAATATATCCCGATGTTACAATAATTTAAGATGATGACTAAGTCTTGAATCATGATAACTAGGTAATGACTAAAACTAAATTGTATACCTGAAGTAAAACATCATATCAACTAACAAAATATATTCAAGGATGCAATGAACTATAGCAAGAGCTTTGCATTCTGAAATGACCCAACCTTTCGGTAAAGTTATAGCTAAATGAAATTAATGATGGGCTTATGACACGATGAATCATGAAATATATGTGAGAGATGTGGTAGAAATATTTTCTAATAGCTAGATTGTTTGATGGATCATTGTTATTAAACTATCTATGTTGTAGGTACTATAGGGTAAAAACTAAATTAAAAATTCCCTAATTTTAAATTAAGTTAATATAACAACAAATGAAAATAAAAGCATGAATCTTTTACCATCCAAAATATTGGCCAAAAAACATAGACATTGTTTTGGAGGAAACATGGTAAACTAAAATTTTCTTCCTTAAAGAATGTGATTTTTCTTCCTTAGGGAAGTCTATATGTGTTTGGTTTTCCAACTGAGAAAAATGTTTGTGATAAAGGCTCGTTGAAATACATTTTAGGGGATTAAACCATATTGGATTTATTTATGATAGTTATGTTCAAAGTCAATTACCTCGAATGTCTATGTTAGTCCTCATATTTGGTGACCATAATACTTGGAGGGTACATGCCAACTACTTGCTTGCCAATTATTTGAAGAAATAATTTTCTAATGATGTTTAAGTCACTCGTTGAAAAAATCACCCATGCGTAAATTTTTTCTATTTATATCGAGAATGAAAGTAGAATTTGCATCTCCCACAAAGGATCCATGCGCATCAACAACAAATAATATATGAGGGTAAATAACTTGAGGAATAATTTACCTGCTTATTTAAGACAACATAATCAATGATTGGAGTAATTTTTTTCATGTGTTTGAGTGGAGGAGTAGCGGCTTGTGGGATGTCTTCATGAGAAATAAAACATCGTATAAAGCATTGGACATCACGGGTATTTTCTTGCCCTTAGAACACCACCCTAAAAATTCTATACTCTTAATAAATTAAGAACCTAGGATGTATACATTGGATGATGAGGTGGGGAGTAGAAGAGATTGAGGATGTTTTTTTAAAGACTAAGTGAATTTAGATACTTTTCTGGTGGTTATAGCTCAAAATTTTGTTATTACTAGGTGTAAACTACTATCGAGGAAGGAAGATAGGAGAATTAATGTTATAGAAGAAGGAACCCGAGAATATGTAGTTCATTTTGGATCTATTAATACTAAGCATACTAAACATTATTCTCAAGGCGAGTCCATTGATTCCAAGTGACATGATTTCTGTGAGTTGAAAAATTCAAAGTTTCTGGTCATTCTCCAAGGCGTGTCAAATGTTTAGGACTCAATGGAACTCCTGTAATAAGACGATCTCAACAACTCGTAACGGAAACCAAATTTATATCACGAGACTTAAATATTTTTTCCTTTTGTAGTTCAATTAAGCGACGGAGCACATGAAAAGTGGTTGATCTCTCGGCAGTAGTAATTTAATTCTCAATTGATTTTGAGATTTATCTTTATTCATATTTTTTTGGAGAAATTTATTTTAATGCGAAATTTTGTCCTTTTTTTTATTTCGAGAAAAGCAAATCCCCGTGTTGAAAAGTCAACGATAAATGTGTGTCTAATTTAATTTTCCATTAATTAAATTGAATGATAAAATGTAATATTAATCTCGTAATCACTTGTAATAGTTAGCGAGTGTGATAAAATCGGTTAGCTCATGAATTTTGAGTTGAGGGTAGTTGGCGAGGCAAAAGCGAGTGATTCTATTAGTTATGGAGTTCGAATTGTAGTTGGTGCATTAGTTTAATGCATAATAGCTCAATTAACTCAATTTATCAAGTTAAAGTCACTTGCACTAGCGTAATTGTTTGTTGAACTAGTAAGAGATCAAGTGAATTAAATGAGATTTAATTCACATGCGATTATTTTCCATGCAACTAATGATTTACTATTGATAGATGTATGCATGTGAGTTCTAGTTGAGACCCGAGTTGAGACAAAAGGTTAAAGGGATGTTAACCATCGGATTGAAGAGGCTATCGCGTATTATCCACTCTCTTCCAATATATATATATATATATATATATATATATATATATATATATATATATATATATATATATATATATATATGCGTGTGTGTGTGTGTGTGTGTGTGTGTGTTGAATGGTCTCCGGATGCCCACGGTTCATAGCTAAACACGTGAACTTCAGTTTTTGAAATAATTAAAAACAATTAATAATGATTTTTTTTAGTTTTTGCATTTGAAACTACAATATTGTATGAAAAAAATTGATACATGTCTTTAAACTTATAGGAACATTTTTAACTATTATATTTAAATATATTATATTTTTTGGAAGTTAAAAACACATTCTTTAGTAAAAACATGTAATTTTGACAATTAATTAATTAATTAATATAGAGGAAACATTACTAAATTTCTAAATTCAAATAATTATATTTTAAACAATATAATCATTTATATTTATACTTTTTAAAATAATAAATACATTTTTGTAGTTAAATATTGTGTGGTCAAAATAGTTAATTTTTTTAATCTATCAAAATTTACTATTTACTCTTCTAGGGTGTTTGTTGAACAATTCTACTACTTAATTCTTGATGCACAACTCAATCTCAACTTCCCCCATGTTCTTATTCTGAGTTAAACCTTGACAACGCCTCACTTGCACAAATTTAAACTATAAAGACGCAAAGGTAGTTGTTGCATATAGGAGAATTTAGATCTCATAAGAAGTGTGACACTCTATTCTAATTTTCTCTACAAATGTGATGGCAAAGTGTGCCCTAAGTTGGTAATTGCATGGTTAATGTAGTATAAGCTAAATGAAAAAATTACGATATTCTATACAAGATCAAGAAAGTTATGCCCAATAGCCAACACGACAGAAAACACATTCGTCAATTCTGGTGCTGCAAATCTTTTTAAGTGTTGGAGTTATTTTTCTTAAGAGAATTCCTTTTACTTCTCTTGAAGTGATGAATGCCATCAACTGTTGCATATAGAGCATTTAGATACGATAAAAAAGTGTGATACTCTTGTTATAATTTTCTCTATAAATGTGATGGAAAGTGTGTCACTTTTGAATGTTCACAATTTCATGGTTAATGTGGTATAAACTAAATGAAAATTTACCTTTTTCTATACAAGATCAAAGAGAAACATGCCGGTAACCAACACCTGATGAAAAACATGTTCGAAATTCACATACATTAATTCCAAATCTATCTTGGTGCTAGAGGTATTTTCACTATGTTTGCCTGAAGCAACATAAGTGACCAACTTCATATCGGCCTACGAAATTTTAAATCGGTTCTTTTTAAGGCACTCATAAATACAATTAAAACTTAGTAGGTTAAACAATATCTAATAAGGCAAGGACCCACAAAGAAAAAAATAATACTCGAGTTAGGATGAAATAAAATCGGCATAAAATGGTTAACGACATCCATATAAATCCTCTCAATATGGAAGTAGGATTTACCAAAGTCTATGTTAATTATAGTACAATCTTAAGATTCTTTGACTTGGTAGAAAATTACCTAAAGAAATGATAACATAGAAAAACATATTCTTAAGAGAAAAAAATTATGCATGAATGACCTGAGAATATGTCAATTCGGTTTGAACTCTCTCATCACCTAGTAATGGGAAACAAGGAGATAGAAAGATATCAATCAAGAAGAGTTTATGCTTCCTTTCCTACAAAGGATAAGTTGATGACCACAATGATTGTGATGTCATGATACGTTGTATATTAGGAAGGATGAAAAGCTAATAAATAATGAAGATTTGAATATTTTATATATCACATTGAGTTTCCTCTAAACAAGTAGTTACATGAAAGATGTTTTACAACTTACTTATGGAATCTGAAGTTGCCAATATAAAAAGGAAAAAAAATAAAATAGAGACTTAGATCTAAATTCTTTAAAGTTTACGTAGCTTGTTTAATTTTCCTCTGGCAAGTGAATAGCTATAAAAATGTTTTGTAAGCGAGTATTGATAACATACAAAAAGTAAGTTGAGAAAAAACTTGAGGAGTTTTTTGTACAAATTGTATTATAACCTTTTTCGTCATCAATGGAATGTTACACAACCTAAAAGGAAAAGTCTATTATAACTTTATAACGTCCATAAATCAGAGAAAAGGGCTAAGGATTTCACAAGCTAAAATAAATGGTATTTTTCATTGGTGAGGTGATGTATTTACATTATGAATTGAAATGGATCTATTAGATGTATGGAGGCTAGAGACTCTAGAAAATTCAAAGTAGATATACGTTATGGCATCTAGATTTCCTCTGAGCATCCGGAGTTCCCATATTATATAAGAATATCTAACAATAACCATAAGTTTTTCTATAACTTATGAAACCCCCACACATGTTGGAGAGATCACAACTTTAAATCAAAGTAATTTCCTATGGTAAAAGGGTTTGTATATCTGAAAACAAAGAATAGAGAAAGTCAATATTGAGATATAATAACTTAGTTTTGAATAATTGTGACAAATAAAACATCACATTAGCTTGCATAATATATCCAATGTTACAATAATTTAAGATGATGACCAAGTCTTGAATCATGATAACTAGGTGGCAGCTAAAAAAACTAAATTGTAGCCACCAGTAAAACATCACATCAACTAACAAAATATATTCAAGGATGCAATGAACTATAGCGAGCTTTGCATTCGAAAATGACCCAACCTCGCGGTAAATTTATAGCTAAATGAAATTAATGACGGGCTTATGACACGATGAATCATGAAATATATGTGAGAGATGTGGTAGAAATATTTCTAATAGCTAGATTGTTTGATGGATCATTTTTATTAAACTATCTATGTTGTAGGTAGTATAGGGTAAAACTATTAAAATTCCTAATTTTTAAATTATGTTAATATAACAACAAATGAAAAATAAAGCATGGATCTATTTACCATCCAAAATATTGGCCAAAAAACATAGACATTGTTTTGGAGAGGAAACATGAGTAAACTAAAATTTTCTTCCTTAAAGAATGTGATTTTTCTTCCTTAGGGAAGTCTATATGTGGTAGTACAGCAGAAAATGTTTGTGATAAAGGCTCGTTAAAATACATTTTAGGGGGATTAAACCATATTGGATTTATTTATGATAGTTATGTTCAAAGTCAATTGCAGAATGTCTATGTTAGGTCACTGTATTTGGTGACCATAATAACGGAAGGTACATGCAGCTACTTGCTTGCAATTATTTGAAGAAATAATTTTCTAATGATGTTTAAGTCACTCGTTGAAAAAATCACTTAGCCATAAATTTTTTCAGCATATATGGAGAATAGTAATTTACCATCTCACAAAGGATCCATCATCAACAACAAATAATATATGAAATAAATAACTTGAGGAATAATTTGCTTATTTAAGACAACATAATCAATGATTGGAGTAATTTTTTTTCATGTGTTTGAGTGGAGGAGTAGCTCGTGGGATGTCTTCAAGAAAAATAAAACATCGTATAAAGCGTTGGACATCACGGGTATTTTCTGCACATAGAACACCACCTAAAAATTCTATACTCTTAATAAATTAAGAACCTAGGATGTATACATTGGATGATGAGGTGGGGAGTAGAAGAATTGAGGATGTTTTTTTAAAGGCTAAGTGAATTTAGATGCGTATTTAATTATAGCTCAAAATTTTGTTATGACTGGGTGTAAACTACTATCAAGGAAGAAGATAGGAGAATTAATGTTATAGAAGAAGAGACAGAATATGTAGTTCATTTGGATCTATTAATACTAAGCATACTAAACATTATTCTCAGGCGATCCATTGATTCCAAAGTGACATGATTTCTATTGAGTTGAAAAATTCAAAGTTTCCTGGTCATTCTCCAAGAGCGTGTCCAAATGTTTAGGATAATGGAACTCTTGTAATAAGGAGACGATCTCTTCCAACAACTCGTAGCAGAAACCAAATTTTATATCACCAAGGACTTAAATATTTTTTTTCCGGGAGTTCAATTAAGCGAGGTGCACATGAAAAGTGGTTGATCTCTTGGCAGTAGTAATTTAATTCTCAATTGATTTTGATATTTATCTTTATTCATATTCATTTTTGGAGAAATTTAATTCATCTTGAAATTTTGTCTTTTTTTTATTTCGAGAGAAAAGCAAATCCCCGTGTTGAAAAGTCAACAATAAATGTGTGTCTAATTTAATTTTCCCTAATTAAATTGGACAACAAAATGTAATATTATCTCGTAATCACTTGTAATAGTTAGCCCAGTGTGATATAGTCAGTTAGCTCATGAATTTTTGAGTTGAGGGTAGTTGGCGAGGCATGCGAGTGATTACATTAGTTATGGAGTTTGAATTGTAGTTGGTGCATTAGTTTAATGCATGACAATTGATAACTCAATTTATCAAGTTAAAGTCACTTGCACTAGCATTTGTAATTGTTTGTTGCACTAGTAAGGAATCAGTGAATTAAATGATATTTAATTCACATGAAATTATTTTCCATGCAACTAATGATTTACTATTGATAGATGTATGTGTGTTAGTTCCGGTCGAGACCCGAGTTGAGACAAAGGTTAAAAAGGATGTTAACCATCAGTTGCATCAATTAGTAGGTTTACTAAATGTAGCCAGACATCCATTGGATTTCCCATGATCCTTGCGCAATTTTGGAACGCTGAAATTCCTAAAGATAGGGATGGCATTGAACATGAATTGCACAATCAAGGTAGAGTGTTTAGGGGCAAAAAATTGGCTAAGTGTTTGTCGCCTTTGTCCAAGTGAGTGTGAGACAATTCTGAGAGTGTAGGAGACTCTTGTGATAAGAGTGAATTGTAATTGTTTCATGATTACATGGTGAATACACAATAGAAGATAGAGGGGTTTTGAGAAGCAAGATTTCCCAGGGAAAATATTTGTGTTGTGGTTTCATTTTCTTCTTTCTTTACTTGTTGTAATTGGCAATTGTGTTTATTTTCCGAAATTGATTTGTAGAAGGATTTAGTATCTAGCTTTAGTACATTTCTTGATCAGATTGAATCCATTGATATACATATGTTTATATAATTTATACATGGTATTAGAGCACAGGAAATCACTATATTGGAGAAGAAATTGAGTTTTGTGACTGAATAGAATTCGAATTTGAAAAATTATTCTTGGTGTGACAGGAAGATCAGGATCGAAATGGCTTTCAATGGATTGAAATTGGAGTATGGACTTGAGGGAAATTCCAATTATATTGTGTGGAAAGATAGGATGCAGGAAATATTGAATGACAATGGGTTGAAATAATTCATTGATAATCACGTTACCAAACCCACTGCAGCAGATGCCGTAAATATTGATGCTTGGAAAATGAAGATTGAAAAGGTGAAGAGGATCTTACTAGAGGGAGTACGAGACCACATTATCTCAATTATCCATGGAAAAGTGAAACCATATGTAATGTGGAAAGATTTGAAAGATCTGTTGTAGAGCAACAATGATCATAGAAAATTGGCACTGAAGGACAAGCTCAGGAAAATCAAAATGGAGAAAGGCGAAACCATTCCGAAATATTTAACAAATTTTTTCCAATGTCAGGATGAGATTGGGAGCATCAAAATTACTATCGCGGATGATGAATTGGTGAGCCTATATCTTATAGGACTTCCCAAGAGTTGGCATAGTTATCAGGACTTTGTTAATGGGAGGGAGAAGCTGCCAGATTGGGAATGAATTTGTTCAGATTTGTTGCAAGAATAATTTAGGGAGAGTACCAGGGATGGATCTTCATATAAGATAGATGCTGAAGAAAATTACACTTTTTCTTCTAAGGCAAACAAGGGGAAAGGAAAAAAATCCTATTCCAAATCTGAGTCCAACAAAGAAGGCAAGAAGTGTGACATGTTGAGAGTGAAGTGTTTTCACTGTCATGAGCATGGACATTATGCCACTAATTGTCCATAAAAGAAGAAGAAATAAAAGGCTTCAGGATATGTAGCTAGTGAGGCTTTGGCCTCGCAATTTGAGTTGGAATTCTCACTCATTGCATGCATGGTGTCAAGTGCAATGGGATTAGTGTGGTACTTGGATAGTGGTGCATCTTTCCTCCTGACGAGAGACAAAGAAATTTTCAGTAGCTTGGAGGAGAAGGACCTCGAGATTCATATCGAAATGGGTGATGACAGACAATATAGTGCTACTAGGATTGGTACAGCTACCTTCTATATATAGTTAGGTAAACCCTTCTTATAAAAATATGTAATACATGTACAAATCTTGAAGAAAAATTTAGTTTAAGTTGCAATGTTGAATGATAGAGGCTATGATGTGATTTTCAGTGAAGGGAAAGTTTTCCTTCAACTCAAAGCCACGGGAAAAACAAAGAAGATTTGGATTCATTTTAAGAATCTCTGTAAACTTGATGTAGATTGATGCACAACATTGATGGGTAAGGCGGAAAAAGTGGTGAGCTGGGATGAGGGTGAGTTATGGCACATGAGATTGGGCCATCTACACCATGGAGCCTTGAAGGTCATGCAACAGATTTCTACGAGTATTCCTAAGGGTACTATTTCGTAGTTAGACACATGCAAGGGATGTACTATTTGGAAGTATGCAAATGACAATTTTCAGAAGAAGGAGAATCAAGCTTCGAAAATGATTGAGAGAGTTCACTCAGATGTGTGTGGACCATTCTCTAATTCTTCGACAATAAAGCACAAAAAATATGTGATCTTTGTCAATGATTTTTCTAGAAATTGTTTTAACTACTTCATGTAGAATAAAGATCAAACGTTCTCAATATTTCTTGAGTTTAAAGCACTGGTGGATAAAGATATGGGGAAGCATGTGAAGGCTCTTAGGAGCAATAATGGTGGTGAGTACATATCTAATGAATTCAAGAACTTCTGTAGAAAATAAGGAATTCAGAGAGAGTTGAATGCGCCTCATAACACACAACAGAATGGGGTCGCAAAAAGAAAGAATAGAACAATTGTGGGTGTAGCACAAGTGATGTTGCATGATCAATGCCTAACATTGCATATGTGGGAGGAGGCATCCAATGCAATGGTATTTATGCACAACCATAGTCCTCATCGGATACTTGGCATGAGCACACCAGAGGAGGTTTTTTCTGGTAAGAAACCTGGTGTTTCATATTTTCAAATTTTTGGCTCATCTGTATATGTGCATGTGACGAAAGATTCCAAGAAGAAGCTTGAACCAACATCTAAGATTGGGATATTTATTGGATACACTAATACTCCCCACAGCTATTGGGTGTATTTTCCAAATAGCAGGATGACTGTTGTGAGACGAGATATAGAATTTGAAGAGGAGAAAGCCATGTGATTGTCCCTTGAGAGGGAGTTGGATTTTCCTACAGGTGAGGAGCTCTTGGTTCCAAATAATGAACCTCAAGATGTGGAGCAACCACATGCGAAGGATCATGGAGTGGAAGAAAACACTCATGTAGAGCCATCCACCAGAAATGATAGAAGGTGCACCATAGAAGCTAATAGATTTAGAGTTGATGCGATAGAGCATGTAGGAGCACCTACTTCACTGCGTAGATAGAGAAAATCTCCAGATAGTTTTATTGGATACATGGATCTTTTGAGTAAGTGTATTGTGATAAAACCATCCTCGTTTGAGGAAGCATTGCATCAACCAATTTGGGTTGATGCTATGGTTGAGGAGTATGACTCCATCATCAAGAAAAATGCATGGGAAGTTGTCCCAATACCAGTTGGAAAATCAATGGTTGGATCTAGATGGATCTATAAGGTGAAGAAGACAGCATATGGGAGTCTGGAGAAGTATAAGGCTAGATTTATGGCCCAGGGATTCTCACAAGTTCAGGGGATTGATTATGATGAGACTTTCCCATTGGTTGAGAGATACTCATCGATTAGATCTATCATTGCACTCTCAGTGTAGATGGGGTGGAAAACACATTAGATGGATATGAAAATTGTGTTTCTCAATGAAGTTATTGAGGAAGAAGTGTACATAGAGTAGACGAAAGGTTTTTATATATTTGAGAGTGATTCAAATGTATGCTGACTCAAGAGAGAATTGTATGAGTTGAAGAAAGTACTTCGTGCTTGGTACACTCACATTGATAGCTATTTCACCGGGTTGGGATTCACCAAAAGTGA